>CANTAL010000015.1:945353-1330353 GCA_947650365.1 Chamaelirium japonicum
GCCATGCGGTAAGTGCGGCACTTCACCGCAGCCGTCTGATGCACCACTGCGTGCATGCGATGCACGCAGCGTATGCATCAGACGGTTGCGGTGCGGTGCCGCACGTACCGCATGCCCCTATATATATATATATATATATATATATATATATATATATATATATATATATATATATATATATATATATATATATATATATATATATATATATATATATATATATATATGGGCATGCTATGCTGCGGCATGCGGTGCGTGCGGCATCGCACCGCAGCCGTGTGATGCACTGCTGCGTGCATCGCATGCACGCAGCGCGTGCATCACACGGCTGCGGTGCGATGCCGCACGCACCGCATGCCGCATTCAAGCATTTCTCTCTCTCTCTCTCTCTCTCTATATATATATATATATATATATATAATATGTGCGGAAATTTTTTGAGGGTGATCACCTTACATTAGATAGAATGTCCACAAAAAATCAAAGCAATCTAAAACTCCTTGGGGCATCAAATGCTAGAAGCTTTATCGGCCATTCATTTTAAACGTTAAATTGAAAAATATATTTGATGCCCTTAGAAGTTTTAAAATGTGTCAATTTTTTGTGGGTGTCCTATCTAAGATAGGGTGATCATCCTCATTAAAAATCATAACATTCTAAATATTCTAGGGTTACTAATTCACAATATGTCATAGGGTACTCCCTATACATGTCATAGGAACCCATTTTCCATATATATATATATATATATATATATATATATATATATATATATATATATAGTATATATATATATATATATATATATATATATATATATATATATATAGATATATATGAGGGTTGTTACGTTGAGCTGTGAGCTGCGGTAGGAGAAAATGAGCTGCGGGTATTTTGGACCCCTTAGAAGTTTTGGAATTTGATGAAATTTGGTGAGGGTGTTGTCTAGGGTAAGATGATCATCCTCACAAATTTTCATCAAATTCCAAAATTTCTAGAGGGGTCAAATGGTCGACGCAAAATCTACAGATTTTAACGGTGACTGCGGAAGGTAGATTTTGCTTCGACCATTGGACCCCCCGAGAAGTTTTGGAATTTGATGAAAATTGGTGAGGATGATCATCTAACCCTAGACAACACCCTCACCAAATTTCATCAAATTCTAAAACTTCTAGGGGGGTGAAAATACCCACAGCTCACTTTCTAAAACCGCAGCTCACAGCTCACTGTAACATTCCTCATATATATATATATATATATATATATATATATATATATATATATATATATATATATATATATATATATATATATATATATATATATATATATATATATATATATATATATATATATATATATATATATATATATATATATATATATATATATATATATATATATATATATATATATATATATATATATATATATATATATATATATATATATGGGAAATGAGTTCCTATGACATGTCATAGGGAGTACCCTATGACATATGGTAAGTTAGTAAACCTAGAATATTTAGAATGTTCTGAATTTTTATGAGGATGATCACCCTATCTTAGATAGGACCCCCACAAAAAATCGGTTCATTCTAAAACTTCTAGAGGCATCAAATATGGTTTTCAATTTAACGGTAAAAATGGATGACCGATAAAGCTTCTAGCATTTGATGCCCCAACAAGTTTTAGAATGCTTTGATTTTTTGTGGACATTCTATCTAAGGTAAGGTGATCACCCTCAAAAAAATTCAGTACATTCTAAACATTCTAGCATTACTAATTCACCATATGTCATAGGGTACTCCCTATGACATGTCATCGGAACCCAGCCCTCTCTCTCTCTCTCTCTCTCTCTCTCTCTCTCTCTCTATATATATATATATATATATATATATATATATATATATATATATATATTGAGGTTCGGGTTGCCGGACCCCTTAACCCGAGCCCAACCCAAATTCAACTCGGGTTGTATTTTTTCAACCCTAACCCAACCCAATCTTCAAATACAACAACCAAATCCGCCCAAAATTCGGGTTGGGTCGGGTCCAACCCGCCCAAGTTGCAGCCCTAAAACTACCCCTAAGATCCTATTATGCCAAGGAGATCCAATTCCGCATGAAGTCAATTATTTCAGATTGCTATAGTATTTTTGAACTGTAGCAGTGATTTCGGACTGTCTCAGTGTTTTGAACTGTTGTAGTGATTTCGGATGATAGTATTTTCGGGCTGCTACAATGATTTTGGACACTATAGTTATTTGGGTTAGGTTTAGGGTTAGGACGCACTGTTAGGGGAGAATTAGGGTAAGGGTTAGGGTTCACTATTTAGGGTATAGAATTAGGATTAGGGTTAAGATTCACTATTAGGGGTATAGAAGTAGGGTTAGGGTTCATTATTTAAGGTATAGAATTATGGTTAGGTTAGGGTTTGGTTTAGGGTTAACTATTTAGGTTATAGAAATCGGGTTAGGGTTAGGGTTTCACAACATGACATTGTGCTGTAAAACCGGTTTAACTACATGGTAAATGAAATGACATATGTGTCATTTGTATGTTTTGAAAAGTGGGGATTTACTGTTTAAGGGTCGGTTGTAGCAGAGATTTTTCACTAAGATGCTAATTTAAGCATCCTTAATGCTAATGTAATCGTTTATCAGCGACCTATCACTAAGTCCCCCATATTTAATTCCCCCCTAAATGTTGTGGTTATGCGATACATGAGCATTTTGCATTAGGGGTTTTTTAGCGGAAATCATCGCATTTTCCTTCGCCTTCTTATGGGAGAGATACATTCCATCAGAATTTATATTAATGAGGACCTTATTCACATCATGTCCTTTATAGTTCATGCCAGTGCTTGTTGGCACTCAAACGGCCGCATTTGGCTGCTTTGGCACTGTAGTGGTAGCCTTTAGTAGTTAAACACATTGGCATGGGGTGACACAATACATCGGTGACGCCCACATTCGATCTCGGTGGCCATTTTCAATTGGGTAACTATATTCTGCGGCGCTCACCCCTCGCCAAAAATGGGCACAATTGACGAATATGGTCGTCAACACCAAATGTGGGTGTCGGCGGTGCTCACATCAGACTTGATTTTCATCTTTGACAATATAGTTGATCTTTGACAATCCCTCCTTCAAAGAGGTGCATCGTGGCCCCTCTCCGACGGTTGCATCCTGACAATCTGATTGCAATCGTGTAGGGGGAGGAGACGGCCAGATTTGTCTTGTTGATTTTGTCTCGGAGCATTTTTGAGGATGACAGAGTTGGTATTATTGCAAACCGTTGTAGCATGTTATATAGATGAAACTTCCTCCTATCATACTCCCCCCCCAAGTCCCATTGGTTTCTATAATAGTGTGTTTGTTTGGAGTGAAAAAGAGGCAAGCCTCCTTTGGATTAGAATTAGAAAGAACAAATCAATACATATGCTTTAGTCTAATTGTTCTTCACATCATTTTGGGTCCCTTCAAACCTGATTCCTAAGGTTTTGTCTCCATGAGGACGTAGTTCATAGAACTGAAACACACACACAGGGAGGGAGAGAGAGAGAGAGAGAGAGAGAGAGAGAGAGAGAGAGAGAGAGAGAGAGAGAGAGAGAGAGAGAGAGAGAGAGAGAGAGAGAGAGAGAGAGAGTAAAAAACTTTGAAACAAAGGAACCCATATGCAGAAATGACACATTCGAGATCCATAGAAGACGACCATAAATAAATAAAAAAAAGGGGGGACTTAGTAAGCCATCCCTGGCAAAGAGATACTTTAAGCTAAGTCCTTTGAAATGCTGTGGATGGAATTGCCCTCCACAACATTTCAAATTTTCTTTTGAAATGCCTTTGAACTAGTGAACCAACGCCCCACCCTGGCGCTGCCAGACCTAACCGAACCCCCCACCACTGCCGGACCTAACTGAACCCCCCCCCCCCCCCAACCCAAAAAAAAAAAAAAAACCTAATCTACAGCCCATGGGATGAACCCTAGACCTAGGATTTCTTAACCTAAAACCAAATGGTCAAGGTCGCCGGGGTCGAGCGTGAGGTCGCAGGGGTCGAGCGTGAGGTCGCCGGTGTTTAAGCTCGTCGGGGTCGAGTGCAACGTTGCCAGGGTTCGAGCTCGTCTGGGTCAAGGTTGGGGCCGCCGCTGCCGCCGAAGCTATGGAAGAAGAAACGGAGTCGAGGCCGAGGTTGGGTTTAAATAAAAAAAGGCAGAGACCTTAGGCAAAACGAAACTTTCGGAGGTCCTGTACACGGGATAGATCTGTTTCCAAGGACCTTAGGCACATTAGCCCAAAAAAAAAGGAAAATTTTATTCATACCCCATAAATCTGTAATTAGCCCCCATTTCCAACAAACTTGAACACACCCCCCTTTTTTTTTTTTCATACCCCATTCCTATCCCAAAAATACCCTTCCCCCTTACACCCTACCTTCAATACACTCCAGTTAAATGGCCCGCCCCAATTTGATTATACCCCAATCAAACACATACCCCCTTAAATATACCTCAATTATATGCACTCTTGAATACACCCCACTCTTAAATAAACCCCATGCAGTTGTCTGATACTTGTAGGCATAAGTAGAGCTGCAACTTGGGCGGGCCAACCTAAACCCAACCCGAGTCCAACCTGAACCCAACCCGAATTTGGGCGGGCTAATCCGAGCCCAACCCGAATTATTTCTCCTCGACCCGACAGGACCCGACACGAAATTAGCGGGTCTGGGACAAGGCTAAACGGGTTCGGGTCGTAAACGGGTCGGCACGATATACCCGTTTAATAAACGGGTCGGGTCCGGGTTTAGGGTCTGGACACGGTAGTCCCGAGAAGACCCGTTTAGTATTCAACGGGTTGGGTCGGGTCGGGTCTACCAGCAATCCAATAGTATAATATATAATACCAGTGGGTCTTTCGGGTCAGGTCGGGTCAAGTCGGATTGGGTCGGATCGGGTCAACTGAATAGATCCGGATGGTAAACGGATCTTACCGGGTCTTATCGTGTCTACCTGTTTATTAGCGAGTCGGGTACGGGCTAATTACAGATTTTTGGGGTATGAATAAAATTTCCCAAAAAAAAATAGAGAAACCCAATAGAAAATCCCTCATCACGGCAACACCCTCAATCTCTGCAGAAACCCCACATTGCTTATAGATAGAAGACTGCATAAAAAGACTGAAAAGAAAAACCCATCTACAAAAATCAAACATCTGGATCAACACCCCTAATCTCTCTCTCTCTCTCTCTCTCTCTCTCTCTCTCTCTCTCTCTCTCTCGTCGGGCCTTCACAACAGAGATGGATCTTCGAGCGATCGAAGAAGAGAGGGAGTCTGGCCTGCTGCGAACCTTGGGGTGGATCTCCGAGCTGCAACCACAATCAAAGAAGGGAGGGCCGCAATTGGAGAAGAGAGGGACCTGCAGGGGGAATCACGAGAGGATATCATGCCATCGTGGTGAGATCGTGCTCGGGTTGTTGCAGCTTAAATCATGAGATGGTTTATGAAGGTGTTTTTGTATCCGTCCGATTATTAGGGTTTTGTGTTTGTTAAGTTAGATTTGATGGGTGGTTCGATTTGATGGGATGGTCGGAAGGCGAGACAATTATGAGTATCGAGATGTGTTTTTGATCCGTTGGATTTGATCGTATGGATGAGTTATCTCTGGATAATTTTGAAGATGGTAGGCTTGTAATTAACCCTAACAGTCATAACATGTTATATAGATATGGAAACAAGAGAACAAGGAGTCATTCCGATCCGGTAGCGGCGATAACAACAAATCTTAGTCCATGGAAATCAAACTTCAATCTCCGTGAATGTATGTTAGAGAAAAAATGCTTTAAAGAGAATATTAGGGGGTGTTTGGCATCATTCCGGAACAATCTATTTCCATTCCGAATTTCATAATTTGAAAATAACGATTCCTTTTGAATGAATGACTTGGGAATTAAAAAATATCACTCCGGTTGTTTCTATGCGAACCAGAACACTAGACTATCAAATTGCATTAGAAATAGTAATGGATGGTAATAACCTCTTCTGGAAAACGATTAAGGGTAACAGTTGTTCCACATACCAAACACCCCCTTAGAGTGTCATGGAAAACTGATTCTCGGAATTCCATAACCTGAAATCTCAAGATTGCGGTCTAGCTCACCCAAGAAGTTTGTGTCCATTGACCTGATTAAGGGGTTGGATAATGGATCTATCAGCAACATTCAATCAGGATGTAGGAATAATGGAGCTAGGGGTGGCAATGGATCCAGTCGGGTCAAATTCAGGTCAGATTGATGCATAGGTAGAAGGACAAAACGTCCAACCCAAACCCAACCTGTTTAATAAACGGGTCAAAAACTTAAACCCAAACTCAATCCGCCTAATAAACAAATTAAACCTACCCAACCCAACCCATTTAACCCCGTTTAATAAATAGATCATTAATAAATAGATCAGGTCACGTCAAGTAGGGTTGGGTCAACAGAACCCATGCCAGCCGGTCGGTTCGATTGCGTATTTGACAACACATTTAGTAAACTGATCAATTGGGCTATAAGTATAAACCCAAACCCAGCCCATTAAATAAAAGGTCAATTGGGTCAACCCGTTTATGACCCAAAACCGTTTAGGCCAAACCCAAATCCGCTAACTTAATGTCGGGTTTGGGTCGGGTTGGCAAGTCGGGTCAAGGATTGCCACCCCTAAATGGAGCTATCAACATCATTCAATAAGATTGGCTCCTATATGAGCATGGTGTTTATTATTCAGACCTTTGCAGTTGAGATAGAAGCTTTGGAAAAGCATGATGCAGTTATAGTAGATGCAGCAACTCCTCACCCATTTGCCAGCAAAGGGCTCATAGAGCCAACCAATAAATAGGGACAAAGCTCAACCCATAGTAGCATCCATCCATCCATCCATCAGAAGAGAAATTCCTGGAGGCAAGCAAGCAGAGATCCATTTTACAAAAAGACCATGGTGATTGATCTAACCAAAACCCCAATGTCAACAGCAGACTATATGATTCCTCCAATGAAAACATTAATCCTCTTAATAAGCACCAGAACCACCCTAATTTTTTCAGAAGCATCAGAGAACTTTGCAGCCGCAACTTTTTCCGAGCTTGTAAACCTGACGAATCATTTCCCCCTGTAAAAAAATGCATGTAACAATGTAAGCCTCACCAGTTGTCGAGAGAAGGAACGAAGAGACGGATTTATGACAGAAGCGGTGAAACTTGGCGATCTACTCACGTGCTCATCATCAATGTTATGTTGTCCCCCTTCAGCAGAATCCTCCCTGAACAAAAATGCAAGAAAGCCACGGAGTTGGTCGAAAAAAAATGAAGAAAAGCAAAGGGGTGGGGAAATGAGGAGGCGACCATGGATGTAACGGCTCACCCAGTGTCTGTCTCTTGTTCGTCTTGACGTTGACTTCGTCGGCGTCGTCCAAAACCAAGTTCATGTACTCGTCAAAACCCTGCCAAATTCATCAGAGTTGAAGGATTTGAAGAATATAGAAAAATAAAGAGCGTCAAATACTGTTCATTCTAAACATCATAGTCATCATCATCAAGTCTTATCCAATCAAGATGGGGGCTACAACAGAGACGATTGTCAACCCTCTAAAATTAGTGTCTATAACCCAACCAAGTTAACTTGGCAAGAGGGGGGCCTATGCCAAGAAAACTGAAAGGCCAATTGGAGGGTATAAGGGTTTTCTCTATTGATGAATGAACTCCATTTCGGAGAATGGATGTCTATTCATTTGTGGTCGTGTCCATTCATGTTTGTGACTTCAGTCATGCATGCGGCATTAGTGCAAATCGACGAAATAAGAATATAGATCCATGTCTCCAAGACAGTCCAATTGGTACAAAACCACCATCAATCCACTAGGTACATGATTACAACAACTATTCTGATCCAGGAGGCAAACTACAAAACAAACCGTGAAGATTGAAAGGTGAACAATTTGAAAATGGGTCTAAAAATGATCTAAAAGAGTTGCACCTCGACGTAATCTCCACATACTAAACCATTACTGCCCAGAAAGCTTAGGAGGGATAAAAGTTCCCACTGATGTGCTAGTAAAGAATTGCTGTTTGTTGTTAGAAGAGTTCAATTCCTTTACATAGCAATATGGCAAAGAATAGTATAGCTTGCATGGATCGTATGTGAACAGGTAAAGATTGGCTGCTACTGGCTGCTACGAGGCATTCACTTGATCTAATCATTCTATCATGGTCACTTATGAGTTGATGAACCACTAATCAAAAACTTCATAAAAATCACTAACCAGCTGGCAGCCTGGCAGTTCTAGTTGTGGCGGCCGAGATTAGGGATGTCACAAGGCATGTCTTTGAGGTTTGGGGCGGCAAACAGATTTCACCGATTTCTGGCATCTGCAGTGGTGGTTGAGACGGCATACAACGACAGCGAACAATAGATAAGAATAGATATGAATAGTTGGAGACCGTTGGCTAGGATCTACAAATACGCAACAAGAGCCATTGGTGGCCAGCTTGGCCAGCTATTGAACAAAATACAGAGAACAGGTGGTGCTGAGTTTGGCAAGCAAGGCTGCCCGACATGGGGAAGCGACACTGGACCGATGCCACATGAGACCTTTGTGGAATGGTTCGATAAACGCAACCACCACAATGTTTAAGAGACTCAAGCTACAGGGAATCCCCCCCCCCCCCACCCTGAACAAATGGCTCCGTTAATTTTCTCCCCACTTCAGACGTATGGTCGGCTGAGATCAAACGATAGCTTAACCCACCTTTTAAACTATTGTTTTGGACCCTGTTTTCACAAGTCAGCAATGTTTTGGAAAGATTTGAGTATTTGACATGGCATATCCTAGCGACAGCAGAAAGAGATCCAAACAAAAAGGAATATGGCAGATGAGTCCAATTGCTGATTGTAGTATCAATAACAATGTGGGAAAAGGAACTACCTAATAGATAGCTTCATTACTGGAATAAGAACATTGGGCTGTACATTATCTAATAATATTAATATTGTCTGTATAAGAAAATATGTGTTAAACTCATCTATGAAGATCCGCATGTTTCCTACAAGCTTAATGAACCATGAGCAGAATCTATATAAAACCATCATTTCAACTGATTCTCGTCCTTCCGGATTATGTGAGGAATCGGGATAAAGCAATTCATCGTACAAGTCTAATTCCATTAATATGGGGTCAACTACAGGAAAAATTAACAATAATTTTCCGACGGGCTACCAAAGTGTTGTGTGCAAAAACTAAGGTTACTTCGCAAGAAAAGAGCAAAGCTAAGAGAAATTAAAGGATAGTGGCGAGATGGGAGATCTGCCTTTGCTGTTTATGCGGTTTAAGCTCATGCAAGTAAGGAGCAAGCAATCATAGTCCATGATCAAGCAATCACCTCATTAAAAGACGAGAAGGAACCAACACAAAGACAAGGAGAAATATTCCAAACATTTGATGGATAAAATGACATCCAAAATATCTGGTTTAAATTCTAAGCAAATAAAAAACTACAGTATGTGTAGGGACCAATGTTGTCAGAACCGGACCGGAGGACGAACCGGTTTGTGTACCGGTCCGGTTCACCGGCCCAACAAACACAGTCAAACCTAGAGAAAGATAGAGAGAGAGAGAGAGAGAGCATTTGTGCACCAAAAAAAAAACCGGTTTGGTCCGGTTTATGCCTAAAACCGCCCGGTCTGGTCCGGTTTATACCTAAAACCATCTGGCCCGACGGTTCAATACCGGTTCGTTTTCCAACACCGGTTCACGCCCGGCCCGGACCGGTTTTCCTACCGATTCGCCGGTTCCCAGTCCGGACCGGCCGGTCCGGTCCGGTTCTTACAACATTGGTAGGGACAACCCTCCCAACCTCTCCTCTCCAGAATATCATAGGTCAAATTTGTTACTAGTAACCATAACTTTCATGTTGGATGGTACCTCTTAATCTAATAACAAACTTCGTTGGATGGTTGAAACTTCTCCATGTATCAAAAAGAAATCAACAAACTCCAAGGCTATGCAGTCAAAGTCGGTAGTCGGCCCTAGTCGGCCTTGGCCGACTAGGACTAGTCGGGACTAATTCGGGACTAGTCGGCCAAAACTTATTCTAACCCCTCCCCCCTCTCTAAACATATATGATATATGAACTAGCATAAATGTCAATAAGTATATGATATTAGTCGGTTAATAACAATACATACCTTCACACTTCACAGCATGGGTATAAATACATAAGTAACAGTCTAACAGAACACAGTTGTATTGGCTTCATGCTCATGTCAAAAGACTCAGAACTAATAATTTATCACAATATTTGTTTGATGATGTTTAATCAGTGAACAACCTCAATTTTGATTATAGGGTTATATGGATATCAACAAATAAATAATTATTTATCTATGTTTTTATCTGAGATTCTCAGGTGCTCAACAGATGATTACAGGGAAGAGCCATAGTTGTAAGTCTTGCGACTCAAGACTTTGAGCCAATGTAAAAAAATCCAAACAAAATTGCTTGCAAAGACTCCTTTCAAAATAATAATTTGCTTGCAGAATGCTGCTTGGGGAGTAGTCGGCAGTCGTTAGTCGGGGACTAGCCGGGCTAGTCGGGTCAAGTCGGGGACTAGTCGGGATTCCGCCCAGCAATGATGGAATCGAAATTAATCGGTCGGCAAAATGCCGCCCAGGGATTAGTCGCCGACTAGTCCCGACTTTGATAGCATAGCTCCAAGGAGACCAAGCTCCCCCTTGATCAATCAGAAAAAGTATTTTAAAAAAACTACTCCAAAGACGCACCGCTTTCCGAGTGTCCACCCTATGATATTCAGAAATGGAGAGCTGTCACAAAGATATAGTGATATACCCCAAAATTTCTTACAATAAAAGTCAAATAGACATCTCAATTTAATACCAAGGCAAAGAATGAGGGGAGTTGTTCTTGAGAGCAACATTCCCAAACAAATGTTATGCCAGATGTGATGTCATGACCATTCACCACCATACGCATCAGAAATTGAAACATTAATCTCTAATTAAAAATCTAGAAACCAAAGTTCCCTAATTAAGCAACATTAAAATGGTTTCTTCCAATTTACCTGAGATTTGAGATTAAATACACAAGAGAAATGACAATGGAGTGACACCGGACTGGGACCTCAGAAGGCTACAACCTCTGGACCTCTTCATGCTCCTCCTTTACCTCCCATTCCTTTAATAGAGGTGGAGGATTCCTCGGACGAGGAATCTCAAGCAAGTCACTAGGGTTTCCTCAGATCTGATTTTGAAACTAGCCCCATCCTCGCATATCAACTTCAAAATTGTGCACATCAAGATCATAAGTAATCACTTGATAAGGAGAATCGTCATGATCCACTTCTTCCTTGCCTTTCTTAGCAAAATCCTATTATCATGAACTTCATAACAACCTATAGCAAGAATGGGGAAGAAAGTCTTCACCTCCTCATCAGGCACCTTACATGAAGTGCATTTTTCTCAAACTCTCAGCTCCCTTGGGTTTTCCTCCATTAGATCAACCCCATGAGAGTTGTTCACTCAAAGGCTTGAATTATGTGCAATGAATAAATTCTACATAATCTCCCTCTAAAGGGTTGGTCCTATTGCTAGAGAGCCACCTATAATAGGATCTCACTGAGGTGCCTGACAATTTTCTCAGCTCCACAGATATAATTTCATACCCATTCATATGCATCCTAATAGTAGCAGGATTGGGGAAGAAAGTTTTCGCCTCCTCAATTACACCAACGGTCATGTTATCACTAAAAAGAAGCCCCTATATCCTTGCACTCTCCCCCTTAATTTGGTCGCAAGTGGGTCGGGATAGGTACAATCCAAATATGGCATGATTGACGCCAAATACTATAGGAGTTCAAGTCTGGAAGTCGGGTCCAAAACTATTGTATCCTCAATTGCGTATGGTTAGGTAAAATCCAAAAGATGACCCATTGTAATCACTAGTTGGAGGAACCTTGGAAGAACCAAATCAAACATAATAAAGAAGATGTTATTTGAGTTGAAATCACCTTCTGGCCGGCACTGGGTAGAGGGGCAGAGGTGAGACAACATTCGAGCTATGTTCCAAACGGTGCAGTCACATGATGTGATGTTACCTGGTCTGCTTGTGTTGTGGGTTTTTGTGTGAATGCTTGTTGAAGCATATGTTTTTCGTTTTCTTGAGTTCAGGCCTTGGTGCCTTGATTAGGGTGAATATGCGTTTCTGTTGAGTCGGGACGTCTAGTTGTCCCCTGTTGATGAGCCATTTTAGTATTCATATTGGTGTACTCTTGTTTGGCAATCGTACTTGTGTTCTGAGTTTCATAACATCTATGTTTTCAAGATTATCATGAATATCTGATGATGTGCAATTAATTGGTAGACAACATGCTTTTTGCTCCATTTTGAATACATATTTTGAAAATTTGCAACCCCTTTGGGGGGCGAAAATGAGAGATTGGGTATCAGTTTGAGGGGGATAAGACTGCAGAGGCTAAAACCCTGAAGCAATAGAAAAAGACGGGCATGGGACGTACTATGATGCGCCCTTCGATCCTCAAATTCTTCTGCTCAAAGAGCCAGATCTGGATGCGAGCTTTCTGCACCAAAAACCCACCAAGCAGAAATCAGAGAAAAGGGCGGCGATATCCAAACAAGAATCGTGAAGCAAGAAGCTGGGGCTTACGCTTTGAAGGAACCTGAAGATGAGGTTCTGCAAGAAGAAATGAAAGTGAGAGAAGAGTTGGGGGAGTGGGAATCAGATGGGGGGGGTTTAGGGTTTCATAAAGAGGGAGAAGGGAACGCACGATGGGTTGGGTCATGATCCTTTGAACTTTGGTGGTCGCCATGGCTGCTGCTGCTGCTGCTGCTGCTGCTGCTGCCGGGAGCTTTTGGCTTCTCTCTGATACTGGCGGGAGTCGAGATAGAGACCCAGACAGAAACCCTAGAGCGTGGCATTAAGGGGAAGCACGGCCAGACCGATTTTATGCGGAGGGCTGATTTTCGCACTCGTTGTAGGCACGTGCGATAGCACGCTCGAGGGTGTAAACTGGCCAAGTTTAATAAACGGGTCAAAAACTTAAACCCAAACCCGACCCGCCTAATAAACAGGTTGACCCGACCTGACATGTCACCGTTTAACCTGTTTACTAAACAAGTTGGGTCGTGTCGGGTCGGATTGGCTCGGTTTGGGTCAACAGAAACCCATGTAAACCTGTCGGGTTGGGTCAGACGGGTCGGATTGGGCCGGGTTGGATCGGGTTGGTTCAGGTTGGGTCGGGTCGGTTCGGGTTGACACGACCCATTTGGTAAATGGGCCTAAGTTGGGTCAAACGGGTTATAAGTACAAACCCGAACCCGACCCATTAAATAAACGGGAATCGGGTCGACCTGTTTATGACCTGAACCCGTTTAAGCCAAACCCAAACCCGCTAACTTCGGGTCAGGTTCGGATCGGGTTGGCTGGTCGGGTCAAGGATTGCCACCCTTAATGGTCTAAGTAGTATGGTCCAATCATTGATGGCCACATCAGTTTGTTGGAGCCCGTGCTCCAGCAACTGTCGAAGGCAAGTATTGTTCATCATGAAACATCAATACATCATCACAATAAATAGCCGACCAACCCGTAGACCCTCCCCCCTCTCTCTCTCTCTCTCTCACACACACACACACCTGAAAATGAGGAATGGAGGTGGGTTTGGGGAGGCCGGTAGAATGGCGTCACCGCCACTGTCCAATGGGGCACCGACGCCTTGCGTACCGTACCTATTCGGTGGACTGGCGGCGATGCTGGCTCTCCTTGAAAGCTTTTGAGAGAGAGAGAGATTGAGAGAGAAGTAAATGATGGCCGGTTAACTTGGGTTTTTACCACCTCAAGCCCATCCATGTTAATTTATAAGAAATAGTGAATAACTAATTACATCCGGATCTGTGAATAACTGATTACATCCGGATCTTTAACAGATATCCTTGACAGTTGTTAACATCTGTGGTTATCAACGTAACCACACTTGTTACGTGAGATAACCACAAATATGTTATCAGCCCCCCACAAGCTGATCAGCGGATTGGACGAGAAGCTTGTCCCGTAACGATTTGAACCGAGTCTGAGGCAGATGCTTGGTGAAGATATCTGCAAGTTGATCGACTGTTGAGATATGACGAACCTCAAGGCGCTTCTGAATTACCTTCTCACGAATGAAGTGGTAGTCCACTTCAATATGTTTGGTGCGGGTATGAAATACTGGATTTGATGCCAATGCAATGGCGGAGATATTGTCACACCAGATAATGGGCGAACTAGGCACATGGATATGCAGGTCATGAAGTAGCATGACTAGCCAAGTGACTTCAACAGCAGTAGTGGCGAGACTCCGGTATTCAGATTCCGTAGAAGAGCGAGCAACCATGGGTTGTTTCTTAGCAGACTAGGAGACCACATTCCCGTCAATCAGCAAGCACAGGCCGATAGTAGGTCGCCGATTGACGTCATTTCCCGCCTAGTCAACATCAGAAAAAGCTTGAAGTAGAAGAGGGCTAGGGGAAAATTGGAGGCCATGTGAGATAGTGCCCTTGATATAGCGAAGTACCCACTTGAGATCTGTGAAGTCACCGATTGTTGGAGGATGCATGTGTTGGCAAATGATATTGACAGCAAATGAGATATCCGGCCTGGTGACCGTCAAATATCGAAACATGCCCGCAAGACTCCAATAAAGTGTAGGATCATAAAGCGGAGCAGTAAGAGCCGGATCCAGACCCTTCTTGGAGGAGGTGGGTGTCAGGTATGGCTTGCAATCAGTCATTGCTGCGCGAGAAAGAATATTAACAGCATATTGGTGTTGGTGCAGTAATAGACCCTTGACATTGGAAGAGACCTCAATGTCAAGAAAATGATGGAGGAGACCAAGGTCCTTCATCTCAAACTGAGACTTCATCTGAGAGAGGATGTGAGTAATATATGTCGGATCATTTCCAGTAACAAGAATGTCATCGACATACACATGCAGGATGGTGAGTCGACGAGAAATCCGTTGTATAAAGAGTGAGTTATCATTTTTACTCATGACAAAGTCCAGAAGTTGGAGATAGGTGGAGAGACGCTATCACGCCCCAGAAATCTGAAGACCGATTCCTGGGGTGTGAGGTCAGAAAAAGTGGTTTTTGGGATCAAATCAATTAACTATGCCGATTGGGATTCTCACTAGGCTCCTTCTACGCTCACACACATGGAAAGAAAATAAAGGAAAGAAACAAGAGATGATATTTTGAAACTTGAAAATATTTTTATTTAATTTAGAAAATCAACAGGGATAAAATATTAAATCAGGCTCGACCTTCAAAAGGGGTATCCTCTCAGTATGTGCGACCTAACGGTGTCACTACTTACTGAAAGAAGATCCTCTAAAGGAGCACGAGGCTCAAGCCTCCGACGGCGAGCCAAGTATCTTACCCACTCCCTAACACTCAGTGCATCGGTTTGGAGGTCCTATCTACTGGCTTGCCAAATTAGGTCAATTATTCTTTTTATATTTTTCATTGTAATCTAACCTATGCTTGGGGCCTTGAGGAGAGGCCTACCTAAAAGGTTCAGCTGGCACATTACCACTTATCAGACTAGCTAACTAATAATAAAATTATTAGTTCAATTCAATTCGATTACATCGAATGCTAGGATTGACATACTAGAAAGACAAGTTGCTACCCTAAACTAACTGTTGGACTCCTATTGCTGCTTCTGTGCCTCCGTTCCTGCAGAAGAGTCTACTCGTGGGAATGAGTAGCCCCCAAAAATATATTTGGAAGATTAGCCAAATAAATGGCTAGTGACAAGCTAACAGTTTTAATAATTAACAATGCTCGTATTTTAAGATAATTTACTAATTATCCTAATTGTCAAACTATGTTCTCAATCACGTCCTATGTGTCCATGCAATTTCTACATTCACATGCAAATCCTACTGTCATTAGGTCATCGTGTAAACAGTCATACAATTCTAATTTAATAAAGATAAACGCACACTCAGATGTGAACCCCGGATATTTGTTCAACCTGCCCCCGGTCGGGCATTACTATCGGGCCTTTTATTTCGATGTAGAGGGCCAACTCTCTCGCCGTGCATCCACCAACTCCATGCACTAATCACCCAGATGATCATAAGGGGTTTTCCGTCTTTCACGGTGGAGCTCTACCGCCCAACTTGCTTTACTATGGGGACTTCAACTCCCCGGGACAGGGTTGCTAGGCCAATCCCTACTCGAGGGCACCTCCTATTGGCTTTACCACAACCCTTGCCCGTGACCCCTAACCTACTTAACTTCGGCTGTACGCGCAAGGTGGTTCACGACCCTTGCGCGCACGGGGTCCCTACCCTATAACCAGGTAGATTAACAATAATTAACATACCACATGGCATTAAATGAACTAAACAGTGTTTAATCATTTTCGATGGATTACACCAGGATTCGCACCCACTCACAACCCAGCACCATAATTAAATAAAATAAAGCACTCTCACCCAGAATCCATTTACTAGGGTTACCACGCTCCTCTCAGGAGGGTGGGTCCCGATTTATTTATTCAAATTAAGGGAATACCTATCTATGGTGTCCATGCAAACAATAGAATATTTATTATTAAATTATTAACTTCTTATGCATGCGTCGCCGGGCTCGCGACTCCGCATGCAAGGCGGGGTCCACTCGACCACATGCGACGACGTCCGGCGGGACCCGCATGCAGCGTTATGGACACCTATCCTTAATTTCTATATCGACATTATTAATTATTAAAGAAAGCGTGCTCTGTCACCTGGAAAGTGTGCTCGGGCTGATGCTGCTAAGCGCCCTCTGCTCCGCCTCCGACTCGGTCCACGTGCTCACCAACTGCCAAACATACCAGCGGCCTATGGTCATTAAGTGATACTTAAAATATTACCGGCTTAGGTCTGATTGGCCGAGCCGAGAATTTATACGTCATCGGACGCCGTCTATCGGCATGCAAATTGATGTGCCTAAGGTAGTGTCATCAAACGCCGGTCTACTGGTACGCAAATCGATGTGCCAAGGGTAGCATCATGGTTAGTCGGCGTTGCCGATGCAAAGAATCACACTACGGCTCATATAAGCTATTATGCCTAAACGATCGCATTTACATCGATGCCGCTACTAGCGTGCTGTCGTGCTTTGAGGAGCCTTCAGCATCTTGACCATGGTGACACAGATCAGGTCAAGTCTAGGCAAGGTTTGGAGGTTTGATTCGTTATTTGCCCGAGAAATCATCTGGCTAAGGTACAAAAACACAATTACTACTATAATTAAAACGAGTCGCATGAGCCTGAGCTCGGATTGACGACCGCCATTACGTCTCACCTAGTTGAACTCCGGGACCGGCAAGGTTTCGTATATGGGTCGCTGAGCGGCCCACCGCCATTCATAGCACGATGATTCGTATGCCATATAAAAATAGATGTAATAATGGGGGCATCATCCGCAAACAATGGTCATAGATTGTCTGACCCAAACGACATGGTCGAAGGGTTTTATGACCTTGATGATTGCGATTAAGTCATCTAGGATAGTTGGCATTGCTAACAACAATAGTCTTACTATGGTTCGATTATACCAATTTGAGTAGACGGTCGAAACCGCGTCGAGCACTACTACTAGTATGCCTTTGTGCTCTTTGGCATAAAAAAAAATCGCCGAGCTGGTCTCAACAGGACCAAAGGGAAAACAGGGAAAACGAAGAGGGGCTGACCTGTCGATTGGTTAGCATCTGCCGATTGCACAGCCGTCGGCCCGCCGGCTGGTGGCCATGGCTGCGATGAAGGTGAAGGGAAACTAGGGATGGAGTTGGCCGGATCGTGCAACAAGGAGAAGAGAGAGAAGGGGGGTTGGGTTTGGGATTAAAGAGAGATAAAGAGAGAAACAATTAGGGGGTTGGGTTTGGGATTAAAGAGAGATAAAGAGATTAAAGAGAGATAAAGGTGAGAAACGATTACGGGTTTGGGTTTGGGATTAAAGAGAGATAAAGAGGTGTGGGATTTAAGAGAGATAAAGGAATTAAAGAGAGATAAAGAGAGAGAAACAATTAGGGGCCAGGTTGGGTTTGGGATTAAAGAGAGATAAAGAGGTGTGGGATTAAAGAGAGATAAAGAGATTAAAGACAGATAAAGGTGAGAAACGATTACGGGTTTGGGTTTGGGATTAAAGAGAGATAAAGAGGTGTGGGATTAAAAAGAGATAAAGGAATTAAAGAGAGATAAAGGTGAGAAACGATTATGGGTTTGGTTATAGATTTAGGTGTTTTTAATTTTTAATTTATTTTTTTTTTTCTTAGCAAACAAGTATAACTTGCAGTTGAGCATGGATCGCACTCGAGCTCGCATCGCACCAAGACGGGCCGGTGTGCAAACCTTACGAGTCCGACAGACTCGCCTTAAAACCTGTTATTTTAATTAATTTTTATTATTATCAAAAACATTTATGCCATGCCTTGTTACACGTGCTCCCATGCTCGTGTAACGATCACCATTCCTCCAGTGTCGCCTAGCGACCCGGACCTGGGGCCTACTGCCCGGTCCAACTCATGTTCAAGCACACACCATCGACAATCATAACTGAGAAAACAAATCAATCAATTTAGCAATAATAAAATAATAATAAAATTGGGCTGCCCTGAAATCAAACGTACCGGGTATTACATCCTACCCACCTTATTAAAATTTTCGTCCCGAAAATTAACTAACACTAATCATCAAACAAAGAAGAGTATTGGGACCGCATCGCTGACTCGAGCTCCCATGTAGCCTCCTCCTCACTACAGTGCTGCCACTGCACCTTCACCATGGGGATGGTCTTTGTACGAAGCACTCGATCCTCGCTAGCCACGATCCTGACCGATCGCTCCTCATAGGATGCGTCTGAACTGAGGGTCAGGTCCTGCCAATCTAACACGTGCGACAGGTCTGGCTCATACCTCCGAAGCATCGACACGTGAAAGACACCGTGGACGCTAGAGAGCTGCGGGGGCAGTGCCAGATGATATGCCACCTCGCCAACTCTCTCCAAAATCTCAAAGGGACCTATGAACCTCGGAGCCAACTTTCCTTTCTTCCCAAACCTCGTGATGCCTCGCCGAGGGGAAACCTTCAGGAAGACATGGTCTCCGACAGTAAACTCGAGCGAGCGTCGACGCACATCCGCGTAGCTCTTCTGTCGACTCTACGCCGCTCTAAGTCGCTCTCTAATCAGCTGGATCTTCTCAGTCGTCTCCTGGACAAGCTCTGGCCCCAAGAGACTCTGCTCTCCTACCTCTGCCTAACAAAGAGGTGACCGACATGGCCTCCCGTACAAAGCTTCATAGGGGGCCATGCCGATGCTAGCTTGGTGACTATTATTGTAGGCGAACTCTACAAGAGGTAGGTGCTCCTCCCAACTGCCTCCAAAATCTACTGTGCAAGCCCGCAACATATCCTCCAAAATTTGAATCGTCCGCTCTGACTGGCCATCCGTCTGCGGGTGAAACGCAGTGCTAAAACTGAGCTCCGTCCCCAAAGCTGTCTGCAGGCTCTCCCAAAAGTGAGAAACGAACCGAGGATCTCGATCCGAGACAATGGAAACTGGAACTCCGTGCAGCTTGACAATTTCCCTCACATATAACTTCGCTCGATCGATGGATGTCATCGTTGTTCGCACCGGAAGAAAGTGCACCGACTTTGTCAGTCGGTCCACGACCACCCAAATTGAGTCATGTTTGTTCCAGGTCAGAGGCAACCCCGAAACAAAATCCATCGTGATGTGCTCCCATTTCCACTCAGCTACTGGGAGCGGCTGCAGCAATCCAGCCGGTCTCTGGTGCTCAGCCTTGACTTGCTGACAAGTCAAACATCTAGACACAAAGGCGGCCACGTCATGCTTCATGCCCTTCCACCAGAATTGCCTTCTCAAATCATGATACATCTTGGTGCCGCCAGGGTGCACCGAGAATCTGGATCGATGTGCCTCTGACAATACCTCCTCTCGAACCTCTTCATCAGCAGGGAGGCACAACCTCCTCTGGAACCGCAGACCTCCATCAACATCAACTGACCAGTCAGGAACGAGCTCCCCACTGTCACACCGTGCTCTAATCTCCTCCAACTCAGAATCCAACCTTTGTGCTGCAATCACCTTCTGTAGTAGGCTGGGCTGCACTCGTATGGTGCGCAACATGGTATGAGAGGGCTCCCATTGAACCCACAAATCAAAGCCTTCTATCGTGGCCAGAAAATCCTGTCGATCAGTCACCAATCTAGCAAGATGACTATGGGACTTCCGGCTCAATGCATCTGCAACAACATTCGCTTTACCAGGATGGTAAAAGAGTGAATAGTTGAAGTCTTTTAAGACTTCGATCCACCTCCTCTGACGCATGTTCAGATCCTTCTGACTCGCGATGTACCGCAGGCTCTTGTGATCACAATACATATCGAACTCCTCACCGTACAGATAATGCCTCCAGATCTTCAAAGCAAAAACCACCGCCGCCAACTCCAAGTCATGGGTGGGATAGTTCCTCTCGTGAGTCTTCAATTGTCTAGAGGCATAGGCTACCACCCTACCATCCTGCATCAATACAGCTCCAAGCCCCATCTGTGAGGCATCGGTGAAGACAACATAACCTTTGCCACTGGCCGGAATCGTAAGCACTGGGGCCGAAGTGAGACGCCGCTTCAATTCCCGGAAGGACTTCTCACAATCTTCCGACCACTCGAACCTGACACCCTTCTTTGTCAGATGGGTGAGAGGTGCTGCTAGACGAGAAAATCCCTCCACGAAACGTCTATAATAGCCTGCTAGCCCCAAGAAACTCCTGATCTCGAATACGTTTTTCGGCTGCTCCCAGTCCATCACGGCCTCTATCTTCGATGGATCCACGGAGATACCTTCCTGCGAGACAACATGTCCAAGAAATTTCACCTCCTGCATCCAAAACTCACACTTACTGAGCTTGGCATACAATTGGTGGTCTCTAAGGGTCTGCAACACAGCACTTAGGTGCTCCCGATGATCTCCCTCCGTCTTGGAGTAAATGAGGACATCGTCTACAAATACCACAACGAATCTATCCAGGAACATGCTGAAGACTCGGTTCATCAGATCCATGAATGCTGCAGGAGCGTTAGTTAGACCGAAGGGCATGACCAAAAACTCATAGTGCCCATATCGTGTTTGAAACGCCGTCTTTGGAATATCCTCCGCTCTCACAGCCAACTGGTGATATCCGGTCCTCAGGTCAATCTTCGAGAAATAACAAGCACCATTCAACTGATCAAAGAGGTCCTCGATTCGCGGCAAAGGGTACTTGTTCTTGATCGTGATGCTATTCAGTTTGCGATAATCGATGCAAAGCCTCTTCGTCCCATCCTTCTTTTGAGCAAAAAGAACTGGGGCTCCCCAAGGAGATGTGCTGGGACGAATGAAGCCTTTATCGAGTAACTCCTCCAACTGGGTCTTCAGCTCCTTTAGCTCCGCAGGAGCCATCCTATATGGAGCAACCGAGATCGGTGCTGCTCCAGGTGCCAAATCTATAGCAAACTCAACCTCTCGAGGTGGAGGCAAGCCTGGAAGCTCATCTGGGAAGACATCCGGAAACTCACGAACCATCGGTGGTAGCACTACTGGGTTCCCATCTTTATCTCTACTCGGTAGCTGTGCTAGTAAGCTGAGGGTTATCTGTTGCAGCGGTACCGGGCACAAGATCTTCTGCTTGTCTCCCAAGAAGTAAAATGCCTCGCTCCCCGGAGGTGAGAATATGACCTTCTTAGTAAAGCAATCAAGAGTAACGTGATAGGCTGACATCCAATCCATCCCAAGCAATACGTCCACTCCTCCTAAGTCCAGGATGATGAGGTTTGCCGAGAGCTCTCTGTCTCCAATATGAATATGCAGTCCCGGCAGATCCGGTCCACATCGGTACTTACCCCGAGCGGTGAAAACACCGACAGAGTATGACCCAATGGAACCGACTCTAGTCCCAAAGTCTTGACAAAACTAGGGACGATATAGGAGTGAGTAGACCCGCTATCGAAATGAACGAAAGCAAGGGTCGAAAAGACAGGAAGGGTACCTAGCGTTATCGAAAACACGTAAGAAACTAATCTAGCTACCGGTTGCTACAAGTTCTAACGAGTCAAAACTAATAGCAAAGTCAACTACACCAATACATCTACGAATTGAAATTCTAAGATCAGGATTACCTTCAATCGCTCCCCCAGAAGCCTCTGGGTCTTGACCAACTAGCATGTACGTCCTTCCCTGAGCCTGGTTGCCTCCTCCGCCCTGACGGGGAAAAGGCCTCTGCTGCTGTGGCTGGGGAGGACGTTGCTGCTGCTGAGCTCTCTGTTAAGGCCTCTACTGCTGCACAGGTGGTGGCGGCAGAGCATGCCTCTGGGGTGGAGCTGGTAGGAGTGGCTGTTGACGAAGCTGTGGGCAGTTCCACTTCAGATGCTCCAACGAACCGCACTGAAAACATCCACGCCGCGGCGGTCCAAGAGCTGGAGGACCACGAAAGTTCTGAGGCTGGCGCGGCGGGGGTCGAGTCTCCATAGGCCTAAACCTCTTCTGAGTCGGTGGACCGTTGCGACTGCTGCCACTCCGCTTCTCCATGATAGCGCGGGACTCCTTCAGCTCCTGCTCCACTGTCAGGGACCGGTTGACCAACTCCTCATAAGATTGCCCCAAGAAAGGGGTAACCCTGCCTCTGATCGCTGGATTCAAGCCATGCTCAAAGCGCAAGGCCCTCCGATCGTCGGTCGCCACCTGGTATGGAGCATACATCGCAAGCTCCGAGAACTTGGCCTCATACTGTGTCACAGTACGAGATCCTTGATAGAGCGCCAGAAACTCCATCTCCATCCGGTTCTGCACAGTAACCGGAAAGAACTTCTTTCGAAAGAGTTCCTCAAACTCCTGCCATGTAATCGCTCCTTGATCTGCTGCTCTGGTGCGCTGGACTGTCTGCCACCAGAAGTCTGCCTCAGCCTCAAACTGGTACGAGGCGAAGGTCACTCTCCTATCGTCGGTGATGCCCAATGCGTTCAGTATCTTCTCAGTCTGCTGGAACCATCGATCGGCCTCTATAGGGTCTGGCTCGCCCTTGAAGCTCGGTGGTCCCATCGCCTTGAAGTCTTTCAGCAATTTCCCCTGCCGCTCGCCCTCGGCCTGCTGACGAGCCTGAGCCTGGGCAAGGGCAGCCTGCGCTAGCTCGGCCTGCTGCTGAGCAGCCGTCTGCTGCTGCACAACAGCAGCCTGCTGCTGCTGGACCATGGTGGCCATCCCCTGGAGCATTTCCATCATCCTCGCCGTGCTATCAGACACAGAGGACGATCCTGCTCCGTTGCTCGCACCATTTCCACTCCTAGTACCCGCCATCTGAAATAAAAAGATAGTCCTAACGTCAACCATCTACTAACCAACTATTTAGACTCTAGACTTAGACTCCTAATCCTAGAAACTAACCCCTAGGAACATATCCCTAGGCTCTGATACCAGCTATCACGCCCCAGAAATCTGAAGACCGATTCCTGGGGTGTGAGGTCAGAAAAAGTGGTTTTTGGGATCAAATCAATTAACTATGCCGATTGGGATTCTCACTAGGCTCCTTCTACGCTCACACACATGGAAAGAAAATAAAGGAAAGAAACAAGAGATGATATTTTGAAACTTGAAAATATTTTTATTTAATTTAGAAAATCAACAGGGATAAAATATTAAATCAGGCTCGACCTTCAAAAGGGGTATCCTCTCAGTATGTGCGACCTAACGGTGTCACTACTTACTGAAAGAAGATCCTCTAAAGGAGCACGAGGCTCAAGCCTCCGACGGCGAGCCAAGTATCTTACCCACTCCCTAACACTCAGTGCATCGGTTTGGAGGTCCTATCTACTGGCTTGCCAAATTAGGTCAATTATTCTTTTTATATTTTTCATTGTAATCTAACCTATGCTTGGGGCCTTGAGGAGAGGCCTACCTAAAAGGTTCAGCTGGCACATTACCACTTATCAGACTAGCTAACTAATAATAAAATTATTAGTTCAATTCAATTCGATTACATCGAATGCTAGGATTGACATACTAGAAAGACAAGTTGCTACCCTAAACTAACTGTTGGACTCCTATTGCTGCTTCTGTGCCTCCGTTCCTGCAGAAGAGTCTACTCGTGGGAATGAGTAGCCCCCAAAAATATATTTGGAAGATTAGCCAAATAAATGGCTAGTGACAAGCTAACAGTTTTAATAATTAACAATGCTCGTATTTTAAGATAATTTACTAATTATCCTAATTGTCAAACTATGTTCTCAATCACGTCCTATGTGTCCATGCAATTTCTACATTCACATGCAAATCCTACTGTCATTAGGTCATCGTGTAAACAGTCATACAATTCTAATTTAATAAAGATAAACGCACACTCAGATGTGAACCCCGGATATTTGTTCAACCTGCCCCCGGTCGGGCATTACTATCGGGCCTTTTATTTCGATGTAGAGGGCCAACTCTCTCGCCGTGCATCCACCAACTCCATGCACTAATCACCCAGATGATCATAAGGGGTTTTCCGTCTTTCACGGTGGAGCTCTACCGCCCAACTTGCTTTACTATGGGGACTTCAACTCCCCGGGACAGGGTTGCTAGGCCAATCCCTACTCGAGGGCACCTCCTATTGGCTTTACCACAACCCTTGCCCGTGACCCCTAACCTACTTAACTTCGGCTGTACGCGCAAGGTGGTTCACGACCCTTGCGCGCACGGGGTCCCTACCCTCTAACCAGGTAGATTAACAATAATTAACATACCACATGGCATTAAATGAACTAAACAGTGTTTAATCATTTTCGATGGATTACACCAGGATTCGCACCCACTCACAACCCAGCACCATAATTAAATAAAATAAAGCACTCTCACCCAGAATCCATTTACTAGGGTTACCACGCTCCTCTCAGGAGGGTGGGTCCCGATTTATTTATTCAAATTAAGGGAATACCTATCTATGGTGTCCATGCAAACAATAGAATATTTATTATTAAATTATTAACTTCTTATGCATGCGTCGCCGGGCTCGCGACTCCGCATGCAAGGCGGGGTCCACTCGACCACATGCGACGACGTCCGGCGGGACCCGCATGCAGCGTTATGGACACCTATCCTTAATTTCTATATCGACATTATTAATTATTAAAGAAAGCGTGCTCTGTCACCTGGAAAGTGTGCTCGGGCTGATGCTGCTAAGCGCCCTCTGCTCCGCCTCCGACTCGGTCCACGTGCTCACCAACTGCCAAACATACCAGCGGCCTATGGTCATTAAGTGATACTTAAAATATTACCGGCTTAGGTCTGATTGGCCGAGCCGAGAATTTATACGTCATCGGACGCCGTCTATCGGCATGCAAATTGATGTGCCTAAGGTAGTGTCATCAAACGCCGGTCTACTGGTACGCAAATCGATGTGCCAAGGGTAGCATCATGGTTAGTCGGCGTTGCCGATGCAAAGAATCACACTACGGCTCATATAAGCTATTATGCCTAAACGATCGCATTTACATCGATGCCGCTACTAGCGTGCTGTCGTGCTTTGAGGAGCCTTCAGCATCTTGACCATGGTGACACAGATCAGGTCAAGTCTAGGCAAGGTTTGGAGGTTTGATTCGTTATTTGCCCGAGAAATCATCTGGCTAAGGTACAAAAACACAATTACTACTATAATTAAAACGAGTCGCATGAGCCTGAGCTCGGATTGACGACCGCCATTACGTCTCACCTAGTTGAACTCCGGGACCGGCAAGGTTTCGTATATGGGTCGCTGAGCGGCCCACCGCCATTCATAGCACGATGATTCGTATGCCATATAAAAATAGATGTAATAATGGGGGCATCATCCGCAAACAATGGTCATAGATTGTCTGACCCAAACGACATGGTCGAAGGGTTTTATGACCTTGATGATTGCGATTAAGTCATCTAGGATAGTTGGCATTGCTAACAACAATAGTCTTACTATGGTTCGATTATACCAATTTGAGTAGACGGTCGAAACCGCGTCGAGCACTACTACTAGTATGCCTTTGTGCTCTTTGGCATAAAAAAAAATCGCCGAGCTGGTCTCAACAGGACCAAAGGGAAAACAGGGAAAACGAAGAGGGGCTGACCTGTCGATTGGTTAGCATCTGCCGATTGCACAGCCGTCGGCCCGCCGGCTGGTGGCCATGGCTGCGATGAAGGTGAAGGGAAACTAGGGATGGAGTTGGCCGGATCGTGCAACAAGGAGAAGAGAGAGAAGGGGGGTTGGGTTTGGGATTAAAGAGAGATAAAGAGAGAAACAATTAGGGGGTTGGGTTTGGGATTAAAGAGAGATAAAGAGATTAAAGAGAGATAAAGGTGAGAAACGATTACGGGTTTGGGTTTGGGATTAAAGAGAGATAAAGAGGTGTGGGATTTAAGAGAGATAAAGGAATTAAAGAGAGATAAAGAGAGAGAAACAATTAGGGGCCAGGTTGGGTTTGGGATTAAAGAGAGATAAAGAGGTGTGGGATTAAAGAGAGATAAAGAGATTAAAGACAGATAAAGGTGAGAAACGATTACGGGTTTGGGTTTGGGATTAAAGAGAGATAAAGAGGTGTGGGATTAAAAAGAGATAAAGGAATTAAAGAGAGATAAAGGTGAGAAACGATTATGGGTTTGGTTATAGATTTAGGTGTTTTTAATTTTTAATTTATTTTTTTTTTTCTTAGCAAACAAGTATAACTTGCAGTTGAGCATGGATCGCACTCGAGCTCGCATCGCACCAAGACGGGCCGGTGTGCAAACCTTACGAGTCCGACAGACTCGCCTTAAAACCTGTTATTTTAATTAATTTTTATTATTATCAAAAACATTTATGCCATGCCTTGTTACACGTGCTCCCATGCTCGTGTAACGATCACCATTCCTCCAGTGTCGCCTAGCGACCCGGACCTGGGGCCTACTGCCCGGTCCAACTCATGTTCAAGCACACACCATCGACAATCATAACTGAGAAAACAAATCAATCAATTTAGCAATAATAAAATAATAATAAAATTGGGCTGCCCTGAAATCAAACGTACCGGGTATTACAAGACGATTGAACCACGCACGGGGAGCCTGTCATAAACCATATAAAGCCTTCCAAAGGTGACAGACATGCCCTGGTTGAGAGGGATCAACGAACCCGGGTGGTTGTTGCATATAAATCTCCTCCAAAACGAAGCCATGAAGAAATACATTAGAGACATCAAGTTGTCGAATATGCCAGCCGAAGTGAAGCGCAAGAGTGATAACGACCCTGACCGTGGCCATCTTGATGACTAGACTAAAAGTCTCCTGAAAGTCGATACCTCCCTACTGATGAAAGCCCTTGGCAACGAGGCGAGCTTTGTAGCGAGCTACTGTGCCATCAGGACATCATTTCAGTTTGAACACTAATTTACAGCCGATGACGTTAGCTGAGGAAGGAGAGGGGACGAGGTACCACGTCCCTTGCCGCTGGAGAGCTTTAAATTCAGCGGACATTGCGCGACGTCATTCCATATGTCGATTAGCATCAATGAAGCATGTGGGTTCGATGTCAGGAGTGGAGGAGATGGTTGTTAGACAGAGAGGGTGTTTTGGCTTGAAGATGCCCACTTTGGAGCGAGTAACCATAGGGTGGCCAGGAGCATTAGGAGTAGTGGAGTCTGCTAGGGTTGGATGCTCGCCGACGGTAGGATCCGAGGGATTGAGATATGACCCGTGCTCCATGGAGTTCAAACAGGAGGAACCAGCGGGAGATGAAACATGTATTGATGCCGGTAGGTAGGAGGTTGGGTCCACAGAAGAACTACCAGCATGTGCAGTTGGAACTCTGAGTCCTGAAGTTATTAGTAAGGATGTAGCAGAGCCGGAGTCCGATAAAGCGGTATCAACTGGACACCGGCTCCTAGGCCGTTAGACGGAGGAAAGTCCCGACCATGGTGGAGAAAGAAGCGGAGCACTGGGAGTGTCAATTGTAGATCCTGATGGAGTAGTAGTGGTGTTGGTGGCGAAAAAGAGTGGGGGTAGGAATGGGAGATATGGAGAGTGCTTGGAAATGGTGCGAGAGGGCCGGACATCAGGCGGGTCAAGTGCAAACGGGAAGATGTTCTCAAAGAATCGAACATGACGAGAAATGAACACTATCCCCATGGAGGGATCAAGACACCTATATCCTTTGAAGCGAGCACAGTAACCGAGAAAGACACATCGTCGTGAACGAGGTTCGAGTTTATAGGAGGAGTAAGGTCGAAGCCAGGAAAAGCATAAGGAACCAAATACCCGAAGAGAGTGATAATCAGGGGTTTGCTTAAATAGAACCTCAAAAAAAGATTTGTGGCCTAACAGGGGTAAGGGGAGACGATTGATTAAATAGGTGGCTGTACAGAGGGAATCGGCCCAATAACGATAGGGCATGGATGCATGTTGCAGAAGGGTGACAGTGGTGTCAACCAAATGACGATGTTTTCTTTTGGCGACCCCATTTTGCTCTAGGGTACGAGGACACGAGACTTGATGTAGGATGCCACTGGAGGTGAGAATATATGTAAAGACAATACTGACAAACTCGCCACCACCATTGGTTCGCAATGTTTTAATACGAGAAGCAAACATATTTTCAACAAGAGGCTTAAAAGAAAGAAAAACAGATAAGACATCAGATTTATTTTTGATTGGAAATACCCAACAATACTTTGAATATTCATCAATAAAAGAGACATAATAGAGAAATCCACTAGCAGAGGGGACTGAGGAAGGGCCCCATACATCAGAATGCACTAAAGCTAAGGGACGATTGACGGTGGATGACGAGAAAGGAAATAGGAGATGATGGCTTTTCCCGAGATTACATGTTGTGTAACAAAACTTGAACGAGCCGATGAACGAAAGAGTCGATCGTTGCTGAAGAAAACGGAGAGTGCCAGTAGAGGGATGGCCAAGACGGGAGTGCCAGACTAGAGCAACAACGGCAGAAGCAACGAGTGCAGCGGAGGTTGAAGAGGACAGGGAACCCGACGGAAAAGGGTATAACCCATTCCTACTGGGCCCGCGAAAACGGATCTTGTTCGTATTCTTGTCTTGGACAACAAATTCAGCAGAGTCAAAACAAAGGCGACAATTATTATCAGACGCGAAGCGATTGGCAGACAGAAGATTAGCAGACACTGTGGGAACATGGTAAATATTGTTAAGTTGAAAGGAAGACATAGAAGTATATATAATACCACGACCAGAATGAGAGATGGGCAAGGAGGCACCATTACCAATGGTAACTGAGTCATTACCATTATAGGGAGAGGCAACACTGAGTTTGGAGAGGTCAGGTGTTAGATGATTACCCGCGCCACTGTCTGCATACCACGGATTGCGAGTGGTCAGAGGAGCGGACGCAAGCAGTGAAGGGGAAGAGAGCACCGCAAGGGGGGGAGGACCCTGGCTCTGGTAGAGAGTAGTGTTTGTCTGATGCCAGCAATTGAGGGCGATGTGACCCGGTTTGGAGCAGATCTTGCAGATTGTGGAGAGATATCCACCGAGAATACCACGACCGTGGGTGCGTTCAAAACTACTGCGATCTGGGCCATCACGACCACGATAGAACCGACCACCACCTTCACGGTTTCCATGACGACCACGCCCACGGTTGGCCGTAAAAGGCAGAGGAGGTCGGTGGTGGGGTCGGGGTTAGGTGGGGATCGGGGGAAGTGGTTGAAGTGGAGGCCGCTTCAAGGTAGTTCTCCTCCGTATGTAGGAGAGCAGAGAGCTCGTCCATAGCCAAAGGACCAGGGAGAAGACGAAGCGTCGTCTTGACATTGTTTTATGCTGCAGGGAGGCCATCGAGGGTATAGAGCACAATGTTGGGCTCGGAGACTGGAGCACCGATCGTGGCCAAGTTGTCGTAGATAGTTTGAATCTGTTGAACATAGGCGGATAAAGAAAGGGTGCCTTTCTGAAGTTTCTGAAGTTGAGAGCGGAGATGAATGACATTAGATCGGGCTTGGGAAAGGAAGCGCTTCTCAAGCGCCAGCTAGACATCACGAGACCCAGGCAAACAAAGCACTGTAGGAGCGATGCTGGGGGAGAGGGTGGCGAGGATGCAGGTACGAAGCTGTCTATCAGTGAGGATCCACTCTTTGTAGAGAGAATTGGTGGGTTCTGGGATAGGATGACTACCATCAACAGGATGCTCAAGTTGGAAAGTTGATAAGGCACCGAGAAAGAGATCTTTCCAAGTTATAAATTTGGTGTCATCGAGTTTGATTGTCACTAGAGAGCTCAGGTTTTTGATGAGGAGCAGCATTGGAGAAGTAAGCAAGGACAGAGGATGAGCAAAAGAGGGAGGAGAAGATTGTGTTGAGGAGGAATCTGTCATGATGAAGGCTGCTTAGGAGAAGAAAAGAAAAAAAAATGGTTGGAAGAAAAGGTTGAGGAACTGAGAGTAGATGTATATCTAGTACACCTCAGAAACGAGGCTCTGATACCATGAAAGCTTTTGAGAGAGAGAGAGAGATTGAAAGAGAAAGAGAGATTGAGAGAGAAGTAAATGATGGCCGGTTGACTTGGGTTTTTACCACCTCAAGTCCGTCCATGTTTATTTATAAGAAATAGTGAATAACTAATTACATCCGGATCTATGAATAACTAATTACATCCGGATCTTTAAAAGATATCCTTAACAGTTGTTATCATTTGTGGTTATCAACGTAACCACAGTTGTTACGTGAGATAACTACAGATATGTTATCACTCCTCACCATCGCTCTCTTCATCCTCGCCTTCTCCTACTGGAAGCTCTCCGATTATCTGGATGGCGACGACGGCTGGAGCGGCGAGGGGGGAGAAAACCCTGCCGCCGGATTCTCAGATCAGTTCGTTGTCATTATGGCCGGCGATCGGAAGCCGATTTTCCTCGCCACCCCCATTTCCGGCTGTGCATCAACTCCGGTGACAATCACAACAATAGGAACAAGAGATGGTGTGAGGAAACTGGAGGGAAGGGCAAACTAACATGGCAGTGACGCGGATGTGTGATTTTTTTTTTGGGTTATTTTGATGAGCTGACGGAACAGTTAGTTTTGGGGGGTAAAGTCTAATTAATGAAAATATGGGGGGTAAAGTCTAATTCAAGGCATAATTTGGGGGGCAAAGTCAAAAAAACCTTTTTTTTCATTTCATTTTTTTTTAGTTAGTGGTTTTTATTTGTCGGGAGAAAATTTTTTTTTTGGTAAAACTTATATCCAATCATGACTTTTGCTATTTTCACCATAAAACTGCTGTTGGAGTTTTTTTTTTTTTTGGTAGACCAAAGTATAAAAAGAATCCTCCGACGACGATCGATGCTTATCCTGGATCATGGATTAACCTGCAAAAATATGTGCCCATACGATCTTGAAGCAGCAAGAAGTAGGTCTACATTAGAGGCTTCCCTCAGCACCTGAACTTGACTCATCCGGCACTCCCTGTTTGCCAAAAAATCCGCTACCTGATTGGCCTCCCTATAAACATGACGGATCCACCAATAAGGAACAGTCGTGAAAAGGATTTGGCACTCCCAAAGAACAGGGACACTCGGACTCGTTGCAAATAGAGTTTGAACGACCACTTGAGAGCCTCTCTCTATCCAAAGTGGATGAGGAGATAAATATTTGTGATATAGATAAGGCCATAAAGTAGAGTTAGTTTCTTCGCGATGAATGACGAGGATGTATGGAGAGGACCACAGCCCGCAAGGATAACGACTCCCAGACTATCACGAAAATTTAAAACAAAACCAAATCCCGCTCTAGACGAACTCAGATGAACCGAGATGTCAAAATTGAGTAGGATGACTCCATCTGGAGGTGATTTCCATGTGACCCCAGTGAAAGTGGATTGTCGCAGCCCAAGAGAACGAGACCGCCCCCTCCGGAATTTCTCAAAAGAGTGGAAGATCTGATTGGCAATTGCATCTATCGCTTCAGCCACCCCTTAAAAAACCAGCTTATTACGATACTTCCAAATACCCCACAAAGTGGTTAATAACAAACCATTAAACCGACTAGTTGAGCAAATATGTCCTCGACCCAAAGAGCAAACCAGCCGAAGCAGAGAATCCACCGACGATAAAGGCAGAATCTTGAGTCCAGCAAGACAGAGCATGATTAATAGTCTCAATCTCATCTGGACATACATCGAGGGCAAGCAAGTGGCACCAGAACACCAATGCGATGTAAATACTCCCTTGTAGGGATTTGGCCATGAAAGAGTTTCCACCCGAAACAGAGTGCACGTGGGAAAACATCAGCCTTCCATAGTGCCAATCAAGGTCGCTCCATCATCATCTGGCCTGGCCCCGACTATCAGAATAATGAATCACCCCATATGCCTCTCTACTAGACATAGTTGCTTTACCCGAAGAGTCCCAGACATAGGGCTCTATCGGGGGATTTCGTGAGGATTGTAGTAGAGAGGATAATATGGCTCCAATACTTAGGGAAGATAACATTCATCAATTCCCAATTCCATCCTCCACCCTCAACCATCAACTCAGATGTAGACACTAAACCCACCACCAAATTGATATCAAAAGTTAGGGAAAGAAAGGCAAAGGGGCCGGATAGGACTCGCCCACGCCACAGTCCACATTTTCAAAGAAGTTGTGGCCTACACTACATACATAGCATGAGATTTGAGCTCTGACAAACTAGCTCTTAAAGCCCTCCAAATCCAAAAGCTTTGATTCGTGCAAGGCCACTCCCACCAATTAGTAGATAGGCTATACTTGTCAAAACATAACTTCCTTTATAATCCAGTAGAAGAGTTGAGCAGCTCAAAAATTCGTTTGAGCATAGAAGCACGCCGGACTCTGGACAAGACCCGGATCCCCAATCCACCAGACGAAACTAGAAGGCAGACCGTGATTCAACTCACTAGATGCAAACCCTTAGCCGTAGAGGATTTGGCCCAGAGAAAGCGCTTGATTTCTTTTTCGATGATCAAAATAATCGACTCCGACACCCAACTATTAGCCAAGGAATAGATCGGCATGACTGTTAAAATGGACTTAACCAAAGTAACTCGGTCTGGGAAAGACAGAGACTTGGCCTTCCAGCTAGCTAGCTTAGTAAGGACCTTTGACACCATGATCATCTGACCACATGCAAGAATCCGCTTGCCAGAAATGGGGATTCCCAAGTACGTGAGAGGGCCAAAATTTTCCTCAAACACATAGCGAGAAACATTCATGTGCATGTGAGCTAAAGAAACTTTCCTCCCACAAATAATACAAGACTTAGCAATGTTGATAGATTGGCCCGAGAGTTGTTTATAATCAATGAGTAGCCGAAAAGGAGCTTCAAGTTGGATCGACGAATCTTGAGCAAAACACAAGTAGATCACCAGCAAACGATAAAACCCCCCATAGGAGTACACTTGCTCGCTTTGCTTTAGCACCCACAAGTAGTCCACTGGTTTGCTTTAATGATTCCGATTGAGCACATCCACACCTAGGATGAATAAGTACAGGGATAGGAGGTCACCTTGACAAAGTCCCCTCGAGGAAATAAACCAAGAAGTAGGGGTGCCATTTATTAAAGATCCTGTTGCTTTTTTCAAGCCAGAGAACGTCCATCACCAAAATATCTCATGTTGATCTGACAAGCTTCCGCACCCTCCTCCTCCACGATAACCATAACGGTTGTAGGTTCCTCGGATGGGAGCTAGTTCCACACAAGCTCTTGAAATACTCCCAAACCTTACACGCTAAAGGATAGCTGATAAGAAGATGAGAGGCGGTCGCATTTGCGGTGTGATAGAAGGTGCAGGACTGCCCATGACACGTGGGTTCCTCCTCCTTATCAAATTCATCTTCGTTAAAATCTTATTTCTAGCTGCCAGGAGGGAGAAAATCTTTATCTTTCTGAGGGTCTTTGCTCTCCAAATTGCTCTGACGATAGAAAGTCTTCCGACGATAGAAAGTTTCACCGAGAATATACCTGAAGAGCGCCATCGTCAGTGCACCTTGTCTATTCTTAACTATAATTACTCATAGATGTTTTTAAAATTTCTTTATGGTTGGAGAGAAACTTATTCTGTTTTGAGGAGAGATTTGTATCATCCCATCTTTTTATCTTCTTCATGTCCTATTAATAACGTTTTCTTTGTTCTTTTATGATGTATATTTGTACTGTATCTAAATGTTATCAGAGTCCAATCAAACTCCGACATGTCCCGTTACCGTTTCCAAACTAGTTTCCCGAGTTGATATCAACCGTTTCTGCTGGCGGTCCACTAAGCACGTCCCCCATGTTCTCCACGTGGCATAAATGTATACGTTGACTGCCCCAGTGCCGTTGTCCGTGTACGGAGCCCACCATCAAATGCTGCCGGCCAAGGGCGGCCAGGAGATGACCGGACTGCCCTCGGCCCGGCTTAAAGGACAAAGCTTTGCTGCTCACTCATTTGCGTCTTCCCCGACCCCTCGCAAGCTCTACTAGTTTCCGGTGGCAGCAACGGTGGCGGCGGCCGACACCCGGTGGTCGGGATGGGCACGTCGGCAAGCTTATGCTGCGGAGGAGAGAAGGTGGATGATGGGTGAGAGCTAAAACGTCGATCTTTTTTTTTTTTTTGAGAAATTCCTCTTAGTGGACTGGGGTTGGGTGGGGGGGGGGGGGGGGCGAAGTTGGTTTTGGCCTTGACCCCTTAAAAGAAGATGAAAATGCAAACTATGTCTAAGAGGCACCATACATCCAAGAGGGGACGTCGGTCGATTAATTTTTGAGGAATTATAACCAATGGATTGTTGGGTTTAGTCCACCTTTGGACGTCCTGTACTTCGGCGGATGTTAGGAGTTTTCTGTTGAACTTTTGTAATAGTAACATTTGAGCTGGGTTCTCCCCCTCTTCGTTTTTAATAAACAGGTAGGGGTCCAGGCCGAACCTCCGATCCCCCTCATACTCTGAGAGAGATTTCTCCAAAAAAAAAAAAGTCCCACATCGGCTAGGGGCTGGACGATGGTGTGCTTAAATACCCTATGGTAGACCTCCTCTTACAATTCGGATTTTGGGACGAGAGGGTATCTACAAATGGTATCAGAGCCCCTAGCCGATGTGGGACTAAACCCAACGTGGTTGCATTCTTTCGAATCTTAATGCATTGTTTTGATTATTCCGTAGGTATCTGAATTCGGAGGGGAATAGTTCGTGGAGGATATTCACATACAAGGAGCTCCACGTGGCGACCAACGGGTTCAACGAGGACAACAAGCTCGGAGAAGGCGGGTTCGGAAGTGTCTACTGGGGGAAGACCGCCGATGGGCTTCAGGTAAGAACCTCGCCAGCGCCGGACTGAATTATGGTTTTATCATGTGAAATACATAAGTGATCTTTGGTGCCACATTTAGAACATGTTGTTAGGGTTGTAAATGGGACCGGGCCAGCCCAGGATCCAACGGGACGGGGCTGATTCAGGTCAGGTTTGGGTTGGGTTGGCATAGGACTTGGGTTGCGTTGGGTTGAGTCTGAAAGTATTTTGGGCCAGATATGGGCGGCCTTTAAACCGGCCAAAAGCCCGAATCAATTCTGTTATATTAATATCATACAAAAACAGCTAAACTAGGACAAATGGAGAGCAAATAAGGTTGGGTTATGTGATATTAAGGGTAATATAGTCACATGAGATCTCAGGTAAATGACGGACCATGGTTGATGTCTATCCGGTAATAACAAACCACGAATATACCCAAATTCTTGGGGAAATGCGTGTTAGGTCCTTGACACCAGATTGGGTTAATGAACATGACACTCATAAGATCTCTTTACGGGAAGGTCCCAAATTCAATTCATAAACATGAAATCCACCCCCCCCCCCCCCCCCCCCCCCCCCCCCCCCCCCTTTCTACTGTTCTTTCTCGAGCAGCAACCTAGCTTTGTCTCCTCCCACCCTTGACGCCTCCTCAACGACGAGCAACAGCCGCAACTACGCAGGATTCAGTTTAGGTTTTAGGATTCAGTCCAGGGTTGGCCTGCAGATCATAGGTTTTAGGGTTCGAATTAAGTTTTAGGGTTTTTATTAGGTTTAGGATTAGATCTAGGGTTCACCCCATGGCCTATAGATCTTAGGTTTCAGGATTCGGTTTGGGTTTTAGGTTTCTGTTTAGTTTAGAGATGAGTGGTATGTATGCAAATAAAAATTTGAAGCAAACTGAGGGGCATTTTCATCCTTTGTCCTTAGGCTTAAAGAGATCTCTTGTTTTGGGCCGTTCACTAAGTCTCCCTTATATTCGTCCTCTGTCCTGCAAATAGATGTCAGTTAATTTGAGTAATCGGCAAACATATATAATCAAGTTTTTCGTAGATATGCAAATATAAAATTTCTAGGGGTTACTATGCAATTAGCCAAATTTCATGGGGGGGGGGATATGCAAAAATTCCTTATATTTGTTTAGATAGAGACTATGAGTCTTAGGAAAAAAAATGAGAACTTTGAGAGTGAGGATTTTGTCTATTTAAAATTATTTTATGATTCAAGATATTTTGCATCTTACAAATTAACTTTTTCTAGCGATTTAACTTGTGAAGCAAAATAATGACTCAAACTAAGGTAGACTAAATTTAGGTCTATCTTAGCCACAAAACCTTTGAAATTAGTTTCAAGCATGTATGACATACAATCATATATAATTATTTGGATGTATATCAAATTTTAATAATAAAATGGATAAAAAAATGTTTTAAAAAGTGTTGAGAAAAACTTCCAATTCAATGTCATTTCCTTAATTACCGATATTTGAAAAGGAATAAGAAAGAGACATTAGAGATTTGATGCTAATATATAAAATCATGCAGCGAACTACGATTATAGTACTAAAAAAATGTGCTGAGAAACTTTGTGCAAAATTCATCATTTTTTTGAGAAACCCCTTGACAAATAGACAAGGTTCAGCGGCCCCCGACCAGTTATTATTAGAATAAAAACAAATAAGATTAAAAAAATTAGAGAGATGATTAGATCCTCTAGGCAAGAAAAGGGAGGGCCAAACCCTAGTTAAACAATATATTCTCCAGGATGTCCTATCAATCTATTAAAATCAATGAGCTTGTTACTTAGAATATGATTGTTTCTCTCCAACAAGATAACCTAGCAGTTAGCCATTGCAAAAATGTCCCACCTAGGTCTAATCGTACTTTTGATTCTTCATCTTCTCAAAGACTCTAATCTTCGGAGGAACTATCGCTTTCCTAATTGATCATGTTGCTGTAGGGAAAGGGTCCCCTGCTTCCGAAAGTGAAAAGTAGAAAGATTAAACTGAGAACACCCCAGTGCCACTGCTAAGAAGTTTGTTAGGTCTAGGAACATGGGCCATAGGAGCAAGGATATCCATTAAATCATGTATATTGGGGAGAATATTAATATCTAATTGAAGAGAGGATTTCATCTTTCATCACTAAAAAATGTTTATGATCAAGTCTTCTGACCTCACCGGGGCATTCCTTCTCTCCGCCAATGCATAAACCTCTAGAAACATGAGCATCAAAAGAATGTCGATCTCCTAGACAGAGGTATTCCAAAAATCTAATTCCCTTACCAACTCTGAGAATAATTTTGCTACCTGATTTGTAGAGTTCTGCCATCTTCAAGATATTATGCCAGAAACGGGAGATAGCTAGTCCCTGAAGTTTTACTTTAAACCTGCGCAAAATCTCTATGTTTCATTAAATTGTCAGAGTGGGATGAAGCATCAAGCCATGCAAATGAAAGTCTGCCAATTAATGAAAGTCTTTCCTGATCTTTTCTATTCTCTTTATGACTCGGGAAGGAAAGTAGAAAGGAAGGGAAGTAAGAAGGAATTGATGTGAGGATATGCTATTCACCAACGTTAGCCGCCCTTCAAGAGACACTTCCATCCTTCTAAGAGTATTTCTACTATCTAGATAAGCTCCATCTAGTCAGCTCTCCTCAAGCTCCTATCATAGATTTCCAGCCTTGAATATTTCATAGGCAGTGCCTCTCTTTTATTGGTGGTCATAGATGCTAGTAGATCCGCTGCAGTTTCATTACCTATCTAATATAGGGCAATTTTATGAAAGTTGATCTTCAGACTAGATACTGACTCAAATCTATAAAGGAGAATCCGATCTTTAGAAAAAATAAATTGGATAGGGTAAGAACTTCGTAGAAAAGCAACATGACATCTGCAAAGTGAAGATTGGAAAAAGCCCATCCTTCCTCTCCTAAACTCAATGTTTTCTGAAGGCATCAAAGGCGTCTATGTTGGAGGTTAATCCGTGTCAGAGGCTCGCAGCGGAAGTGATTTGGCGGTCGAAAGACCGTTCATGGTGCACGTTACACTATTTTACTTTTTCATAGAAACTAATCTACATATGTGTGCATGTGTATGCACGAGAATCGAAAACCCCTAACGGCAATCTAGCGTAATGATTAACTAGCATGGATGCAAATCATAATGCTCGCTAGATCTACATGTTAGATTACACATACCTTTCGTACGGATCTTTTAACCGCGGAGAATTGTCTTCTTTGTCGATGGAGACGGAAGATCGTTCGCGAAGATGCCGATGGTACGAATGGAGATGTTACCTTTCTTGTTCACCCGATCTCACACGATGCACGGAACGTCGCTCTCGGATCTCTGAGTGCCTCCGAAGAACGACCCTTCTCCTTCTTCAGAACTCCACGTGAGGAAGACGAAGTAGCAAGCGGAAAACGGAGAGAGATTAGGGAGAGAACTAGAGAGATGAGAGGAGGGGGGGTTCGGATTTTCTGGCACATGGGGCCGGCGCCCATAGGTCCTTTTATAGGGCCGGCCAACCCCCTTGGATAAGGATCCAAGGGGATAAAGACCTCCCACAGATATCTCTCCATTATCTCCTTTTTATCTCTCGCTGTATTTATCCGTTTTCCCACTTTTTAGGGCTCGATCTTAACCGTTTTATCGCCCTATCCCTATCTATATGGCCGGCCCTATAGATGAGGGATTCTTATCCCTACATCATAGGGCCGGCCCTAGCAAGGTGTCACACCACTAGGGTCGGCCAACAGTGAGGTCCGGCAGAGTGAGGTTTTTACCAAAACGCCCCGACGCCTCATTTTGACCATTTCTAGCGTGCGATACCTAGCGGCCACTTCTTAAGTGATCTTTACTAGTTACCTACTATTAACTGAGGCCACCGGAGGGTGCCTCTAGCAAAGTCAACTAGTCAACTCGCAACATACCCCGGTGCATCGCACCTATGCAGCGAAGTTCACTTATGGCTAGGGATTACTACATGCGACTCTGCACTAGTCTCGGGCTCAACCCTTAGTACTCGTATGTAGTTACGCATCTACCGTGCTCTAGTGCCAAGCACACATGGAGCGTATACTTCTTTCTTCCTTATGCTTATGGTGTTCCGAGGAGACGGTTCAAGAACCGTACATAATATTGATAAGGTGGAACCATCAGGGACCGGGGTTCATGGCTTCCAACTCAAGCTCGATCGACACACTACCCGAGTGTACCATCGATCCTCTGAGCTCGAGTTAACCTGCGTAGCCACCCAGAGTGCGACGCAGGCTGCACTCCAATTCACCCAGACTTACTATGTTCTCCATCATACCCCTGCTCTCCGCTTAGTAGTGGTAAACCCGCTGTCCCTCCACTTGATGCCATGATTCACTTCGAGCGGTGAAGACTACCGTCAGACTCGAATGATCATATGACTTGGTTCCTTCCAGGTTGACCTATACATCGTACCTCTGATTACCCTATCGAGTAATCGAACCCGGTCAACAGTCAAACTGGTGACCACCAGGCCTGGGTTTGGTACAGTGTAAGTCACACCAAGGAACGCACCTCCCTTCAGGGGTGTGGATGGCCTGCAGGAGTGACACGCTAATGCAACGCCAGCCGGGTAACCCAGTACACCGTGGTTTTGGATCACTGCATATGGATCCTCACACATTGGTGCGCGAAAGCACCACGCAACTGGTTAGTCCATCAGACGTGGTTCCTCAGGGTTTAGGACCGTTTTACCCTAAGCAGAAACACGGCTTAGTGTACCAGTGTCTGCTCACTGATCTGTACACCGTGTTAGTTCCGTTCAGCCACAGACACTGTGCCTGGTGATGACCATGGTGAAGATATCCCATGAACTGTCATCGCCAACAGCTTATCATGATGAGGCGACCAACCTGATCATAGCTGCGAACTTATTTAGATTATATGGGACCAATCCACTCAATCTTCAACTCAGTGGACTACCATATAACCATGGCTCTCTGTTCTTAAAAGAACACGTAACTATGTTACGCACCTATATGCATCTCATATATTAATAACTATCAATCTTTATTAGACCAAAACATAAAGTTTTACAAGCTTAGAACACATCAATCCTAACAATCTCCCACTTGGTCTAGCGAAGCAAAACGGTTTTGACTCCCATCGTGTCCACATGTCGCTCGAATGCCTTGGTAGGTATTGCCTTTGTGAAAGGATCAGCAACATTATCTGTAGATGCAATCTGTGTCACCGCTACTCGCCCTTGCTTTTGAAACTGCCGAATCGAGTGGAACTTGCGCTCGATGTGCTTCCCCTTTTGGTGATGTCTTGGCTCCTTTGCTTGTGCTACCTCCCACTATTGTCGCAGTAAAGCACAATAGGTAACTGGGCCTCTGGTACGCACCCCAAATCCGTAAGGAATTTCTTGAGCCATACCGCCTCTTTGGCTGCCTCGCACGCTGCAACGTACGCAGCCTCTGTGGTAGAGTCCGCGATGCATTTCTGCTTCACACTCTGCCAACTAACCGCTGCTCCTCCTAGCATAAACACAAAACCTGATGTCGACTTCCTGGATTCCAAATCTGACATAAAGTCAGAATCTGTATAACCAATCAGCGTCAGTTCTTGTCCAGTGTAAACCAACTCATAGTCCCTTGTTCTACGAAGGTACTTGAGTATACACTTCACAGCTGTCCAGTGATCTGGACCCGGATTCGATTGAAACCGACCCATCATTTCTACTGCGAAACAGATATCAGGCCTTGTACAATGCATAGCATACATTAGACTACCTAATGCCGAAGCATAAGGTATCTTCTGTATTTCTGCTCTCTCCTCAGGTGTCTTAGGACATTGATCCTTAGACAGTTTTACGCCATGTCTAAATGGCACAAAACCCTTCTTGAAGTTTTGCATGTCAAATCTAGCCATAACCTTATCTATATACACAGCCTGTGATAGCGAGAGAATCCTATTTTGGCGATCACGTGTTACCTTGATCCCCAAAACATAACTCGCTTCACCTAGGTCTTTCATATCGAACTGTGTTGACAACCAGACCTTTACCGTTGACAATGTTCCTACATCATTCCCAATGAGCAGAATATCGTCTACGTAAAGTATCAAATATATCACTGTAGTCTTATCACTCCTCTTGTATACACATGGTTCATCCTCGTTTTGAGTAAATCCATATGACTGGATTGCCTGATCAAAACGGATGTTCCAACTTCTAGATGCTTGCTTTAGTCCATAAATGGACTTCTGCAACTTGCAAACTAGATGTTCCTGACCCTCTGACTCAAAACCTGGTGGCTGCATCATATAAATGTCTTCTTCCAAATTCCCGTTAAGGAATGCTGTCTTGACATCTATTTGCCAGATCTCCCAGTCATAATGGGCTGCAATGGATAGGAGGATCCGAATAGACTTTATCATAGCTACCGGCGAGAAGGTTTCGTCAAAGTCGATTCCTTCTCTCTGGGTATAACCCTTGGCAACTAATCTAGCTTTATAAGTCTCTATTGTTCCATCAGATCCTCTCTTCCTTTTATACACCCACTTACACCCAATAGGTTTAATATTGGATGATGGTGTAACAAGAGTCCAGACAGCGTTATGGGACATTGATGCAATTTCTGCCTCCATAGCCTTTTGCCAGTCAGAGCTGTCAGAAGCTCCCACTGCCTCATCGTAGCTCAGTGGGTCATCCTCCTGACCCTCTGGATCAACCAATAAGGTTTCTCCATAGTATCTGTCAGGAGCTCTGATATTTCTCCCACTGCGACGAGGTGGTGGTGGTGTTACAGGATTAATAGGTTCTACAGTATCTGGTATATTATTATCTGTAATGTCAGCTCCCACTATGCTTTTGGATGCGCTATCTGTACTAGTACCCAGCAGTTCATCCAGAACTACTTTACTAGTAGGCTTGTGGTCCACAATATAATCTTGTTCTAGGAAATAGGCGTTTGTAGAAACGATCACCTTCTTTTCCTCAGGATCATAAAATAGATCACCTTTGGTCTCCTTAGAATACCCTACAAATAAGCATACTCTGGTTTTAGATTCCATCTTTTCCCTCTTATCCCTTCGCACATGTGCAGGGCATCCCCATATTCTGAAATGCTGTAGCAATGGCTTTCGCTTTGACCACAGTTCTCTAGGGGTCTGAGGCACTGACTTAGACGGAACGTGATTCAGAATATAAACTGCTGTTTGTAGGGCATATCCCTAAAAGGTCATTGGTAAACTGGCGTAACTCATCATGCTACGAACCATGTCCAGCAAGGTTCGATTCCTTCTCTCGGAAACTCCATTCTGTTGTGGGGTACCTGGAGCAGTTAATTGGGATTTTATCCCATGCTCCACCAAATACCCTAGGAACTCGTCAGATAGGTATTCACCTCCTCGATCAGATCGAAGGTTTTTTATATATTTACCTGTCTGCTTTTCTACTTCAGCCCTAAACTCTTTGAACATGTCAAAGGATTCCGACTTCCGATGCATCAGGTAAATGTAACCATATCTTGAGTAATCATCAATAAAAGTGATGAAGTACTCATGGCCTCCTATCGCCTTGACGTTCATGGGTCCATAAACATCTGAATGGATTAACTCTAATACCTCAGTAGCTCTTACTCCTTTGCCTTTAAAGGACCTCTTGGTCATCTTGCCTTCTAGGCAGGATTCACAGGTGGGAAGGATCTCCGTAGGATCTGTTTCCAGAAGCCCGGCCTTCACCATTCTATGGATCCTGTCTAAGGCAATATGCCCAAGTCGTAAGTGCCATAGGTGGGTTAAATTTTTCGAAGGATTCTTACGCTTAGATGAATTAACATTAAATGCTGAAGTTACTATGTTATCTTTTTCAAATTTAGGACTTACAACATAGAGATGATTCTGAACCATTCCTCTTATTATAAAAGTTCCATTCAGTTTAAACGACACACCAGAAGCATCAAAATAAACTGAATAACCTTCATTAACTAAAGAAGAAACATAAATTAAGTTACGTCGCAAGGACGGTACATAAAAGACATCTCTAAGAGTCAAAGTCTTATTATTCGAAAAACTAAGATTAACGTCTCCAATAGCTTCAGCAGCAGCCACGGCCTCAGTTCCCATGCTCAAGGTCACCTCTCCATCAAGCAATCTTCTGCTTTCCCGAAACCCCTGAAGAGAGTTACAGGCATGGTTAGTGGATCCAGAATCCACAATCCAACTAGCAAAAGTACTATTACTTGAAAGAAATGATTCAACAACTAAGAGTTGTAGATTACCTTCACCAGCATTCTGAGGCTTCTTGCAGTCCTTCTTCCAATGACCCTTCTGGCCACACCGGAAGCACTTCGTGCCCGGTTTCTTTGATTCTCCAGACCCAGAGGTCCCAGCAGAGTCCTGCACAGGCGCTGACTTAGGTTTCTTCTTATGTCTCTTGCCTTGAGGTTTACCAGGCTTCTTGAAGGATATGCGTTGCACGTGAAGTGCTTCGCCCTTCTGCTTGAAGCCATCCTCGGCTGCCTGGAGAGCTTCCAGAAGCTCTGCATTTGTCATAGCCAACTTGTTCAAATTAAAGTTGGTGATAAAGCCTTCAAAGGCTCCAGACAGTGACGAGAGGAAGATGTCTGTCATCACCTCGCCTTCTAGCACAATGTCCATGGTAGCTAGTTCGTTCTGGAACCCAAACATTTTCATCATGTGTTTCCGAACCAGTGTTCCATTGGACATCTTAGTGCCGACGAGTTTCTTGATGGTAAGGTATCGCGTAACGCGATTGTGACCTTCAAACATCTCCTTCAAATACAACATCATGACAGAAGCGTCGGGCATCTCCTCGACTTGCTTCTGCAGAGTTGTTTGCAAGGATGCTATAATATAGCATTTACATATTTCATTAGATTCCTTCCAGTCAGTGAATGCCTTTAACTGTGCCTCTGTGGCATTGGGTCCTGGCAAATCAGGCTCAGGGTCATTAAGGGCTGTCATATGTTTACCAATCCTTAGGATCAGGTATAGGTTGCGCTTCCAGTCCTCATAGTTGGGACCGGTAAGTTTGTGGTCATTAAGGATAGCGGACAGGGGGTCTAACTTAGTCATCTGAAAATAAAGATTGAATAATGAGTATGCATGGAAAAACTTATTTTATGGATTTTTAAAACAAGCTAATTATATCCATATGTCAACGCTACCCTCAAGCGAAGTCATTACCATGGATTAATTAACCATATATGTAAGATCTCGGAATCGACTGTACCTGCCCTAGGGGGCATCATACAGCGTCAATCCGCTTACACGGGCCTTTTCCTTGACCCTATCCAAATCTGCCAACTAAGGGCTGTGATGGACCATGGTTATCTTTCGGCCAGTACCACGTGATCACCGTTGTCTTCGCAACGAATACCTCACGTGTACTTAGGATGCTTACCCACGAGCCTAAGCAATTACGACACGGAAGTTCATGTGGCCCCCACTAGGGTGGGATGAAAAGCCCTTCTCTCCTGGCCTCGTAATCGCCATATCCTCAGGGAGGTCATTAAGTAATTTGGCATGGAAACACACAGCTCCCACCCTAGGGGGTGTGAAGTTATGCATCCCCACCCAAACACAAAACGACTGGCCGTGGAGGCCAAAGGATCTTATAAAAGTCCTCTCTTGCATCCCTTATTATTCTGAGGGTTATTTTGCGAGTATGAATTTATGCAAATGCAAAGGTAGCGACCTCCTAAATACTAGACCCTGGTCACACCATGCTCCCACTAGCGTTCAAGCCCTTCACATAGCATTAATCACTCTCGGAATATCATAGTCCCTGCCTCAAGTGGATTTCTCCATTCAAGGGTCACATTACATATTCCGAGAATATCGATGCTTTGCAAAATTGGTTATCACACTAATGCTCTGGAGCTAATCCTAGAGTCAGACTCACTGGAAAGGACTCCCACTAGTCATGGCGCCTCGCTTATAGATTTGACAATTGATGTTCAATGGATCTCCATCTCATCTTTAATTTCGATGCTGGCCAAATAGGCACACTCGACTAATCGGGTGTTGACCTAATGGTGGCATAACCATATATGATGGGATCCCACTAACATCAAAAGTCAACTAAATAATAGGCGTCATCTAGCGGGATCCTATCCTCAAACAGTCGCTTGGACCGGAGGGGAAAGGCATCCCTCTGAAAACTGATAATCACATTATCTCATCGGGGTTCGATATGAAGCATAAAGAACTAATTAAAGAAAGCAACCATTAAAACTGAATTAAGTTCAGGGTCCGACCCCTGAACCTAATTAGCACAGCGCAGGCCTCTAGCTTTCTTCGCAAGGTTCCTCGGTCCGGCTCCTTCGTCGCGCTCGCGAACACTTTGCTAGATCGTCTTCTTCATCCAGGGTTCCGCTTCCGCTCCCGATGGTGGATTTCTATGGCACATCTTTCTTCTCGATCTGTAACCGAAAAAGTCTAGTACGCTTCGAGCAAGTGCTCGCTCGTACATAATTTCCTAGAAAGAAAAGAAAACACACCTAGGAAAAAGCCATGGGAAACCGAGGATGGTCAACCCCCATCACTCGCCCAATCTATGGCTTAATTACAAATCCACACATAGAAAGCAAATCCAGACATTTGCGAACTCGGGGTCCGAACCCCGGTAGTAAGCACAAAGCATAGATTTATAGCGGCGCCCTGCAAGAATAACTAATAGAACAAGCACAATCTATACATATGCATGATCTAAGCGTAAGAACCCCGATGATCTCACGCATTCATCATGCGCACACATGTTGGTTTCATGAAAAAAACGTGAAACGCACACCACTAATGCGGCTCTGATACCAATTGTTGGAGGTTAATCCGTGTCAGAGTCTCGCAGCGGAAGCGATTTGGCGGTCGAAAGACCGTTCATGGTGCACGTTACACTATTTTACTTTTTCATAGAAACTAATCTACATATGTGTGCATGTGTATGCACGAGAATCGAAAACCCCTAACGGCAATCTAGCGTAATGATTAACTAGCATGGATGCAAATCATAATGCTCGCTAGATCTACATGTTAGATTACACATACCTTTCGTACGGATCTTTTAACCGCGGAGAATTGTCTTCTTTGTCGATGGAGACGGAAGATCGTTCGTGAAGATGTCGATGGTACGAATGGAGATGTTACCTTTCTTGTTCACCCGATCTCACACGATGCACGGAACGTCGCTCTCGGATCTCTGAGTGCCTCCGAAGAACGACCCTTCTCCTTCTTCAGAACTCCACGCGAGGAAGACGAAGTAGCAAGTGGAAAATGGAGAGAGATTAGGGAGAGAACTAGAGAGATGAGAGGAGGGGGGTTCGGATTTTCTGGCACATGGGGCCGGCGCCCATAGGTCCTTTTATAGGGCCGGCCAACCCCCTTGGATAAGGATCCAAGGGGATAAAGACCTCCCACAGATATCTCTCCATTATCTCCTTTTTATCTCTCGCTGTATTTATCCATTTTCCCACTTTTTAGGGCTCGATCTTAACCGTTTTATCGCCCTATCCCTATCTATATGGCCGGCCCTATAGATGAGGGATTCTTATCCCTACATCATAGGGCCGGCCCTAGCAAGGTGTCACACCACTAGGGTCGGCCAACAGTGAGGTCCGGCAGAGTGAGGTTTTTACCAAAACGCCCCGATGCCTCATTTTGACCATTTCTAGCGTGCGATACCTAGCGGCCACTTCTTAAGTGATCTTTACTAGTTACCTACTATTAACTGAGGCCACCGAAGGGTGCCTCTAGCAAAGTCAACTAGTCAACTCGCAACATACCCCGGTGCATCGCACCTATGCAGCGAAGTTCACTTATGGCTAGGGATTACTACATGCGACTCTGCACTAGTCTCGGGCTCAACCCTTAGTACTCGTATGTAGTTACGCATCTACCGTGCTCTAGTGCCAAGCACACACGGAGCGTATACTTCTTTCTTCCTTATGCTTATGGTGTTCCGAGGAGACGGTTCAAGAACCGTACATAATGTTGATAAGGTGGAACCATCAGGGACCGGGGTTCATGGCTTCCAACTCAAGCTCGATCGACACACTACCCGAGTGTACCATCGATCCTCTGAGCTCGAGTTAACCTGTGTAGCCACCTAGAGTGCGACGCAGGCTGTACTCCAATTCACCCAGACTTACTATGTTCTCCATCATACCCCTGCTCTCCGCTTAGTAGTGGTAAACCCGCAGTCCCTCCACTTGATGCCATGATTCACTTCGAGCGGTGAAGACTACCGTCAGACTCGAATGATCATATGACTTGGTTCCTTCCAGGTTGACCTATACATCGTACCTCTGATTACCCCGTCGAGTAATCGAACCCGGTCAACAGTCAAACTGGTGACCACCAGGCCTGGGTTTGGTACAGTGTAAGTCACACCAAGGAACGCACCTCCCTTCAGGGGTGTGGATGGCCTGCAGGAGTGACACGCTAATGCAACGCCAGCCGGGTAACCCAGTACACCGTGGTTTTGGATCACTGCATATGGATCCTCACACATTGGTGCGCCAAAGCACCACGCAACTGGTTAGTCCATCAGACGTAGTTCCTCAGGGTTTAGGACCGTTTTACCCTAAGTAGAAACACGGCTTAGTGTACCAGTGTCTGCTCACTGATCTGTACACCGTGTTAGTTCCGTTCAGCCACAGTCACTGTGCCTGGTGATGACCATGGTGAAGACATCCCATGAACTGTCATCGCCAACAGCTTATCATGATGAGGCGACCAACCTGATCATAGCTGCGAACTTATTTAGATTATATGGGACCAATCCACTCAGTCTTCAACTCAGTGGACTACCATATAACCATGGCTCTCTGTTCTTAAAAGAACACGTAACTATGTTACGCACCTATATGCATCTCATATATTAATAACTATCAATCTTTATTAGACCAAAACATAAAGTTTTACAAGCTTAGAACACATCAATCCTAACAGTCTATATCTAGAATAAAGATCGAAGTACAGAGAAAAGAGGACATCCCTGCTTTATACCATTGCAAATATTAAAAACTTCATTGATAGCAATATTAATATAGACAGACTAAGAAAGCATCGATGAAGAGAGGCAATATATCTAATCCACCCAATTCAGGCTAGGAAGTGGAAAAGCCTTTCACCTGAAGAAGGGAGAGGAGAAAATCCCATCGCAATCGATGCAAAGCCTTCTCGAAATCTAGCTTGAGCACTCCCTCTTGCCAGGCCTGTTTTCTTTCAGATGATGAATAATTTCTTGTGCGGCTGCCATGTTAACCATGATGAATTGCGCTTTAATGAAAGCATAATCATCTACTAGGATGCGTTCTTTTGGGAGAAAAAGAGGGTGGAAATAGATCCACCTGCTCACTTCATATCCATTTTCATTGTTCTTTCCGCTTTAAGCCGGTGGAAATGAATCCAACTGCGGACTTCATTTCGTCTCAACTGGCCTACTTCATTTCCTCTTAAATTTCGATAAAAACTCATTTCCTTAAAGTCAGGTGGAAATGAACTGATAAAACAGATTTCGTTCCTCTATAACATACTTAATTAATTTCTTTCCATCCAAAAAACAAGGAGTGGAAATTAATAGATGAAAAATCATTTCCTAATTTAATTTTTTGTCTCAAAAGAGCGAAGGAGATGAAATGAGATCAATGAACATATAAGTTGATGGAAATCATTTTTGTTTTGTAATTAAGTGGAAATGATTTCCACTTAATTAGCATCTTCTATGTTGATAATTCTATCAAAAACAATTTATTTTTTCCATCTCTGATCCATTTGGGTGCATATGGGTGTGCAGATAGCAGTGAAGAAGTTGAAGAACATGAACTCAAAGGCGGAGATGGAATTCGCGGTGGAGGTGGAGGTCCTCGGCAGGGTCCGGCACAAGAATCTCCTCGGGCTCCGAGGGTACTGCGCCGCCACCGAGCAGCGGCTGATCGTCTACGACTACATGCCCAACCTCAGCCTGCTCTCCCACCTCCACGGCCAGTTTGCAACCGACGTCCGGCTGGACTGGAAGAAAAGGATGAACATCCTCCTCGGATCCGCTGAAGGCCTTCTGTACGTAACTATCTCTCTCTCTCTCTAGATCTTTCTCTCTCTCTCTAGATCTCTCTCTCTCTGAACGTGGAATTGGATGGAGTTGCAGGTACTTGCACAAGGAGGCGACACCCCACATCATCCACCGGGACATCAAGGCCAGCAACGTGCTGCTGGACTCCAACTTCGAGCCCCTGGTGGCGGACTTCGGGTTCGCGAAGCTGATGCCGGACGGGGTGAGCCACATGACCACCCGGGTGAAGGGCACCCTGGGCTACCTCGCCCCCGAGTACGCCATGTGGGGCAAGGTCTCCGAGAGCTGCGACGTCTACAGCTTCGGCATCCTCCTCCTCGAGATCGTCACCGGCCGGAAGCCCATCGAGAAGCTCCCCGGCGGCGTCAAGCGCACCATCACCGAGTGGGCCGACCCCCTCATCGCCTGCGGCCGCCACCGCGATCTCGTCGACCCCAAGCTCCGCGGCCACTACGACGAGGCCCAGCTCCGCCGCACCATCGACGCGGCCGCCCTCTGCGTCCAGGGCGAGCCCGAGTACCGGCCCGACATGCGGGAGGTCGTGGCCATGCTCCGCGGGACCTTCAAGGCCGCCCCGCGGCCCGACGCCAAGCCGGGCCGGATCGAGAGCGCCAAGCACGGGGACGACCTCATGGCCATGGATGAGGACGATGAGGGGGGTGACGATGAGGATGAAGGCCTCAGCCGCAACGAGAGCCTCAGTATCTATGGGGTGTTCGGGGCGATGGAGATGGAGAGGATGCGTGATCCTTACAATCAGCGTGGGAAGGATAAGAGGAGGGTCATGCATGGGTAAGAGAGAGAGAGAGAGCTGCTAGAGAGAGAGAGAAAGAGCGCATCTATGTATCTTCATTCGTGCTTTTGTTAGCTCTTTGAGCATAGGTTTCTACGTTCGATCTCTACTTGAGAGTTGAGAGTTGAGCTATATATATATATACTGTTTTAGTTTGTAATTAAACAGTATCCATGCAAATGAAGCTACACATGAGCTAGGTTTTAGATGAGATAACTTTACTGAGTATGTTGAGTATTAAGAAATTAGACCATGAAGACCAAAATCTAGAGAGAAAGGCTTGAAGCAGTACTTATGTGCTAAGCTTTCGTTAAAGTGTTTATTCGTCCCCTCTCAATTTATTGAGAATGTTGATGGATTGCAAGCGGAAGTTTTTCAGGATACGATTGATTTTAGTGTATGTTTTTGCGTGGAGCAATCACGAATAGAGCACATATCAACAACTAAAAGATTCAGGATGTACGAATAGAACCTGTTACGAAGAAAGGGGGAGAGAGAATAGGATTGGGGAGAAAATCTCCTTGTATTATCTCATTGAACTCAATCACATTACATAAGACTACCTCTCTTTATATAGAGAGAGAACGCACACCATTATGTTACCACAACCAAGGTGGGACTAATAGAATACTAACACACTACATCTAATACCCCCCCCCGTCAAACTGATGTAAGGTATAAACCGACATCAGTTTGCTTAATAAAAAGAAGGAGAAAGAAAGAGGAAAAAAAAATTTACATCAAATAACCCTTTTTATGCTGAAAAGTAAAGATAGTGTCAGGGCGACTTGCAAGCAAGTCGTCCTGGAAACCCGATTGACCTGCAAGCAGGACAACCGGGGGAACCCGGCTAACCTGTAAGCAGGTCAACCAGGGGAATTGGCAATGATCACTAAGGATCGGAGCGATGGAAGCCGACGGTGTTGGAAGCCAGCAATAACGGAGGCCGAAAGGAGAGAGAGCGGCTAACAAAAGATGTGAATGCATGAGACCTCATAAGAGGCAAGCACCCGGCCGAAGCAAGTACTTGACACCTCTTAGAAGATCTCAATCATCACAGACAAAGAAGAAGGAGAAGATGAAGAGTCGTAGCTCTGATAGGGTCTCATAACCAAGGAAAGGAAGAGGATCCGAAAGCCGGTGTAAGAATGATCGGAACGAGAGTGGATCCAAAAGCCAGCACAAGACAAGTGTGACCCGAACAAGAGAGGATCCAAAAGGCCGGCACAAAATAAGTGTAACCGGAACTAGAGAGGATCAAAAAAAGCCGGCACAAGACAAATATAACCGGAACGAGAAAGGATCCAAAAGCCGGCACAAAACAAGTGTGACCGGAACTAAAGAGGATCTAAAAGGTGCAAGGCGGATCGGTAGGGCGCAGAGCGCAAAAATACCAAGGCGCAAGGGCACAGAGCGAGGCGATGGGACAGGCGAATCGACAAGGTGCAAGGCGGATCGGTAGGGCGCAGAGCGCAAAAATACCAAGGCGCAAGGGCACAGAGCGAGGCGATGGGACAGGCGAATCGACAAAGTGCAAGGACATAGGGTGAAAGGTGGGCTGACAAAGCACAAGGCGCAGTGGGCTGACTGACAGAGTGCAGGGTGCAAGGAGAGTGCAAGTGGTGAGGGGATGGCCGGGAGCGCCAGATCTGGCCCCCCATGCTACTATACCGGAGACAGGATGCGGGCACAAGAGGTGGAGCGGCAACTCGAGTGCAGGGTCGCAGAGAGAGCGCAACAGATCAGAGCGCAAGGCGAAAATGCGAAGAGCCGGTCAGATACGGAAGGGCCGGATCGGGTGCAAGGGCCATGCGGGGTCGGATCGGGTGTATTAAGTCGCAAAGCATAGGCTTAAACTCAAAGGGATCCGAGAGAAAATAGACACCAACCGATGCAAATCGGGTGTAAGGCACAGTGAGTAAAGCATCGGTGAAGCGTAAAGCACAGCCATCCGATGCAAATCGGATGGTTGTGATCACATATAAAGAGAGAAAGAAACAAAGAGAGAAGATAGATGTTCGGTTTAGAGAAGGATGGCTGTGATCAGCTAAAGAGGAAAGAGAGAGAGATTGATTTAATAAAGAGAGGAGATCGGATTGGAAAGAGAAAGAGAATGGAAAGAGAGAGAGAATGGAGGAGAGAAAGGAAAGAGAGAGAGAATGGAGGAGAGAAAGGAGGGGGATCGGATCGGAGAGAGAGAGAAGTCCGGGAGAGAGCGAGAGAGTCGGAGACGGGAGAGGTAAATCCGGAACGTGAGATCCGGGCGGGTGGAGGCAAGTCCGAGCGGCCGGGAAGGAGGGCGCAGGCGGGCCGGCGGCGCTGGGAACGACGGGCGTCGGAGACGAGGTCGGCGCGAGAGAGATCCGGGCCGGCAGGTCCGGTGGCGCGACAAAGGGCAACGGCAGGCCGGCGCGGCGCAGGGCACCGTCGCGGTCTTCGCCGGACGGAGGGGGTCCACCAGTGTCTCGCCGGGAAGCCCACGACCCTCACCGTCGCGATCTTCGCCGGACGGAGGGGGACCACGTGCGATGTCAGCACCGGGCGGCTGCTTGGGCGCGTGCGTGTGGGGGTCGGCCTCGAGTCACCTCCGTCGCGCGCGGTGGTGATGCAGAGCGGGTGGCTCACCGTGGGGCACGGCGCGTCCGCCGCCCGGCTGCACCTGGTGGTCTGGTCTGAGCCGGACCCGAGGTTCATGTTCCAGTTTGGCAGCGAGGCGGAGTGCAGCCCGGTCGTGTACCAGATCCACGGCTCTCACGGTAGCCGCCGCAGCGGATGCCTTCAGCAACCCATCTTTAGCTGCCGCTTCTCCGCTGGCTGCAGGCGGAGCACCGGATCCAGATCGCTGCCCTTCAATTCTTCCGGTAACGGCACGATGAAAGGATGGCTCGGAGCCTTCGGGATTGAAAGCGACAAGCAGAGGAGGGAGCAGCGCAAGGGATGGACGGTGACAATCCACGACCTCTCGGGCTCTCCGGTGGCCACCGCATCCATGGTAATACCCCCCCGTGCCGGGCCGGATCTGGCCCCCCGTGCCACGGTTGCTGCAGCGCCGGAGAGAAGGCGGCGGGCGCAGGGCCAGGATCGGACGGCTGCGTTGCACAGGGATCAAGAGCGCAGGGGTCGTCCGAACGGTGCAAGGGCGAGGCCGGTGGGTACCGTCGGGCGTGGCACGGACCAGCGGCAGCGACAGTGGATCGGACTGCTCGGGAAAAAATATTTTACTATTCCCGGCCTCCTCGATTTCGTCGACGACGACCGAGGAAGCCGAGGCCGGAGAGGAGAGCGTCGAACCCTAGGCCAAGAGGGTTGGCTCTGATACCATGTTACGAAGAGAGGGGGAGAGAGAATAGGATTGGGGAGAAAATCTCCTTGTATTATCTCATTGAACTCAATCACATTACATAAGACTACCTCTTTTTATATAAAGAGAGAACGCACACCATTATATTACCACAACCAAGGTGGGACTAATAGAATACTAACACACTACATCTAATAGAACCATTTGTTTGGGGATATTTTTTGCTGGCTCGTGCGGTTGCCCTGCAAGACAGAAAATGTGTGAGAACGGCTGGCTCCCTCAGGAGCGCAGACCCTCCGACGCTTAAGTCAGAACCGGTACGAACAGAAAAAAGCTGCAGTAGTTGGAAAGTGTTAGGTTTTAGGTTTCGAACATGTGCTATGGAGCCGGGTGTCGTGCCTTTATAGCCTTTTGCAGCCCGTCAGATCTAAACACGTGGCGGTTTCTTCCCGCACCTTCTATGCCCCAATGTGCCAGCCCACAATGGCTCTGACGGCCTTTGTCGTCTAGCCTGTCAGGCAGTGGAGATGGAGAGGATGCGTGATCCTTACAATCAGCGTGGGAAGGATAAGAGGAGGGTCATGCATGGGTAAGAGAGGATGCGTGATCCTTACAATCAGCGTGGGAAGGATAAGAGGAGGGTCATGCATGGGTATCTATGGGGTGTTCGGGGCGATGGAGATGGAGAGGATGCGTGATCCTTACAATCAGCGTGGGAAGGATAAGAGGAGGGTCATGCATGGGTAAGAGAGAGAGAGAGAGAACTTCTAGAGAAGAACTTCTAGAGAAAGAGAGAGAGAGAGAGAGAGAGAGAGAGAGAGAGAGAGAGAGAGAGAGCGCATCTACGTATCTTCATTCGTGCTTTTGTTAGCTCTTTGAGCATAGGTTTCTACGTTGGATCTCTACTTGAGAGTTGAGAGTTGAGCTATATATATACTGTTTTAGTTTGTAATTAAACAGTATCCATGCTAATGAAGCTACACAAGAGCTAGGTTTTAGATGAGATAACTTTACTCTGAGTATGTTGAGTATTAAGAAATTAGACCATGAAGACCAAAATCTAGAGAGAAAGGCTTGAAGCAGTACTTATGTGCTAAGCTTTTGTTAAAGTGTTTATTTGTCCCCTCTCAATTTATTGAGGATGTTGATGGCTTGCAAGCGGAAGTTTTCCAGGATACGATTGATTTTAGTGTACGTTTTTGTGTGGAGCAATCACGAATAGAGCACATATCAACGACTAAAAGATTCAGGATGTACAAATAGAGCCATTTGTTTGGGGATTTTTTTTGCTGGCTCGTGCGGTTGTCCTGCAAGACAGAAAAAGCTTGAGAACGGCTGGCTCCCTCAGGAGCGCAGACCACTCCGACGCTCAAGTCAGAACCGGTACGGACAGGGGAGAGCTGTAGTAGTTGGAAAGTGTTAGGGTTTTGGGTTTCGAACATGTACTATGGAGCCGGGGGTCGTGCCTTTATAGTCTTTTGCAGCCCGTCAGAGCTTGACACATGGCAGTTTCTTCCCGCACCTTCTATGCCCCCATGTGCCAGCCCACATGGGCTCTGACGGCCTTTGTCGTCTAGCCTGTCAGGCAGTGGAAAAGAGGGATGTACCGGTCTTGTCCTTGCTAGGTGGAGACTCTAGAAAGCGCTAGTCTGGAAGGTCCTAGATTGACGTTGGCCGGTTTTCGTGGACTGCAATCGTCCACGTAGCTCCATGGGGGTGGTGACATCTGTCGGTTCATTACCGCCTTATTGTGGGCGACCTCTTTGACTGGTTGTGTAGTCGGGCGAGTTCCTGAGTGAGCTGCGAGTGTCGGGTTTGACGAGCTCCTGAGTGAGCTGTGGGTGTTCGTAGATATCATTCTAAGTTTTCTATTAGCAAAGAGGGGCGATCTTTCCACGTGCGAGCTAGTCGCCGGGCGGGCTATGAGCACCAGCTACTTGGGCGACCTCTACCACGTGCGAGCTGGTCGTATGTGGTAAGGGCCCGGGTCAGCCCTGGACGGGCTGTAAGCCAAGGCCACATGCGACCTTGGAAGACTAAGGGGCGAGCTCCTCGGCCGTTTGTCTGATCAGGCGAGCTCCTGAGCGAGTTGTGGGTATCAGGTCTGACGAGCTCCTGAGCAAGCTGTAGGTACGTGTTCGTAGATATCATTCCAAGTTTCCTATTAGCAAAGAGGGGCGATCTTTCCACGTGTGAGCTAGTAGCCGGGCGGGCTATGAGCACCATCCACTGGCGACCTCTACCTCGTGCGAGCTGGTCGCATGCGATCAGGGTCGGCCCTGGGCGGGTTGTAAGCCGCGACCCCAGGCGGTCTCTGTCCAAGAGATGCAACGATCCGTTATAGCAAGCACCGGGCGGGCTACGAGCACCGACCACTGGGCGACCTCTACCACGTGCGAGCTGGTTGTATGCGGTCAGAGTCAGCCCTGGGCGGGCTGCGACCTCGCAGTCTTTGGTTGACTAGAAAGAGGTCCAGTCTTTGTGCTACAAGGATCGGTACAGCGTCCTCGCGCCTTTTGTATTTATGAAGTTCACGAAGGCGTACTGTTGTAGCTCGTGTGTCCTTAGCGTGGAATTTCTGTATTAACATTAATAAAGATGACTTTGGTTATTGCTTTAATTAGAATACTACTATGGTATATGATAATACTCATATAATAAAAGGACCCTAGGAAACACAGTAGGCCATTGAGGCGTATGGAGGATCCATGCTTGGGAGACCCAGTGGACCAGTTCTGTGTAGACCTAGAACTAGTTCACAGCTTAGGTGATGTCGGTCGCTTCACCGAGAACAAGCTGTTGGTAGGTAGAGGATGTGGTGAAGTCTCCACCACGGGAATGTGTGATTCCTATTCACCTAACCAAGCACGATGATCGTGTTGAACAGGAACCAAGACGGTGCACAGTTCAGTGATTCAGATACTGGTGCACAAATCGTCTTACTACTATAGATAATTTGTCCTTAACCCTGAGGGACCATGTACACTGGGCCAACCAGTTGTGTGGTGCTTTGATGTGCCAACGTGTGCGGACCTTTTATAGTCCAATACCACGGTACGTTGGGTTATCCGGATGGCGCTTGAGTAACATGTAATCCAAACAGGTTATCCGACGTTCTGTATTGGATGGGTGCGTTTTGATAAGTCAATCTGTCCACACGGTTAACCCAAGCCTGGTGGTTGTCAGTATGACTGACGATGTTCCGGATGCTAGGCATAGCACCGGAAGGTGTGTGGTGTTATAGATGATAAGTCATCAAACCCTAGTCAGATGATCGATCGGGATCTGACGGTGCTCCCCACCGCCTGAGTTGTATCATGGCACCAGTAATGGGAGGGACTAAGGATTATCGGAGTATAGTAGAGAACAGGGTTTCGAGGGAGTAACATAAGTTTAGGATCACTAGAGTTCAACTCACGTCGCACTCTGGGTGGCTACGCGGGTTAATCTGATTAGGGCTGATTAACAGACCTTTCGGTGTGTCACCGGAACAGTTAATCAGGGATCCGGTTGGAGCTAGAGATCCCGAACCCTGAAGGTTACACCCTAGCGTTGCATATAGGAATTGTTCCCCGACCTAGTTTGATACGTTGGATGTGAAGTAGCGCGATGGAGCGTAAGCCCGGAGCCTAAGAACCTAATTCACATGTATTACGGGCCGTAGGGGTATTTTGGTAAATATTGAAATATGGCTCAGAACACATTAAATATGGATCTAAGATTGAGCGGAATAATTCCAGGAGCTCACAGGCGCTGACGGAACTCGATTTCGAGTAGAGCACCTCACTCAGTCTCTCTTTCAGTTTTCTACTTTTCGTGAAGGGCGTTTTCGTCCAGGCTTCACGATAGACATTGGAATACCCTAAAATCTGATCCCCCTTATCCCTATTCATCTAGGGGCCGGCCCTAGCCTCCTTGGAGCCATGGGAGACCGGCCCTATAAAGGAATTAGGAGAGGGAGGGGCCGGCCATAAGCCTCATCTCCTCCAGAAAATCCGAACCCCCTTAGTCCTCCTCCTTTGTGGTTTCGGCCAAGGAAAAGAGAGGAAGAAGAAGGGAGAAGGAAGAGGAAGGAAGGAGAAGGAAGAAAGGAGAAAGAGGAGAAGAAAATCTCATGGCTCGTCATCGTCTTCGCAACGGATTCCTTCGTCGGCTCGTAATCCCTGCACTCAGAGACGGGATTTCAAGGATTCTTCAATTCGTAAAGGACAAGGTGCTATCCGACAGTTTCCCTTGCGATTCAAGTGCGGTTCTTCATCGTTCCGTCATCTCCGGATCATAGATCCATAAGGTATGATGAATCTAAACACCTAACTGATGCATTCATGTCTTTCGTAGATTGTAGTATGCCTCTAGGGTGTTCGCACATATGCTAAGATCATAGATTTGCATGTAGATTGTTTTATAGAATTAATTGTAATAAAACATACACCGTATGATCTTCGGATCTTTCTTTTGCTTCCGCTGTGACTCTGATTAGCGGATCCAATTCCAATAATTGGTATCAGAGCACGCTTTGGTGTATGTTTCATGCATGAATTCGTGAAAACATCATGTGAATATATGATATATAGCATATGTTTTCGTCGGGGTTCGACGTAGATCATGCATATGGATTGTGCTATGTATCGTCTTTTTGCAGGTGCCGCGCTGAATAGTAATCTGTGATTGCATGTATCCGGGGGTCGGACCCCGGATTTAAATTTTGCATTAATTATTATTGTGCTTGTGGATTTTAAGGCTCTAGATGGGCGAGGGTGGGGGTTGACCATCCTCGGTTCCCTGGCCATATTTTTAGGATTGTCTTCTTTTCTTTCTAGCGAAATTGTACACGAAAGAGCACTTGCTCGGAGCGTGTTAGTTTTTCGGTCACAGGAAGAAGGAAATGATGCATCATCCACGGTTCGGGCAAGCGGTACCATGGCGTGCAAAGACCCGGCGAAATCGTGCACGTTGGCGATGATGGGGATCATCGTCAGAGATCGTACAGAACGGAAGAGCAGGATATCTTGGCTGTGCTATTCAGGTTCAGGGGTCGGACCCTGGACTTGATTCAGTTTTGGATGTTTTTCTGTTGATTCTCTTTACTTATTGTTTAGAGAACCCCAATGATAATTTTATTATCTTGCTTGTGAGTTTGTCTCTAGATCAGGCTTAGGGTTAGTACTAAGCTTATGTTTCATCGGTGTCTCTATATGGTTCTAACACGTGCGAATCCAGTGGCTAGTTAAATGGAACGGTGGTAACCGCCCTCGTGGTAGTTCAGGTGGCCTAGTACTGTGCACCGAGAAAGACACAGTGTTAGATTTGTTTAGAGATAATTAACTAATGTCTTCATAAGAAGTATGATAACCCTAGTGGGATACCCTTTCCGCACGTGGTCCTAGCGACCAAGTTAGGTTAGGATTTCACTGTATGATACCCGTTTCTAGATGACGTTTGATGGTAGTATGAACTCATCACGATTTGGTTATGCCACTATTAGGTTGAGGTCCAACGGAGGTTGTCGGATGTCCCTACTTGGCCAGCATCGAAACCTGTAATGAGATGAGGTCTACTATGACATCGGGCATCAAATTATGAACGAGGCATCATCGTAGTGGGAGTCCTTTCCACGTTGACCTTAGTCTAGGCTCCAGATCTTAGGATTATGGGCAAACTAGCACTACAAGAAATAAGGTCTTTACCGACGGACATTATTATCACCGTCGGTAATAATACACTTTTTACCGACGGTTACAATAATATCCGTCGGTATTATAACTTCAATTTTTTTAATTTTCTTTGCATATTTATACCGACGGTATACATATTTACCGTCGGTAATATAATTATTACCGACGGTTACATATAAACCGTCGGCATAATGTCATCGTCGTGATATTTTACCGACGGTAATTGTATGTCCGTCGGTATAACCAATGTTACCGACAGCCATAATATCTCCGTCGGCAATATACCGACGGTAATAAAATGTCCGTCGGTAAAAGTGTCCCGACGAAACTCAGTGTAAAAACCGAGCCTCTGGAAAAAAATAGGAGGTTGAGTTTCGTCGTGCTATTTACCGACGGGCGTTAAAGTTCCGTCGGTATAACTAATTATACCGACGGTATTTATATGTCCGTCGGCACAATACCGACGGTAATTTATTTTCCGTCGGTAAAATGTCCCGACGAAACTCAGGGTGCCAAACCGAGCCTCTGGAAAAAATTGAACTTGTGCTTTCGTCGGGATTATACCGACGGAATTTATATATCCGTCGGTACAATACCGACGGTAATTAAATTTCCGTCGGTAAAATGTCCCGACGAAACTCAGGGTGCCAAACCGAGCCTCTGGAAAAAATTGAACTTGAATTTTTGTCGTGGAGTTTTACTGACGGATTGTTATTTACCGTCGGTAAAAAAATTAGTTTTACCGACGGAAGCTAAAATGTCCGTCGGCAAAAACCCTGTTATATAACCAAACAGTCGAGGTCTTCTTCGATTCTTCTGTTTCGATCTCTCCGGCGCGCGCCCCTCTCTCAATCTCTCTCTCTCTCTCACCGACCCGACCCCCCGGCGACCCCGTCCCCCTCCGGCAGCCCCGAGATCCCCTCCGGCCACCCATCCCCCTCCCGGCCACCCATCCCCCTCCCGACCTCCGCCCCTCCCCGGCCTCCCGGCCCTCTCTCTCTCTCCCCCGGCCTCCTCCCCCCTTCCCCGGCCTCCCTAGCCTTCCCTCTCTCTCTCTCTCTCTCTCTCTCTCTCTCTCTCTACTTCCTCCCCTCACCTGTCTCTCTCTCTCTCGATCCCTTGCACCTCCGGCCGGCCACCCATCACCTCCCTTGCACCTCCGGCCACCCCTCCGCTTTCTCGCGCCACCGACTGCGACACCAGTGCTCCTCCTCCTTCTCGAGGCCTGCCGACCATCGCTGGTGAGCTCCTCCTCCTCCTCCCTTTCCCCCTTCGGTTAATTTGTGGTAATATATATATTAACCTGTCGCATGTCAGTCAGACATAGTCCCGACTTCAAGCAATTATAGACAGTGACCCTAGCATCAACGTTAATTACCAAATCGGGTAAACCTTTTTATTTATTTTGTTTTTTGGTAGATTGAAGTGGGGAGGTCATCGCCGGACCTCCAAGAGGCGCCACATGCCCACACTAATAGACCGCCCACACTCAGCCCGAAGGTTTTTTCCGATTCCGCTCAACCCAATTGACGTGACAGCGTGCAACTGGTGGTGTAAAAGATTTAAATGTCACTAGTAGGTTTCAGCCACCAATTGTATGCTGTCAAGTTAATCATGCTGGCGGAATAGGAAAAACCTTAAGGCTGAATAGCATTTCTCTAATTCTTATGGCTCCATTTGTTAAGGGCTAAATATTTTGATAAGTACTTTGTCAAGTATTTTAGAATTATGTAATAAATGTTTCATTTGGCTTGAAGTACGTATCTACCATGGTGGTAAATATTAGGGATTTTTTTGTTCAAAATATTATTAATTTTTTAATTGAATAGTGGTTTATCAGAAGTATTTAACACACTAGTGCTCTAACAGCCATGTGACAGATTAATTAGTGCCGTAAAGTGGTGTCACGTTATTCGCCGAGTCGACTCGAAACTCGGCCGAGTCGACTCGACTCGGCTGAGTTTCGATCCGACTCGGTCCAAAACTCGAGTTTCGATCTGACTCGGTTGAGTTTCGATCCGACTCGAGTTTGTCGGGTTTTAGCCGAGTTGTCGTGTGTACTCGACTCATTAAGGTTTCGAGTCGAGTCGAGTTTTCGTGTTTTAAAACATTGAATTTTATCCTATCAAAACTGAATTGAATGGGGGAATGGGGGGCAAAATGTAGTTTTTAGACTAGGGTGAGCGTCGGTTTTGTCGGTCGGTTTCGGTGTGGGTTTTGTCGGTTATATTTTTTTCGGTTTACGAAAAATCAAAATCGAAATCGAAACCGAAACCGAAACCGAAATAGTCGGTTTTTGTCGGTTCGGTGTGATATGAGGTATGCTAAAGCCATAAATCTACTCGAGCGACAGAGAGAACCGTCAGACCCCAAGTGTTTACTTGATGAGGCTCCCTGACTTGTTGACTTACTGTCGCATAACTTTGGTGCTATGCCTAGCATTCGAACTATCAGCAGTTCAAATGCTGGCCAGCAACCCTAGGTTTACTATGTGACTAGTCTACTCATCATAATGCACTCATCCATTAGGGATGTGGATGGCCTGTAGAAGTTTTGGTTCGGTGTTCCATACCCGGGAACCGAAACCGAAATTGTGCGAAGTCTTATAACATTGTTTGAAATTATATGTCAGGTGTTGTATAGCCAGATAGACGAAGATGTCTTCGATCGATAAGAGTTGGATGCGTAATTCGAATCGCATGAGCCAAGAGTACAGAGAAGGAGTCAGGAAATTTCTGGATTTTGCATTTGAGCGTCTTGCACCGCTTGATGGAAAAATTGTGTGTCCCTGTATAGACTGCGGAAGGGTGATTAGGAAGGTTCGAGAGGAATGTGAGGTTGATCTGGTAATGCGTGGCATTGACGTTACCTATACCCGTTGGTTCTCGCACGGTGAGGAGCTAGATGCAGTCCCCATGGCAGCTCACGGTGAAACTTCAAACACAGTGATCGCTGATGATAATATTAATACAGACGATGACGATGACATGCAGGGTATGATACATGATTTGCAAGGTGGAATAGGCACGGAAACACCGTCAGGTGATCAGCCCAATATCGAAGCGGACAAGTTCTACAGATTGCTTAAAGATGCCGAACAACCTCTATACCCGGGGTGTGAGAAGTTTTCAAAACTCTCTTTCACTGTAAAGCTTCTTCATTTGAAGTGCCTCAATGGTTGGAGTAATAAGTCATTTAATATGTTGGTAGAGTTGCTGAAAGAGGCTTTTCCTATGGGTGAGACAGTACCGAAATCATTCTACGAGGCGAAGAAGACAATTAAAGATCTCGGTCTGGGTTATGAGAAAATTGATGCATGCGTGAACGATTGTATGTTGTACCGGAAAGAGTACGAACATGCGCGGTCATGCCACATATGCGGAGCAACGAGATATAAAGAGACGGATGCCGAGTCTAGTACCAGTCGAAGGAAGAAAAATGTATCTGCAAAGGTTCTCCTATACTTCCCGCTCAGGGACAGGCTTCAGAGGTTGTTTATGTCATCGAAGACTGCTGAGCACATGAGGTGGCATGCACGAGAATCATAAGTTAGCGTGTTTCGGATATAAAATAGGTTTGGATTCGATCCGATCGTCATCGGCTCGGCATCCGATAATTCGAAGTTGGAATTATTCCGTATTTCGGACTTGCGAGCGGGTTCTAATTGGATATTTGACCAATTTACGCTCCGATTCACCGATTTAGAGTCTAAGTGTTGGAAAATCATAAGTTAGCGTGTTTCGGATATAAAATAGGTTTGGATTCGATCGGATCGTCATCGGCTCGGCATCCGATAATTCAAACTTGGAATTATTCCGTATTTCGGACTTGCGAGCGGGTTCTAATTGGATATTTGACCAATTTACGCTCCGATTCACCGATTTAGAGTCTAAGTGTTGGAAAATCATAAGTTAGCGTGTTTCGGATATAAAATAGGTTTGGATTCGATCCGATCGTCATCGGATCGGCATCCGATAATTCGAACTTGGAATTATATTCCGTATTTCGGACTTCCGAGCGGGTTCTAATTGGATATTTGACCACTTTACGATCCGATTAACCGATTTAGAGTCTAACTGTTTCATATTGTTTCATATTGTTTCATATTGCGAGCGGGTTCATATTGTTTTATATTGTTTCATATGTAAATCATACTGTTTCATATATAAATCAAACTGTTTCATATTGTTTCATATGTAAATCTTAAATCTTACTGTTTCATATGTAAATTAAATTGTTTCAGATGGCATCACGGTCATATGTTCGTAGAGGCAGAGGCAGAGGCAGGGGTGGGGTAGCTCAGAGCGCTCCGGCTGCCACCCCAGGGTCCGAGGCTGAGCCGTCCGGATCTGGTAGTGCTGTTCCTCTCTCCACACCAGCTCCTGCTGTGGTCACAGCCTCCGGAGCTTCGAGCAGTGCTCAGCACTCGGCTGCAGCGTCTACGCCCACAGGTAATGTTTAGATCTAAAGTTTTATACATGTTGTAAATACTTCTTCAGTACTGATGTATATTTTATTTGCAGGGTCGACCAGGTACGTAGGCGACCGGGGCGTGACGACGGCCCGGCGCTTGTCGGCCTTACGCGAGCCGCTGTCCCTACAGTGGAGCGGCCATACCTTTGTGGGCGAGCACGCTTCTGACGCCGCCACGTGGGTCGGCATGATAGTACGGGAGGAGAGGAATGCCCCGATTGTGGGGTTAAGGGGGTGGAAGAACATTGATGCATCCTATAAGGAGAGGATGTATCAGCAGTTTTTGGTACGTTAGTTTCATTAAAGCATTTTAGAATAATATCGTACTTCTTTATAATTTGATTTGATAAAATGACTTGTTTCTAAATTGATTTTATAGGAGAAATTTAAATGGGAGAACATGGAAACCGACACCCATCGGGAGGACTTGTGGAAGACGATGGGTGAGCGGTACAGGGATTACCGTCACGAGCTCTACAAGCTCTACGGTTACTTGGTCGGCCAGCCGGCTGAGGAGGTACAGGCTGCGGCTGGGACGAGAGACGCGCCACCGCTACACATTCTACAGTTTTTGGTCGCTCACTGGGCCACCCCTAACTTTCAGGTATAATTATAATTTTGTTGATTCGTACTTGTTTTAATGTTATACTAAAAATTTGTATTGATGTTTCAAAATTTAATCGATTGCACAGAATAAATCTGCTATAGGCAAGCAGAATAGAAGTGCCTCGACGACACCTGCTCCAGTGAAGGGGAGGACCTCCATGCCCCAGCTTGCCCAGCAGCTGGTAAATGATACAAACATTGTTATTATTTAAAGCTCTATACATGTTATATTAACTCGTCTATTTATTTTATATGTCCAACAGACACAGTCCTTGGGCCACGAGCCTAATAGGATTGACCTTTTTGAGGCCTCTAGGAGGCGGCGTATCGATGGGGCATTTCTGGACGACAGGGTTGCCTCGCAAGTGGTAAGTAATTAAATTACTGTTAATATATTCTTATACATATGCCATAAAATATCATTGAATATCATTGGTTGTTTTTATATAGGAGAGGATGCGACTTATGGTGACCCCGTCGGGCGAGGCCGGCTCCTCCTCCAGCTCAGTATCTGTCGACTCAGCGATGGATACTGTGCTGAGACCTGCCACGCACGGCCGTGTCCTCTGTACGGGCCTTGGAGTCACGCCCTCCTCCTACTTTGGACGAGAGGGTATGCGCTCGAGGGCACGGGACACCCAGACCGGTGCTATCACTCAGCTGCAGTCTGCGCTAGACGCGGAGCGAGAGCAGAGGCAGGCCCTCGAGCAGAGGATGGAGGCGGAGCGAGAGCAGAGGCAGGCCCTCGAGCAGAGGGTTGAGGCGGAGAAGAAGGCCCTCGATGAGGAAAGAGAAGCTCGCAGGGAACTGGAGCGTAAATTTAATGAATTCATAAGCCGGTCTAGCGGTGGCTCATCCTCATGATCAGGTACTTACTAATCTTTATAATATTAGCAAAAAATATGAATCTTACTAATTTGAGTTTTGATCATATTATCACACTTATGATTTTCCAACACTTAGACTATAAATCGGTAAATCGAATCGTAAATGGTCACTCTCTCTCTCATGGTAATGATGTAGCCTCTGTTTTTCTTTTAAATACGGAATAATTCCAAGTTCGAATTACCGGATGCCGATCCGATGACGATCGGATCGAATCCAAACCTATTTCATATCCGAAACACGCTAACTTATGATTTTCCAACACTTAGACTCTAAACCGGTGAATCGGAGCGTAAATTGGTCAAATATCCAATTAGAACCCGCTCGCAAGTCCGAAATACGGAATAAATCCAACTTCGAATTATCGGATGCCGATCCGATGACGATCGGATCGAATCCAAACCTATTTCATATCCGAAACACGCTAACTTATGATTTTCCAACACTTAGACTCTAAACCGGTGAATCGGAGCGTAAATTGGTCAAATATCCAATTAGAACCCGCTCGCAAGTCCGAAATACGGAATAAATCCAACTTCGAATTATCGGATGCCGATCCGATGACGATCGGATCGAATCCAAACCTATTTCATATCCGAAACACGCTAACTTATGATTTTCCAACACTTAGACTCTAAATCGGTGAATCGGAGCGTAAATTGGTCAAATATCCAATTAGAACCCGCTCGTAAGTCCGAAATACGGAATAATTCCAACTTCGAATTATCGGATGCCGAGCCGATGACGATCCGATCGAATCCAAACCTATTTTATATCCGAAACACGCTAACTTATGATTTTCCAACACTTAGACTCTAAATCGGTGAATCGGAGCGTAAATTGGTCAAATATCCAATTAGAACCCGCTCGCAAGTCCGAAATACGGAATAATTCCAACTTCGAATTATTGGATGCCGAGCCGATGACGACCGGATCGAATCCAAACCAATTTTATATCCGAAACACGCTAACTTATGATTTTCCAACACTTAGACTCTAAATCGGTGAATCGGAGCGTAAATTGGTCAAATATCCAATTAGAACCCGCTCGCAAGTCCGAAATACGGAATAATTCCAACTTCGAATTACCGGATGCCGATCCGATAACGATCGGATCGAATCCAAACCTATTTCATATCCGAAACACGCTAACTTATGATTTTCCAACACTTAGACTCTAAATCGGTGAATCGGAGCGTAAATTGGTCAAATATCCAATTAGAACCCGTTCGCAAGTCCAAAATTCAGAATAATTCCAAGTTCGAATTATCGAATGCCGATCCGATGACGATCCGATCGAATCCAAACCTAGCTATTTCATATCTGAAACACGCTAAGTTATGATTTTTCAACACTTAGACTCTAAATCGGTGAATCGGAGCGTAAATTGGTCAAATATCCAATTAGAACCCGCTCGCAAGTCCGAAATACGGAATAATTCCAAGTTCGAATTATCGGATGCCGAGCCGATGACGATCCGATCGAATCCAAACCTATTTTATATCCGAAACACGCTAACTTATGATTTTCCAACACTTAGATTCTAAATCGGTGAATCGGAGCGTAAATTGGTCAAATATCCAATTAGAACCCGCTCGCAAGTCCGAAATACGGAATAATTCCAACTTCGAATTATCGGATGCCGAGCCGATGACGATCGGATCGAATCCAAACCTATTTTATATCCGAAACACGCTAACTTATGATTTTCCAACACTTAGACTCTAAATCGGTGAATCAGAGCGTAAATTGGTCAAATATCCAATTAGAACCCGCTCGCAAGTCCGAAATACAGAATAATTCCAACTTCGAATTACCGGATGCCGATCCGATGACGATCGGATCGAATCCAAACCTATTTCATATCCGAAACACGCTAACTTATGATTTTCCAACACTTAGACTCTAAATCGGTGAATCGAAGCGTAAATTGGTCAAATATCCAATTAGAACCCGCTCGCAAGTCCGAAATACGGAATAATTCCAAGTTCGAATTATCGGATGCCGAGCCGATGACGATCCGATCGAATCCAAACCTATTTTATATCCGAAAACTTATGATTTTCCAACACTTAGACTCTAAATCGGTGAATCGGAGCGTAAATTGGTCAAATATCCAATTAGAACCCACTCGCAAGTCCGAAATTCGGAATAATTCCAAGTTCGAATTATCGAATGCCGATCCGATGACGATCCGATCGAATCCAAACCTATTTTATATCCGAAACACGCTAACTTATGATTTTCCAACACTTAGACTCTAAATCGGTGAATCGGAGCGTAAATTGGTCAAATATCCAATTAGAACCCGCTCGTAAGTCCGAAATACGGAATAATTCCAACTTTGAATTACCGGATGCCGATCCGATGACGATCGGATCGAATCCAAACCTATTTCACATCCGAAACACGCTAACTTATGATTTTCCAACACTTAGACTCTAAATCGGTGAATCGGAGCGTAAATTGGTCAAATATCCAATTAGAACCCGCTCGCAAGTCCGAAATACGGAATAATTCTAAGTTCGAATTATCGGATGCCGAGCCGATGACGATCCGATCGAATCCAAACCTATTTTATATCCGAAACACGCTAACTTATGATTTTCCAACACTTAGACTCTAAATCGGTGAATCGGAGCGTAAATTGGTCAAATATCCAATTAGAACCCGCTCGCAAGTCCGAAATACGGAATAATTCCAAGTTCGAATTATCGGATGCCGAGCCGATGACGATCCGATCGAATCCAAACCTATTTTATATCCGAAACACGCTAACTTATGATTTTCCAACACTTAGACTCTAAATCGGTGAATCGGAGCGTAAATTGGTCAAATATCCAATTAGAACCAGCTCGCAAGTTCGAAATACGGAATAATTCCAAGTTCGAATTATCGGATGCCGAGCCGATGACGATCCGATCGAATCCAAACCTATTTTATATCCGAAACACGCTAACTTATGATTTTCCAACACTTAGACTCTAAATCGGTGAATCGGAGCGTAAATTGGTCAAATATCCAATTAGAACCCGCTCGCAAGTCCGAAATACGGAATAATTCCAAGTTCGAATTATCGGATGCCGAGCCGATGACGATCCGATCGAATCCAAACCTATTTTATATCCGAAACACGCTAACTTATGATTTTCCAACACTTAGACTCTAAATCGGTGAATCGGAGCGTAAATTGGTCAAATATCCAATTAGAACCCGCTCGCAAGTCCGAAATACGGAATAATTCCAACTTCGAATTACCGGATGCCGATCCGATGACGATCGGATCGAATCCAAACCTATTTCATATCCGAAACACGCTAACTTATGATTTTCCAACACTTAGACTCTAAATCGGTGAATCGGAGCGTAAATTGGTCAAATATCCAATTAGAACCCGCTCGCAAGTCCGAAATACGGAATAATTCCAAGTTCGAATTATCGGATGCCGAGCCGATGACGATCCGATCGAATCCAAACCTATTTTATATCCGAAACACGCTAACTTATGATTTTCCAACACTTAGACTCTAAATCGGTGAATCGGAGCGTAAATTGGTCAAATATCCAATTAGAACCCGCTCGCAAGTCCGAAATACGGAATAATTCCAAGTTCGAATTATCGGATGCCGAGCCGATGACGATCCAATCGAATCCAAACCTATTTTATATCCGAAACACGCTAACTTATGATTTTCCAACACTTAGACTCTAAATCGGTGAATCGGAGCGTAAATTGGTCAAATATCCAATTAGAACCCGCTCGCAAGTCCGAAATACGGAATAATTCCAAGTTCGAATTATCGGATGCCGAGCCGATGACGATCCGATCGAATCCAAACCTATTTTATATCCGAAACACGCTAACTTATGATTTTCCAACACTTAGACTCTAAATCGGTGAATCGGAGCGTAAATTGGTCAAATATCCAATTAGAACCCGCTCGCAAGTCCGAAATACGGAATAATTCCAACTTCGAATTACCGGATGCCGATCCGATGACGATCGGATCGAATCCAAACCTATTTCATATCCGAAACACGCTAACTTATGATTTTCCAACACTTAAACTCTAAATCGGTGAATCGGAGCGTAAATTGGTCAAATATCCAATTAGAACCCGCTCGCAAGTCCGAAATACGGAATAATTCCAAGTTCGAATTATCGGATGCCGAGCCGATGACGATCCGATCGAATCCAAACCTATTTTATATCCGAAACACGCTAACTTATGATTTTCCAACACTTAGACTCTAAATCGGTGAATCGGAGCGTAAATTGGTCAAATATCTAATTAGAACCCGCTCGCAAGTCCGAAATACGGAATAATTCCAAGTTCGAATTATCGGATGCCGAGCCGATGACGATCCGATCGAATCCAAACCTATTTTATATCCGAAACACGCTAACTTATGATTTTCCAACACTTAGACTCTAAATCGGTGAATCGGAGCGTAAATTGGTCAAATATCCAATTAGAACCCGCTCGCAAGTCCGAAATTCGGAATAATTCCAAGTTCGAATTATCGAATGCCGATCCGATGACGATCCGATCGAATCCAAACCTAGCTATTTGATATCCGAAACACACTAAGTTATGATTTTTCAACACTTAGACTCTAAATCGGTGAATCGGAGCGTAAATTGGTCAAATATCCAATTAGAACCCGCTCGCAAGTCTGAAATACGGAATAATTCCAAGTTCGAATTATCGGATGCCGATAATTCTACGATCGGATTGAATCCAAACCTATTTCAAAATCGAAACACGCTAACTTATCATTTTTTAACGCTTAGACTCAGTTATAGATATAAACCATTTTTTTAACAAATACATGTTAATTGCAGGAGCAGGGCGGTGTCAGGGGATCGATGAGAGCACCAGCGTTGGTGGTGGGCGGGCGTGGTTGAGATAGGGCGGCGTCAGGGGATCGATGAGAGCACCGGCGTTGGTGGCGGGCGGGGGTGGTTGAGATAGGACATGTATCATCTCTCAGTTCTGGATTGTGTAAATATTATTTTGTAATATATGGTTATTTTTTGTTCTTGTCTATAATTGTCGGCCGAGAACTGTGGTAATATTTGATAATTTGCTGTAATTTTTTATCAATTTAGGTAATATTTTATAAATTGTGGTAATATTTGATAAATTGTGGTAATATATTGTGGTATTGAATCACAGGAATTAAATAACATTATTTAGGTAAATTTATTAAAAAAAAAAAAATACTTATTACCGACGGAAATTAATTATTCCGTCGGTAATAATATTTTTATTTTTTTTAAATTATTAATGATTTGCCGACGGCATATAATATCCGTCGGTAATATATATAGTATTACCGACGGTTATATGAATTTGGTCGGTAATATATATATTATTACCGACGGGTAATATATATATGTGTCGGTAATATATATATTATTACCGACAGTATGAAATATACCCGTCGGTAAAATGGTTATATATTACCGACGGATTCTTATATTTCGTCGGCAATACTAAATTATATTAGTTTTAAATTGATTAAATATTACCGACGGCGTTAATATTACCGTCGGTATTAATTATTATTACCGACGGTAATATTTGGTCCGTCGTATTGTTTTCCCCGACGCCTTCTTTCCCGACAGCAAGCGACGGAAATATCTTCCGTCGCTATAGAATATTACCGACGAAATTTTAATATTACCGACGGATAGTGTCCGTCGGTAATAACTGTTTTTTTTGTAGTGTAGTAAAGTATCGAGATCCTTGGAATCTATGTAATGTAATCCTTGTAAGAAAGGCAAAAGTTGAGTATTCAAGGTAGGAACTATGATATTTTCCGAGAATACTAATGCTTTGCGGGAGGATTTGTAATCTTAATGGGAGCACGGTAGACCAGGGTCTAAGTCTAGGAGGTCGTGACCTTTCTAGATATGCATAAAACCTTATAAAGAAGGGATGTGTAAGAGGTTCCCTCCAAAGGGAAGCCCCTGGCCTTCACAATCAACCGGCTAAGGGTCTGGGTGGGAGGTACGCAGTTCGATATTCCCACTGGGTGAGAGCTGTGTTTCCTTCCATACTGGTTCGCCTAGTGATTTCCTTCGGGACATGGAGGATACCGGTGGCAGTGGATGACGATTTTTTCCTGCACCGCGGAAGCCTATGAACCCCCCTGCCGACAGCACCTAGATTTGTGGGAAGCATCCGAAAGCTTGTGTGAATCCGCTGTTGCTGCGTACTCGGGTCACATAAAGCTGGCCAAAAGGAGACTGGGAGGTCTTTCAGTTTACCATGGGTAATTCTGATGAAGACTGGGTCGTAAAAACCCCGTTGGCAGAAGCGGTTGTATGCTCTCACCGAGATGCTGTCTCCAATTCAAGACCGATAGTCTCAGTGCTCCAGCCCAGGAAATTTAGATTCTTGGATGTCTCCACTTGAGGTGGTAAAGACATAGCGGCTGGAGTAGACATTATCTATTTCTAAATTCCATGAAATAGATTGTAGTAAACTCTAATTTTGTTTTGAACCATTGTTTACAAAAATCATGACCAAGCTCGACCCCCTTGCCTCCATACTTAATGATAACAAACTTACGGGACCAAACTACGAGGGCTGGAAGCGTAACTTGATGCTCGTCCTAAGGGTTGGCAAATACACAATTACCCAAAGTACCCCTCAACCGGCCATGCCGGGACCAAGTGCAACTGAGGCCCAGTTAAAGGAATGGAAAGACTGGCTAGATGCTGATAAGATGTGCAAGTGCTACATAGTGGCATCGTTGCAGACTGTCCTTCAGAATCAAGTCAAAGACATGTCCTTTGCTTCAGACATGATGCTCTACCTAAAGGAAATGTTCGAGGGTCGTAGTCGGGTAACTCGTTACCTGACCATCAAGAAATTGGTGTCCACGAAGATGGCAGAGGAGACTTTAGTTCGGGATCATATACTGAAATTGTTTGACTAGGTGAACGAGCTTGGTTCCTTCGATGTCATCTTGGATGCAGAGATCCAGACCGACAATTTCCTCGCGTCTCTGTCAGGAGCATTTGAGGGCTTCGTTACCAACTTCAACCTTAACCGGTTGGAGATGTCTAACGCAGAGCTTCTAGCGGCGCTCCAGGCGGCAGAGGACGGGATGAAGGCAGGAGCCCAATCCCTGAACATGGAGCGGAATTTTTCTCTGAAAGCCAAAGGCAAGTTTCTGAAAAAAAAGTCTTAGAAGCTCGTGAAGATGGACCAGGTGCAGTTGCAGGTTTCTAAGCAGAATGGTCCGGCGAAGTCCAAAGGAAAATATTTCCGATGTGGTAAGAAAGGGCACTGGAAGGGCGACTACCGCATGGCTCCCAAGAAAGCTGAGACATGTATATCTCTAATCCACATAGTGGAATCCCTTGTAGCATCCAGTTGTTCTCCAGTTTCATGGATTATGGATTCTGGTTCCACTAACCATGCTTGCAATAATTTGCAGGGGTTCAAGGAGACAAGAAAACTGGGTGATGGAGAGATAATCCTAAGCATGGAAACTGAGACCGTGGCAGAGGCTGGAGCAGTTGGAGATGTGGTCTTGCAGTTCCTTGATGGAAGAAGTTTATTACTTAGAGACATACTTTATGTACCGTCCTTGAGATGAAACTTAATTTCTGTTTTCTTACTGAATAATGAAGGTTTTTCAGTTTTATTTGATGCTTTTGGTGTGTCAATTAAATTGAATGGTTCCTTTGTTTGTAAGGGAAAGATACATAACGATCTCTATGTAATTAACTCCAATCATAAGCAGGATAACATAACTGAAGCTTGTGTGGTTAATTCATCTGAAAGGAAAAATCCTTCAGATAATTCAACACTCCTTTGGCATCTAAGGCTTGGACACATAGCCTCAGACAGGATTCACAGGTTGGTTAAGGTAGGACTTTTAAGTCCAGATGTTTCAGAAAGCCTACCGACGTGTGAGTCTTGCCTGGAAGGCAAGATGAATAAAAGATCTTTCCGAGCCAAAGGTAGCAGATCTAAGGAGGTATTATAGTTGGTACACACTGATGTATGTGGGCCCATAAGTGTCCGTGCTATAGGTGGCTTCGAGTATTTCATCACCTTCACGGATGATCATTCGTGGTTTGGATACATATACCTAATGCGGCGGAAGTTTGAATCCTTTGATAAGTTCAAGGAGTTCAGAGCTGAAGTAGAAAAGCAGACGGGTAAAAGTATCAAGTCTCTTCGATCGGATCGAGGAGGCGAATACCTATCGGATGAATTTATTGGGTACCTGCGTGAGCATGGGATCGTATCACAGTTGACTGCACCAGGGACACCACAACAAAACGGTGTATCTGAGAGGAGAAACCGAACTTTATTAGACATAGTTCGGACTATGATGAGTTATGCAATATTGCCACCTAGTTTTTGGGGATATGCCCTAGAGACGGCAGTATATACTTTAAACTTTGTTCCTTTAAAGTCAGTACCCCTAACTCCTTGGGAGCTGTGGTTGAAGCGAAAGCCAAGCCTACAACACTTTAGGATTTAGGGTTGTCCAGCACATGTGTGGAAGGACAAGCGAGATAAGATAGAGTCAAAAACTAAGGTATGTCTATTCGTTGGGTATCCAAAAGGGACAAAGGGTGGTTTATTTTATGATCCTGAGGATAGAAAGGTTGTCGTCTCGACGAACGCCGTATTCCTGGAGCAGGATTATTTAATAGACCATAAGCCTACCAGTAAAGTAGTTCTTGAAGAATTGCTTGGTACTGATGGGAGTACACAGACAAAAAACGTAGTGGGAGTCGATACCACTAAGATTAACGATACTGTACATAGAATCGACTCCTATGGAACCACCGCAGGCTCGTCGCAGTGGGAGGACCACAAGTGCTCCTGATAGATACATTGGAGAAGCCTTTATGGTAGATCCAGAGTTTCAGGAGGATGATCCCCTGAACTATGACGAAGCGATGGTATCCTCTGACCATGCAGAATGGCAGGAAGCCATGGAGGCAGAACTGACATCGATGTCCCAAAACTCGGTCTAGACACTTGTAACACCACCTCGCAACATTAAACCTATTGGGTGTAAGTGGGTGTACAAAAAAAAAAGAGGTCCGGATGGTACCGTTGAGACTTACAAAGCTAGACTAGTCGCTAAGGGTTATACCCAGCGAGAAGGGATCGACTATGACGAAACCTTTTCGCCAGTGGCTATGCTTAAGTCTATCCGGATCCTCTTGTCCATTGCAGCCCATTATGATTGGGAGATCTGGCAAATGGACGTCAAGACCGCATTCCTCAACGGGGATTTGGAAGAAGACATCTACATATCTCAGCCTCCAGGCTTTGTCGCAAAAGGGCAGGAAGGTCTGGTGTGCAAGTTGCAAAGGTCTATTTATGGACTGAAGCAAGCATCCAGAAGTTGGAACATGTGTTTTGATCAGGCTATCTAGTCTTATGGATTTGAGCAGAACATGGATGAACTATGTGTTTATAAATGGAGCGATAAGACTGCAGTAGTTTTTCTAGTACTTTACGTAGACGATATCCTGCTCATTGAAAACGATGTTGGAACGTTGTCTACAGTGAAGGTGTGGTTATCCTCTCAATTTGACATAAAAAACCTGGGTGAAGCGAGTTATGTTTTGGGGATCAAGGTAACTCGAGATTGCCAGAACAAGACTCCTTCGCTGTCACAGTCAGCCTACATAGATACTATCTTGGTCAGATTCAGTATGCACAACTCCAAGAAGGGACTGGTTCCATTCAGACATGGAATGAAATTGTCCAAGGATCAGGGTCCTAAGACTCCTGAGGAGAGGGCAGAGATGCAGAAGATACCTTATGCTTCGACAGTAGGGAGTCTGATGTATGCTATGCAGTGCACGAGACCAGATATATGCTATGCAGTAGGCATGATGGGCAGGTATCAGTCAAATCCGGGTCCAGGGCACTGGACTACTGTGAAAAGTATACTCAAGTATCTCCGTAGGACGAGAGATTATGAGTTAGTTTACTCTTCACAGGAACTGATGCCGATTAGATATACGGATTCTGACTTTGCGTCAGATCCAGAATCCAGGAGATCGACATCAGGGTTTATGTTTTTATTAGGAGGAGGCGCTGTCAGTTGGAGAAGCGTGAAGCAGGGATGCATCGCGGATTCGACGACAGAGGCTGAGTACGTTGCGGCGTGCGAAGCAGCTAAAGAGACGGTGTGGCTCAAGAAGTTCCTCACAGACTTAGGATGCATACCGGGAGCTCAAGATCCTATTGTCCTTTACTGTGACAATAGTGGAGCGGTAGCACAATCCAAGGAGCCAAGATATCACCAGAAGAGCAAGCATATTGAGCGAAAATACTACATTATCCGGGACTAAAGGCGTTACCGACCAAGGCTTTTGAGAAGCACGTGGATGCCATAGGAGTTAAGACTGTTGTTCCCCGCTAGAGTGAGATTGTTGTAGCTCGTGTGTCCTTAGCGTGGAATTTCTGTATTAACGTTAATAAAGATGACTTTGGTTATTGCTTTAATTAGAATACTACTCTGGTATATGATAATACTCATATAATAAAAGGACCCTAGGGAACACAGTAGGCCACTGAGGCGCATGGAGGATCCATGCTTGGGTGACCCAGTGGACCAGTTCTGTGTAGACCTAGAACTAGTTGACAGCTTAGGTGATGCCGGTCGCTTCACCGAGAACAAATTGTTGGCAAGTAGAGGATGTGGTGAAGTCTCCACCACGGGAACATGGGATTCCCATTCACCTGACCAAGCACGATGATCGTGTTGAACAGAAACCAAGACGGTGCACAGTTCAGTGATTCAGACACTGGTGCATAAACCGTCTTACTACTATAGATAATATGTCCTTAACCCTGAGGGACCATGTACACTTGGCCAACCAGTTGTGTGGTGCTTTGATGTGTCGTGTGCAGACCTTCCATAGTCCAATACCACGGTACGTTGGGTTACCCGGCTGGTGCTTGAGTGACATGTAATCCCTACAGGTTATTCGACGTCCAGTGTTGGATGGGTGCGTTTTGATGAATCAATCTGTCCACACAGTTAACCCAGGCCTGGTGGTTGTCAGTATGACTGACAATGTTTCGGATGCTAGGCATAGCACCGGAAGGTGTGTAGTATTATAGATGACAAGTCATCAAACCCTAATCAGATGATCGATCAGGATCTGACGGTGCTCCCCACCGCCCGAGTTGTATCATGGCACCAGTAATATGAGGGACTAAGGATTATCGAAGTATAGTAGAGAACAGGGTTACGAGGGAGTAACATAAGTTTAGGATCACTAGAGTTCAACTCGCGTCGCACTCTGGGTGGTTACGCGGGTTAATCGGATTAGGGCTGATTAACGGAACTTTCGGTGTGTCACCGGAACAGTTAATCAGGGATCCGGTTGGAGCTAGTGATCCCGAACCCTGAAGGTTCCACCCTGTCGTTGCATATAGGAATTGTTCCCCGACCTAGTTGGATACGTTGGATGCGAAGTAGCGCGATGGAGCGCAAGTCCGGAGCCTAAGAACCTAATTCACATGTATTACGGGCCGTAGGGGTATTTTGGTAAATACTGAAATATGGCTTAGAAGACATTGAATATGGATCTTAGATTAAGCGGAATAATTCCAGGAGCTCACAGGCGCTGACGGAACTCGATTCCGAGTAGCGCACCTCACTCAGTCTCTCTTTCAGTTTTCCACTTTTCGTAAAGGGCGTTTTCGTCCAGGCTTCACGATAGACATTGGAATACCCTAAAATCCGATCCCCCTTATCCCTATCCATCTAGGGGCCGGCCCTAGCCTCCTTGGAGCCATGGGAGACCGGCCCTATAAAGGAATAGGGAGAGGGAGGGGCCGGCCATAAGCCTCCTCTCCTCTAGAAAATCCGAACCCCCTTAGTCCTCCTCCTTTGTGGTTTCGGCCAAGGAAAAGAGAGGAAGAAGAAGGGAGAAGGAAGAGGAAGGAAGGAGAAGGAAGAAAGGAGAAAGAGAAGAAGAAAATATCATGGCTCATCATCGTCTTCGCAACGGATTCCTCCGTCGGCTCGTAATCCCTGCACTCAGAGACGGGATTTCGAGGATTCTTCAATTCGCAAAGGACAAGGTGCTATCCGACAGTTTCCATTGCGATTCAAGTACGGTTCTTCATCGTTCCGTCATTTTCGGATCATAGATCCATAAGGTATGATGAATCTAAACACCTAACTAGATGCATTCATGTCTTCCGTAGATCGTAGTATGCCTCTAGGGTGTCCGCACATATGCTAAGATCATAGATTTAAATGTAGATTGTTTTGTAGAATTAATTGTAATGAAACATACACCGTATGATCTTCGAATCTTTCTTTTGCTTCCGCTGCGACTCTTATTAGCGGATCCAATTTCAACACGTACCCCAAGTGGCTTCCACCCTTAAATCCAGGGGAAGATACAGGAAGTTGTATTCTGTGGCGTCTCCTCCTTGTTGCTTCAGAGTCTCCCCTTGGCAGTGCTTATCGAGCAGCTTCCGAAGTTGCTCCTTGCTCAGCTTGTTCGAAAGGTTCTCGATCATGAGGGTAGTGTTCCTAATGGCAGCTCCTTCACTATCAGCCTCCTCCTCTCTGAACTCGAAGCCTTCAGTGAGAAGCCGGAGTGGATTCCTTCCGTATCTCGGAAATGACTTCTTTTGAATGAGACTGCTGATCCACCTTCTCGGTCTGGCTGTTGTTGTTGATTTTTCCAGAGACCATCATTACCCCCTTCCGAGGGAGTGGTTAAGCAGTTGCACCGCTCGCTCAGGAGTCTAGCAAAGTTTTCCCGCTTTAGATCGTGCTCCAACCCGGCGGGTATCCGACGAGCTAACACGCGAGCCTGGTCGACCCCTGGCGCCGGGCAGGCCGTGAGCACCAGCCGAGGTACGACCTCATCTGCGTGCGAGCTAGTCGCACGCTTTCGAGGTCGGCTCCGGGCGGGCTGTTAGCACCTGCCACAGGCGTCCTTGCATAGAGAGCTTAGACTCGCAGTACCTCATAAATGGGGTCTCAAGGGAGATGCTGCTCTGTCCAAGGGACGTAGCTATCCGCTACTGCGAGCGCCAGGTGGGCTGTGAGCACCAGCCATGGTGCGACCTCCTCTGCATGCGAGCTGGAGCATGCGGTCGGGGTTAGCTCCGGGCGGGCTGTTGGCACCAGCCACAGGCGGTTTTGCGTTGAGAGCTTAGACTTGTAGTACCTCATAAATGGGGTCTCGAGGGAGATGTTGCTCTGTCCAAGGGACGCAGCTATCCGCTACTGCGAGCGCCGGGCGGGCTGTGAGCACCAGCCACGGTGCGACCTCCTCTGCGTGCGAGCTGGCGCATGTGGTCGGGGTTCGCTCCGGGTGGGCTGTTGGCACCAGCCACAGGCGATCTTGCATTGAGAGCTTAGACTCGCAGTACCTCATAAATAAGGTCTCAAGGGAGATGTTGCTTTGTTCAAGGGATGCAACTATCCGCTACTGCGAGCACCGGGCGGGCTGTGAGCACTAGCCGCGGTGCGACCTCCTCCGCATGCGAGATAGCGCATGTGGTCGGGGTTAGTTCCGGACGGGCTGTTGGCACCAGCCACAGGTGGTCTTGCGTTGAAATCTTAGACTCGCAGTACTTCATAAATGAGGTCTCGAGGGAGATGCCGCTCTGTCCAAGGGACACAGCTATCCGCTATTGTGAGCACCGGGCGTGCTATGAGCACCAGCCGCGGTGCGACCTCCTCCACGTGCGAGCTGGCGCATGCGGTCGGGGTTAGCTCCGGGCGGGCTGTTGGCACCAGCCACAGGCGGTCTTGCATTGAGAGCTTAGACTCGTAGTACCTCATAAATAAGGTCTCGAGGGAGATGCTGCTCTGTCTAAGGGACACATCTATCCACTACTGCGAGCGTCGGGCGGGCTGTGAGCACCAGCTGCGGTGCGACTTCCTCTGCGTGTGAGATAGTCGCATGCGATCGGGGTCAGCTTTGGGCGGGCTGTTGCACCAGCCCCAGGCGTCCTTGCATAGAGCTTATCCCTGATCTCTCCGCGGGTCAGATGGTCGTCGTGCTTGGGGAGCCGTGAAGATTACTGTATCCTCGCGTTTCTTCGCATTAATGAGACGTGGGATCGAAACCCGATGCACTCAACTTTATTTCTCATCATTGGGTGGCATGAAAGGATTGCGTACGATGCCGCGCCGCGTGGCCCACGCCGATTGGTCAGGGGTTCATGCGCAGGGACACGTTTTTGCACTCAAATTTTTACACCGATTTTCAAATCATTAGATAGAGGTTTCATAATTTCTTAATTTTTTGTGAGCATAATCACCTTGTCCTAGATAACACATCCACAAAAAATCAACATATTCTAAAGCCTCTAGACTTATTAAATGTGCTTTTCAAATTATCGATTAAAATGGACGGTCGATAAAGCCTTTTAGTTTTGATGTACTTGGAGGTTTTAGAATGTTCTAATTTTTTGTGGACGTGCTATCTAAGACATGGTGATTATGCTCACAGAAAATCAAGAAATTCTGAAACCTCTATCTAATGATTTGAAAATCGGTGTAAAAATTAGAGTGCAAAAACTATGTCCATGGAACCTGACCCTTATATATATATATATATATATATATATATATATATATATATATATATATATATATATATATATATATATATATATATATATATATATATATATATATATATATATATATATATATATATATATATATATATATATATATATATATATATTTTTGTGATTGCGGTACACTGATATGATCCACGAAATATCAAGCCATTAGTATCTATCAAGTTCCCAAGTCTTGGAGTCTAACTTTTGTCTAGGTGACACTACTTGGACTTACCACATGTGTTTCAGTTATGCTATATATTAGCTTTGTCGATATAACTCAACATGTACTTTGTCTCTTAACTTTAGTTACATATAGGATACGACTGAAACATATTCACATAGAAAAATGACTGCGTAGTTTTGAATCATATGTATGCATTTGGTTTTAATGAATGATTGGGTTGTTGGAACATTAATTGTTATTGTTTTGTTTAGCATCGTTAACTTTTCGGTCCCGAGTAGGCTAGAATATATTTTGTTGGGTTAACATTGTGGAAAATTATGAGCCCTTACAGTATATAGCCAAGGGTCTTGATAACCCCTGAAGTGAGTAATTAAAATACTTTAGATAAATAATAAAATTAAATAAACTTGGAAGTGATTGGTTATCGTCATGGGGTTCACAACATGTTCTCCTGAAGTTGAAAGGACTCCTGGCACGCCTTAGGGCGTGGCCAGTCGTTCTGTGGAATGTACTTCCGAAACAAGCAATATGAGACATGAAGCTCCTCTGTAAAAGACGGAAAAACATGAAGCCCTAACTCAAACCCACATACCTCTTCCACGGTCCAAGCCTCTTTTTTGTGCAGCACACAAGTTAATATTTACATGTTAACCCTTTAAATCATTCCAACATTACATATCGATCCCTATAGTTAGCCAACATCTACAATGAGATTATAATTTCCATTTTACCCTTAATTTTGACCTAAATCTCATAAATACCCATCCAAAGTGAGAATAGTTTTGGGGTAGATCCAAGTAAGCTACGGATTAGGGGCATTTACGTTTTGGGTTAAGTCCATATTCAATAAAGATGGACCAATTTAAGTAATTAAAATTGAGGATAAATTGATCAATTTTCTTTTAGATTAATAAAATAACTGCTAAATAACATAAGGTTTCAGGGATATATGATTATATTGGATGCTTTGAGAGGTTTATCTTTAAAACTCTATTTATAGGGGTTGATATATAAATAGAGAAGGTTATAGGTATCGATTTGTAAACATTTCCCTAATATTAGACGTCAACGGACATCATAGATACCGACGATGTGGAAATGGCACGTGGACCTTCATAAGGCTTGAATTTGTAGTACTTGCATGGTTTCAATAGGCATCATGTGGTGAGATATTTTTATGGAATTTTTTTTTGTTTATTGAAAGGGGGTGGGTGGATGGGATGTCACAACAAGACCTCAAGAGATGCCACAGCTTGGTGCAAGCACATAAATCATTGACACTCCAATGAAGAGCCACCGCCATTCTGAAGGAACCCATAAGCAAAAAGGAGGCACCATAGACCGGTGCAAGCACCACAGTACGGCCACCTGGCGGCGCGACCCCCCCCCCCCCCCCCCCCCCCCCACACACACACACACACACACACACACCCACCCACCCACCAGATACATCCAAACAACGCACACTGGCGAGAAGACATAAAGGGAAAAACAAAACACACAAAAAAAAATCCCAACAGAACCAACGCTAGCACCGAGAAAGCCATCACCACCAGTAGGTCGGCAAAACTTGAAGTGAGAAGCCACATCCGAACCCTGATCTGTCGTTGATCCATCTGCCGCCGCCACACGCCACCGGGATCTGCTCCACCGAGCAGGGGAGAAAAATAAGTCTTATACACCTATGCATATGTGTAACCCCCAATATACGTTAATTGGAACATGCATTGTCAGCGGACCGGAGTCCAGACCAGCCACTCCGGCTGCACAACGGCTGGAGGCACTATCCCGAAGCCAGGCTTCGTACAACGAATCGAGCAAGTGGGAGGACTACGCAGCTCTGGCAGGGCGATCACAAAAACGTCAATCTACCGGTCGAGATCAGGAAAACAGCAAAACATCCTTATTTACAGGGAAAGGGAGGGGGGAAACATTGATCCGACATGGAAAGAGAGCCTCGCTGATATCCCCCCCGACGGTGACCGAGGAGGTCATGGGTATATCACTGAAACCCTACACCAAAAGAAGGAAAAGGAAAAAAAAAAAAAAAAAGACTCCGAGCCCAAAATGGTTATATTGGCATGGACCTTTGCATACATTAAAATGCCCATGCCAACATCCTAAGCTAGAAATCCTAGGAGGTTGTAACATCTCATCAGAGCTACTTGAACCCCACCACTCAACACAGGTCATCTGCTGATAAGGCTCAGACAATGAAATTTGATGTTGACAAGCCATTTGGGCTTGTCTCCCCCAATTGTTGAACCCTTTTTGAACCCTAATATATGCTTCTCATTTCTATGATGAAGTGGTGTTAAATCATACTTGTGTGCTGGCCTACATAGTTAAAGGCTAATCAGTGGCTTAGGGGCCTCACCATCCCCAAACATGGCCACATGTTTTGACTTCAACACCAAGTTAGGATCACTCCCCACACCCTTTGCTTCCATCCCAAACCACACCAACCAACTCCATTATGCACCCAGTGTAGACCAAAACAAGAATGAGAAGATCACCACCCCCCCTATCTCCTAATAAAATCATTCAAATGCTCTCCCTCCCCCCCCACTCCCTCTTATGCTTCTACAGCAAGGAAATTGAAGTGTGGGTGAATGCAGGGTGGTCTCCACTGTCCCCACCCCCTCATCCCATCCCAATCCATGGGCTCCCTGCTCTACAAATGCGAGCCCGCGATCGACATTCTCCCATCCATTCGGTCCTAGGAAAGCAACAAGCACAATCTGTCTTCCCCCCGAATGGATTCCATCGAAGAGTGTAATCCCTCGACTAAAGTACTAGTCGGTGTTTCACTCGATAAACGAGCTAGCATCGAGCTCCTCTCATGGGCGGTCGGAGTCGCAGCTCGTCCGAATGACACCATCGTAGCATTACATGTCCTTGGTTTGTATCCTGTCAAACATCATGCCAATTGCCAGTATTGCTGTTCTACTCGCACTGAATCCTCTTTTTTTTTCTTTTTTTGATGGGTGATACTATCAGTTGGGAAGGAGGAGACGAGGCCAGACCATGACAAGACTAGATTGCGCCGCGGAAAGGCATTTGTTATATCAATGCTCGGAGAGTTCACCGAGATCTGCCAAACTAAGCAGGTAGATTCTGCAACTCACTTCCCGATGGGCTGATGCATGATCGAACCTCGCAAATTGCTGCAGTCTCTCAATTTTTTCACAGGTGAGGCTAGAGGCGAAGGTCAGGAGCGGCCGCAGCATTGGACAAGGTCTTACCGATGAAGCGGCATTGATTGAGGCCAACTTTCTTCTTGTTGGTGGCTCGAGGAATCCATCTCATCGGTCAGGCCACGGTCGCTGATACCTACAAATCTCAGAAATTGTTCTTTTCTTTGTTCTGTAACTGTTTTCTGCACTTGTTCTCAATCTGTGACTACATTTCTTATAGATTCTATCTTGTTATGGATTAGAAATGCATTCGAGATCACAAGGTTTTGCTTCAAGCATTCTCCAGGAGGCTGCACGGTGATTGCGATTGGAATCAATACTGATATTGACTCTGTATCATATGAAGGTAGGTCAAATATACTTCCCTGAATCATGATTGTGTTGGGTTTAGTCCCACATCGGCTAGGGGCTGGGCGGTGGGGTCGTCATATACCCTCTGTGGACCTTCTCTTACGATCCGGATTTCGGGGCGTGAGGGTATCTACAACAGTGGTATCAGAGAGAGCTAGGTTCCACTTAGCCAGGTTCTAGTGGGGCCTTGTGTTGCCAGGTTGTACCCAAGGTGTGGCTCTTCCCCTGATCTCCGCCCATAAGAAGGGGGCTGGCGGGTGTTCAGCCCTAGCCTTGTGTGTCTTCATATATCATTTGGGGACCTCCCCTTCCGACTCAGGTTTTGGGGTGTGAGGGTATCTACAGATTGATGTTGTGCTCTGAAAGTGAATCCTACATTCTACTGGTTTACCTCAGGAAACCATTCTTTGAGCTCAAGAGTGACTACTAGAAATACCCATATGAGCAAGGTTCTCTCCCCTCTGAAGAAGATTTTCGGGCCAAATCTAGTGAGAGACAAGAGCCACTCTCCGAGTGAAAGCGTGTGCGAGAAGAGCTCGCCCAGGAATGTTCTTGATGGTCCGGAGGAAGTGAACCCTGATCTAGAGGACTCCTCTAGTCCACTCAGCAACGAGATCAGTACTGGCCGAAGTCGGACGAACCTATGGCGGCGCTTATCTAGTGTGAAGCTATTGTTTCCCTTCCTGCAATCGACAGAGGATATGAACGGCTGTTCATCGAACAACGATGAAGGAAAACCTTCGTCGAGGTGCTTTAGCTATGAGGAGATTTCGCAAGCTACGAATAACTTTCACCCGGGTAAGAATAATCACTTTAGTTTAGTCTTTTTCGATAAAAAAAACTTATGCAACTCTCTCCTTGTACAAGAAACTTTCGACTTTTTTTTTTTTTTTGAGAAATTCCTATGAAACTTTCAATCTTAAAAGTACCTTCTTGTGTGTTGAGTTGTGTCGAGCCTGATGATTGGAGCAGTCCATAGGGGTCTTTTCATAATTTGGTTCATACTGTGTAGTAGTCCTAGCCACATAAGTCTGATTAGGAGCGTCGTGTCTGTAGTGGATTTTGGTGTGGCTCTGTGATTTTTTTATCGGAAACAACTTTTTACGTATATCTTATCTATCATCTCTCTCTCACAATCGCGGTTAGGGTTTCCTAACGATCGGTGTTTGTTTCCGGTGCGATTGTTTTCTTCTACCAGACAACATGGTGGGGAGGGGAGGTTATGCAGAAGTATACAGAGGATCTCTCTCCAATGGACAAAATATAGCAGTAAAGAGATTGGCTAAAGGGCACACAGACGAGAACAAAGAAGGGGAATTCCTCGCAGAGTTGGGCATAATTGGTCACGTCTGCCATCCGAACACGGCCTACCTGATGGGCTGCTGCATCGAGAATGGCCTCCATTTGATCTTTGAATTCTCTCCCAATGGTAGCCTGGCATCGGCCTTGCACGGTGAGGCTCCGATAACCTCCATTTCGCTTCTCTATTTCACTGGCTTGCTGATGAGACAGAAGGGTTGTTTCTTGATGCATTTGCAGGCAATGGCAAGCTGCTCGAGTGGCCGATCAGATACAAGATTGCGATAGGAATTGCTCGAGGCTTGCATTACCTTCACAAATGCTGCAGGCGGCGCATTATCCACCGAGATATCAAGGCTGCCAATGTTCTTCTGGGTCTGGACTTTGAACCCCAGGTGGAGTGAATTGATCCTCAGTCTAGTTTGGAATCTGATAATAACTTTCATTTGTATAACTAAAGCTTGATTGCGCCGTCACCTTGGTAGATTTCCGACTTTGGATTGGCGAAATGGCTTCCAAGGCAGTGGACTCATCACTCTGTCATTCCGATCGAGGGGACATTCGGGTAACCACCGATATGCTTTCCGATGATCTACTTCGTGATTAGCTCAGATATGAAAACTGGAATCATCCATAAACTTTCAAAGATTAATTTCGCAAACAAAGGGCACTTTTGACTGACTCCCAAAAACTCCAAAGAATTTATAGTGAAGTCCATGGGCTATGGCCTTTTAGTTCATGAAACTTTATCTTCATAAACTCCAAGTCTTCAAGGAATTCAAATTCTCAAGCCTGATTCCACTATAATTTTTACAAGTCAATGAACATCGAACAAGGGTCACTGGTAAGTAATCACCAGCTGCTGGAGTTGGTCCGCTGGCAATCGAAAATACTCGCCGGTGCTCTAAGGAGCCAGAGTTACTCACTGGACATCGGAAATGTCCACCAAAGCCAGTCGTCAGTCGCTGGCATCGGAATTGGTCATCGGTGCTAGAGTTACTCACTGGTCGGTCGCCGGTGTCGGTTGTCAGTCTTCGAAGTTGACTACCAGCGGCGGCTGGAGGTAGTCATCATGCACTTTGAAATCCCACTTAGTATGGTGAAACTTGAAATTGGGTAAGTTTGTATGCAGGGGAACATCAGAGTTCTCCCCATAGGATTTTCTCTAAAGCTCCATTCAAAAGTCCTAAATATGACTAACATATGATTTGAAGTGTATCGCTTAAGGTCCCTCGTCACTAACAAGGTACTTAAAGGGCAGCTCTTGAAGTCCCCTACCACTAATATTGTATTTTAGGGGGTGTTAGTCAATTGGGATTTTAAAATCATTATTCAGGAGTTTGTGGACTTGCAGTCTTTGAGAGTCCGCAGACTTTTTTTAAAGAGTCTATGGGTTATTGTCTCCAAAGTTCTCATTAGTTCTCGGACACTAACCCCTCTTAAAAAGGATTTAAGTTGTTACATTTTCTGATGTCTGAGCAGGTATCTGGCACCAGAATACTTCATGCACGGGATCGTCGATGAGAAAACAGATGTGTTCGCCTTCGGGGTTCTGCTGCTGGAGATCGTTACCGGGAGGAGGCCGGTGGATTCCTCGAAGCAAAGCCTGCTTCTGTGGGTAAGCAGCGAGAGCCTGTAACATCATCGAACAATCTGCTTCCATTCCAACTTCATTGGTTTGCTGATATGTCACAATGTTGGCAGGCAAAGCCACTGATAGACTCTGGGAACATAGCTGAACTGGCTGACCCGAAGCTCGGGGGTAAGTATGACTTCGATCAGCTGCGGAGATTAGTGCTCATCGCTTCCTACTGCGTGCGACAATCGTCCATCTGGCGCCCTTCCATTAGCGAGGTAATCAATCATCTGAGCTTAGTGTCAATAATCTGTGCTAATCAAATGAGTGAGAGCTGTTGGGTTAGTCCCACATGTGACGTTCGTCGATGCCCCGAGCGTCAGAAAATCCCTATGCCCCACGCTCAGGAGGAGGGGTTTGCTACCGACCCCAAGCCTCAGTGGGCGGGGGGGATTGTTGGGATTAGTCCCACAATGGCTAGGGACTGGACAATGGTGTCTTCATATACCCTCTGTGGACCTCCCTTTACGACCGGGGTTTTGGGGTGTGAGGGTATCTATCTACAAGAGCTATATCAGACTATATGTGTGTTTGACATCATATGAGCATGCATGTGCTTGTAGGTATTACAGCTATTAACGGACGGCCATGACTCGATGCTAGCAGAGATCTGGAGGGTGCCAGAGTGCCAAGACGACGAGATTGTTGATTGCGCCGAGCTTCTCGATTGCTACTTTCCCGACTAGTCCTCTGCAATTCGATGATAATTATCGGCTTCTCTGAAATTTGATGCTTGTAATTTATATTGCGTGCAAAGTCGAAAATTTTGATGCAAGGAGGGAGAAGGAGATGCTTATCTATAGAGATAATAAACTTCACATATAGGAATGCATATAAACTTTTCAACTAGGTGGTGGGGGTTGTCCCGCCGCCGGGTGGTGGTTTGTTTGCTTGCGCCGGGCTGTGGCACCTCCCGGAGGTTGGTGGACCTCCCCTTTTCCATGAACCGAAAAAAAAAACTTCATATATAGGAATGCATAGATGTTTAACCATATTGTTGCCGCATACAAATTCTCTCTCAATCCGATCCTATACTAATATGAGTCGATCCAACCATAGCTATTTCCATCCAAATCTCGTGACTGCTGAACAGATTATAATCATTTCTGAACTATTCTGACGATCTTGGAACATGACGGGCGTTATCACTCACTAAAGATACAAAGAGAGCTTGTTGGAGGGTGTACTCTCTCTCTCTCTCTCTCTCTCTCTCTCTCTCTCTCTTTTGAACCCTCGAAGTGAGGGGGGTTAGGCATGGACCTTGTCGACCACCCAAAAATTCTTCAACCTCCGGTCAAGGCATGGACCTTGTCGACCACCCAAAAATTCTTCAACCTCCGGTCAACCATTTGTTGGGAATTCGACCACGAGAGTTCGTGCCGACAATCCCTCTTCGAGACGATTTAGAGATGAAAACAACAATCACGAATCACAGCAAAACCAATCAAACAAGAGAGATAGAGACACGGGAATTTAAGTGAAAACCCTTGCGGGAAAAATCATTAACGAGCAATCGCTCTGGAAAGGCTTCACTATCAAAGGCAAGCAAGAACGGAATACACCTGACTCCTCTTCTTCTCCCTCCAATCTAGATCTACCTCTCCCCTTGGGTTCGACAACCGACACCCTAGAAAGCTTCGAAAAACTCACCTTCCGATGAAGCTTCGATCCAATCAATCTCATATTGATCAATCCCGATGATTTACTCTTCCAACGTGGTAGAGAAAATCTCCTCAATCTCCCACACGTTCAGCCGTCGTCGTCTCCAAAAACCTTGTTCTAACCTAAAAAGAGGAAACATCCCTTTTATAGGTCAAAAACCCAAGAAAGAAACAACTCGTAGGCCGTGTAAGTTTCGCCCAGGGCGTCGTCGACCTGGAGCCTGAGCCCGAGCTGCCTGCCTCTGGGACTGGCGCCCAGGGTGCCGTCGACTGTGCGCCCTTGGCACCTACCGAGAGGAAGCCCCAGTCCTGGCGCCCGCCAGGAAGTGGGCGCCCCTATACTGGCGCCCAAGGCACCAAGTGCCTGAAGGCGCGCCCTGGGCCCGGCGCTGTGCTGTTCCGTTTTCTCCAAATTTGGGCCAAATTCCAACACCTCCACCATGGGGATAGAACCTCAACAATCTCCCCCTCCAGACCCATGGAAAGGGAGGAATGCCACCATGCCAATCAAACCATGCCAACGAGCTCTCGACAAAGCTCATTCTTCTCCTTCGTGATTGTCTTTGTCATCATATCTGACGGGTTCTTGCATTTGTGGATCTTCTCAACCTGTAGATCCCTACACTCGCTCACTTCCTGTATCCAGCGATACCGTACTTCGATGTGCTTGGTCCGCCCGTGATGAGTTGAGTTCTTGCTCAAGTCAATGGCGCTTTGACTATCGCAAAACAAAGAGAACATCTCCTGCTTCAAGCCCAGACCCTGAGATACTAGCTTCAGCCACATTAGCTCCTTCCCTGCTTCTGACAGGGGTGATGTACTCGACTTCAGTTATTGACAGAGCTACACACTTCTGAAGTTGTGACTCCCAAGACACTGCTCCCCCTGCGAATGTGAAGACGTACCCCGACGTCGACCTCTTGTTATCGAGATCCCCTGCCATGTCTGATTTGGTGAACCCTTCCATCACTGACTCTCCTTCTCTGAAGCACAAGCACAACTTCGATGTTCCCTTCAGATACCTCAGAATCCACTTGATAGCTCCCCAGTGCTCTTTTCCTGGATTTGTCAAGTATTTGCTCACCACGCCAACTGCATGAGCGATGTTCGGTCTTGTGTAGACCATCGCATATATCAAGCTCCCCACAGCTGATGAATAAGGGATGTTTTACATCTCATTTCTTCCTTCTTCGGTGGTCGGGACTTTCTAGTGCTCAGCTTGAAGTAACTGGCAAGCAGAGTGCTAACTGCCTTCGCTTCCTTCATACTGAATTTATCTAGTACCTTGTCGATGTATGTTTCCTGAGACAACCAAATCCTTCGAACCTTCCTGTCCTGCTCGATCTTCATTCCAAGCATTTGCTGTGCCGGCCCCAAATCTTTCATATCAAAGGACTTGAATAAGTCCTTCTTCAGCTTGTTGATTAGAGATACATCCTTTTCCACAATCAACATGTCGTCGACATACAACAGTAGAATGATGAAGCTATCCTCTAAGAAGTACTTGACATACACGTAGTGGTCTGCATTGGTCCTTGTGTACTCATGACTCGCCATAAACAAATCAAACTTCTTATACCATTGCCTCGGGGCCTGCTTGAGCCCATAGAGGCTATTTTTTAACGTGCATACCCATTGTTCCTTGCCTTTCTCGTCAAAGCCTTCTGGCTGCGCCATGTAAATTTCTTCAGTCAACTCACCGTGAAGAAAAGTTATCTTTTACGTCTAGCTGTTCTCTCTCCATATCCAATCTGGCAGCTAGTCCCAACATCACCCTGATAGATGTCATCTTTCACTACCGGAGAGAATATTTCATTGAAGTCTATACCTTCCCTCTGCTCAAAACCTTTCACCATGAGCCGAGCCTTGTACTTCACATACTTTCCGGAGTTGTCCTGCTTGAGGTTGTAAACCCATTTGTTCTTCAGAACTTTCCTTTCTCTCGGCATTTTCACCAACTCATAAGTTTCATTCTTATGCAAGGAAGCCATTTTTTGCATAGCCTTCATCCATTGGGCTTTATCCTTATGAGTCAAGGCCTCCCGTAGTCCTTCATGCTCCCTCTTATTAGCAAGAAGGACTTATTCATCACTGGAGTACCTTGTAGACACCCGGGGTTCCCTTGTAGACCTTCTGACTTGAGGTACTGCAGCTTCTTGAGGAGGATGAGGACGTAGCGTTTCTTCTGCAGTCCCAGCACCTTCAGCCTCTTCATTTGTAGTTGGTTCGGCTCCAACTGTCCCTTCTCCTTGTGCCTCTCCCCCACCTTCAGGATGTGGTAGCGAGATAGACACAAGCGTAAGGTCGGGTTCACCAGACCCTGTCTGCTTCCTTGGCTCCTCTGCTTTGTTCAGATCTACAATCGTCTGATCCTCGTAGAAGACAACATCTCTGCTTCTGACGAACCTCCTCTACTTAGGATCAAACAGTATGTAGCCAAACTCCTCATCACCGTAGTCTGTGAAGATGCACGGATTGGCTCTCTCATTTAGCTTCGACCTCTGCTCCTTGGGTACATGGATGAGTGCCTTACACCCAAACACTCTCAAGTAAGTGTAGAACACCTCCTTCTTCGTCCAGATATTCTCTGGCACTTCTCCTTCCAATGGGGCTTAGGGAGACCGATTAATGAGGTAGCAAGCCATGTTAGCGGCTTCTCCCCAAAACACCTTCGGTAGCTTTGTCGTAGCTAGTATGCAGGGCACCTTCTCCATGATAGTGCGATTCATTCGCTCCGCCACTCCATTTTGCTGTGGAGTTTGAGGAATGGTCTTCTCATGCCTAATATCGTGCTTCGTGCATTATTCTTCAAATGCCTTTGAAGTATACTCGCCTCCGTTATCACTACGGAGGCACTTCAACAATTTCCATGTTTCTCTTTCCACATTCACATGAAAAGCCTTAAACAATTCATAGACTTGATCTTTGGATCTGAGAAATGAAATCTATACCTTCCTAGAGGCGTTGTTAATGAATGTGAGAAAATATTGATTCCCACCATGCGTCTCCAAGTCGAGAGGACCACACACATCAGTGTGCATGAGATCAAGTAGCTCCGTCTTCCTCTCTGACCGCTTCTGGAACGTCGTTCGATAATGCTTCCTGATCAAGCAATCATCGCATGAGCTAAGGGATACATCATCGAAGAAAGTCAACTTCTTCTTCTTCGCAAGAAGCTCCAAGCCTTTCCCGCTCATGTGTGCCAGCCGTCGATGTCACAGATCCGGTGAAAATCCATGATCGGCCACAAGTAGTCCATCCTTGCATAGATGACTCGTCGTCTTGTATAGGGTGCAGTAGACCTTCCCCTTCACCACTACTAATGAACCCCTAGTAAGCTTTCATGCTTCATTACCAAATTGGCTCACATAGCCCTGTCGATCTAATGCAAGTCCGGATATCAGGTTTAGTCGAAGATCTGGACCATGCTTGACATCCTTCAACACCAACGTGCATCCCACATTAGTTCTGATGCAGACATCACCAACGCCTTGGATCTTGGAATAACTGATATTCCCTATCTTCACATTGCCGAAATCACCAACCTTGTATTTCGCAAAGAGATCCCTCCTTGGTGTAGCGTGATAGGAGGCACCCGTGTCCACCACCCATTCAATCTCACTGTTGGCTGCGTGCAGACACTGCTACCCATCACATATGATCACTACTCTATCGTCGCTCGTAGCAGTGGCAGTAGTCCCTTCCTTCTTCACATCTTTGATTTTTCCATCCTTCAAATCATGTTTGAACTTCTGGCAGTTCCTTTTCATGACCTTCCATGCCACAATGATAGCATGTGAACTTCCCCTTGGACTTCGGTCTTGAAATTGATCTCCCACACCCATGAGGTCTCTGACTATTGCTTCTTCCTCTCATCTCATGGACAAGTGTCGGTGGTTGATCTGTGCCTACAGCCTTCCTCCTCATTTCTTCATTGAAGAGGCTACTCGTCACCAAGCTCATAGAAAGCTTTACATCTAGTGCCAAGTTGCTCACTAACACCATCAACGTCTCCCACGAATCCGGGAGCGAACCCAGAAGCAGAAGGGCTTGAAGCTCATCCTCTAGCACCATCTTCATAACTGCGAGCTGATTCACGATATTTTGTGTCTCATTCAAATGATCAGAGATGGATGTACCCACATGGTACTTTAGGTTCACAAGCTTTCGAATCAAGTAAGCCATGTTACCGATGGTCTTTCATTCATACCACTCCTGAAGTTTGTCCCACAAAGCTTTCGCCTAAGTCTCCGTAGACACGTGATGGACGATGCTATCATCCAGCCACGGTCTAATAGTACTGATCGTCTTCCGGTTCATAACAGCCCACTAATCGGCTGTCATGTCCTTCGACTTGGCTGTGTCGCCTTCAATCGGCGCATAGAGATCCTTGCAGTATAGTATGTCCTCTATCTTGGGCTTCCAAAGCAACCAGTTGGAGGCGTTGAGACTGATCATCCTTGTATGTTGAATATTCTCCATCTAGGACCCGGTCTCAAAGTTTGTTCTTCAACGATAGATTCTAAGAAGAATTTCGTCAAACACCTTGTGTGCACCTTGTTCGGATCTAAACTGGCTCTGATACCACTGTTGGGAATTCGACCATGAGAGTTCGTGCTGACAATCCATCTTCGAGATGATTCAGAGATGAAAACAACAATCATGAATCACAGCAAAACCAATCAAACAAGAGAGATAGAGACACGGGAATTTAAGTGGAAACCCTTGCGAAGAAAACCACTGTCGAGCAATCACTCTGGAAAGGCTTCACTATCAAAGGTAAGAAGAACGGAATACACCCGACTCTTCTTCTTCCACCAATCTAGATCTACCACTCCCCTTAGGGTTCGACAACCGACACCCTAGAAAGCTTCGAAAAACTCACCTTCCGATGAAGCTTCGATCCGATCAATCCCCCGCTGATCAATCCTGATGATTTACTCTTCCAACGTGGTAGAGAAAATCTTCTCAATCTCCCACACATTTAGCCGTCATCGTCTCCAAATACCTTGTTCTAACCTAAAAAGAGGAAACAATCATTTTATAGGTCAAAAACCCGAGAAAGAAACAACTTGCAGCCCGTGTAAGTTTCGCCCTAGGCACCTAAACTGGCGCCCAAGGCGTCATCGACCTGGAGCCCGAGCCCGAGCCCGAGCCGCCCGCCTCTAGGACTGGTGCCCAGGGCGCCGTCGACTATGCACCCTGGGCGCCAACTAGAGAGGAAGCACCAGTCCCGGCGCCCACCAGGGACTGGGCGCCCCTATACCGGCGCCCAAGGCACCAAGTGCCTGAAGGCGCGCTCTGGACCCAGCGTTGTGCCGCTCCTGTGATGCTCCGTATTCTTCAAATTTGGGCCAAGTTCCAACAGCTCCACCATGGGGATGGAACCTCAGCACCCTTGTCAACCGCAAAGAAGGTGCACGCCGGCAACTTCACCATCAAAGAAGATAAGTTATTGATCTCAGCATGAACACAGAGCAAGATAACGAGTAAGGGCACAAGAAGTTCTTGGCGCATTTGTCATTTTTTCATAAAATTAAAGATTTTGTCTAGGAATGGCAATGGGACGGGTTTGGGAATTGATTTTTATGATTTTTGAATAGCCTGGCCCGAATGGGCCTCGTTTACAATAGGAATTTAAAACCCGAACCCGACCCATTGCCATCCCTAAATTTTTTTCTCCGAAAGGAGTGTCAATTCCTTAATGCACCGGTGGTTCACCATCCAGCTTGGCACAAACGAATTTTGTAGCTGCTATGCTAAGATTCAAAAACTAAATCAATCCGCCGTCATCGAGCAAGACAAGGTACATCAAGACTATAATTTTTTTTAATTTTTTCGGTTTCGTTTTATATTATCTTTGCTTTAATTTCTACACAACTTAACATAATCGAATATTTTTATTTATTATATAAATCGATAACGGAAAGGAGATGTACATCCAGCTATAAAAGAGTGTGTTCCAATTTGAGCACTGCTGGAATGTGCAGTGATATTAACCGAAGTGGGTGAAGGAGTGCCAACAGAAGAAGAATATAGCTATGAATAAGGGCAAAGGCGTCGCTTCTTCATTCGCCTCTCCCACAACCCCAGATGCGACGAGTCTTGGAGATGACTCTTACCTAGGCACTATCAATATAGATAGGCCACCATGCAGGAAGGATACAGAAGTGCACCTGAAGCACAAGGGGAAAACGCATACGAATAAAGCAAGAATATACGACTTGTTCAAGAAAATGAAGGACAACAGAGAGGTGCTTTCCTTGAAGATGGAGATGCTGGAGAAGCAGTATCAACAAGACCAAGGGAAGCTTGAAGTGGAGAAGGAACGTATTAGATACGAGTAGGACAAACTACAAGCGGAGTAGGAGAGGTTCTGAGTGAAGTATGAGAGAGTCCTACAAGCCGAGGATGAGAGGATCATACTGCTGGACCTCAGCTCGATGCCCCCCGAACAGGCGGCGTATTATCGTCGACGCCAAAGGGAGATTTTAAGTAAAGGGATGTGAGACTTGTATATTTATTTATTGCATTAAGTTTTGAATTTCAAGTACTTATATTACTGAAAATCAGAGTTGACAAGAATTAAAAGTATTTTTATTGATATTAGTTTAAATTTCAATTGTTTTGATAAATCATCGAGGCATTTGCATCTAACAGTACTAGTTAAAACTTAAAATAAGATAAATCATCGAGGCATTTGCATCTAACAGTACTAGTTAAAACTTAAAATAACAACTTCAGTACAAATGACTACACTTCGTCGTGCGTCATCCACTGATGCTCGATTAGGTCCTTCTAAGGTGCAGAATGAGTTTTCATGTTTCTGATCTGGTGGTAGGAGTTGATGAACTCCATCAATTATGGAGTCCGATCATGAGAAACTGCCTCACTTGGTATATTATCGACCGTGTCATAGCTTAGGTCTAGCAGTTGGAGATCTCGCTCATCTTTGACGATCATATTGTCCATTATGATGCACACTATCATGATCTCCTTCAACGTCTTAGGTTTCCAAAAACGTACCAGTCCTCGAACTGTAGCAAAGCGGGCTTGTAGGACTCCAAAAGCGCGCTCCACGTCCTTCCTTGCAAACTCCTGAGTTGTAGCGAAGTGCTTCTGCTTGTTTCCTTAGGGAGAAGGGATCGTCTTAACCAATTAATGCTGACCATGGGGGGTAAACCCCATCGGCGAGATAGTATCACATGGTATAGTTGTGGCCATTGAAGGAGAAGTTGCACGGGGCAGCTCGTCCTTCCACAAGGTCCACGAACATTTGTGATCGATCAATGACATTGATGTTGTTATGTGAACCCGACAGTTCGAGAAGGCATGCTAGATCCATAGACCATAACTAGCTACAGCTTCAAGAATAATCGTAGGCTTGTGAATGTGGCCAGTATGCATACATTTTCAAGCGGTTGGGCAACTTTTCCACTTCTAGTGCATAAAGTTGATGCGTCCTAGCATGCCCGGGAATCCTCGGCTCTCACCTACTACGAGGAATCATGCAACATCTTCGTTGTTTGGTCTCCAAAGACACTCCTCGGAGAATACGGCAATCACAGCTTTAACAAACCTCTAGGTTCTCAATCGCAGTACTTTCTCCAATTTGTACATATTCATCTATAGAGTCTACTGATGCTCCATAAGCAAGCATCCTTATTTCAGCGGTGATCTTTTGAAGGCTCGAGAGCCCCAACTTTCCACAATGATCTCTCTTTTGGATAAAGTAATCATCATACTCCAACATCGCGGCTTCAATATGGAGGAATAAAGGGCGCTCATCCGGAATCTAAAGCCGAAATAAATGAGGAGGGTAGGTCGAATCGTCAGCAAAATAGTTTTGGAAGAGCCTTTGGTGGCCTTGAAGTCTGTCACACCATATGACTGCGTGACCATCAACAAACCTCGAAGTGAACTTGCACGCGATCTTCGATCTCGTTGTTCTTCCTCAAACGTGACATAGGCCACGATCATAATCTCTTCATCTTCAGAGCTGGAGTCATCATGGCAGATGTCCCTCGGACGATTAGGCGACATGGTGGCGAGAGAATGAAAGCAGAAACAAGAAGAGAAAGGGAGCAGAGAGAAATGAGGGCTGCGTTTTATGAGAGAGAGAGAGAGAGTTGTCTCTCTATATATAGAAGAAAATGAATATGACCGTTGGTGAAAGTGGGTGTCGTGTTGAAATGTATGCCCAATAGACACAGTATAATCGTTCACGTAAGTGTGCAATCTCGAAAAGCATGCTAAACGGACATAAATATATCCTTTGATCAAAATTGCATCGTCTCAAAATATGTGCCCAATGATCATAAATATACCCGTTAATAGTTTTATAATTTCTTGATATTATTTATAATTAATTATAAATTTTTGGTATTTAAAAGTATTTTAATTGAATTATTGGTAATAATATAAAATTTAAATATATTTTTATTTTTATTTTAAATGAATTTATGAGTATTTGTAAATTGTATAAAGGGCATAGGCATAATTGGCCAGTATGTTTGAAATCAGGTAGCCGGTTGAACAGGGTTTCCTCCCCCCACTCGCTAGAAATTTGATGTGTAATGATTGGGAGCCAAAGTAGAGAGAATTTCATGAGGAGCCGGGTGAAGATATATGCCCGATGCAGAGTTGGATGAGGACCAGCTCTTAAATGCTTCGGATTGTAAGGGTGGAATATTGAAGAAATTAGAGTGAAGTGGTGCATCCTTGTTGGTTGCAGCTAGACCGGCCAGTCATGTGCAGTCCACCTTCAATTTTGCTCAAGCTATTGGTGTAGCCCTAAGGACCTACAACCACAGACATGATTACCTCAGGGTAGGAAGTGATGTGGATATCATTAGTGAAAGGGACTAGCGAAATAGATGATCCTAATCCGGGGGGGGATGGAGGACACTTTGATTTAGCCTTGGAGAATGAAGTGAACCTAAGAAAACTAGGGATGGCAGCGGTGCGGTTTAAAACCAAAAATCACAGTAAATCACACCGCATGGTACGGTTTTGGTTTGCCAAAATAGAATATCATCGCGGTGCGGTTACGGTTTTCTGTTTCAGTGTAGCGGTGTTGTTTTGGTTTTGACCAAAACCGTATAAAACCGTATTGTTTAAACCATTATAATGATAAACTACAGTGCACCGCGCACCGCACCGCATGGTGCAGTTTCGGTTTTACATAATGGCACACCGTCACGGTGCGGTTTTGGTGTGGCGGTTCGGTGTTGCGGTACGGTTTCGGTTTTACCTAAAACCGTATCGGAATCGCACTGTTGCCCTCCCTAAAGGAGACTCCTCCCTTAGGTCTCATTCCTAAGGTTTTGACTGTAACAAAACCGATCTGGGCGGATGGAAGAGATCAGTGCAAAAAGAGGATTAGGAAAGGACCAAGAAGAAGGCCGAGATGCGAAAACTGTTTCCTAGGTCGGAGACGGACAAAAGACGATTATAATAAGCAAACAAAAACCCGGTCAATATGCTAATTGAGCTGGTGGATGCTTGCCGGGTTTCTTGAGGATGCGCCTTTTGGCTCTGTTGTACCTTTGGCTCTATAGTTGAGAACCTGAGAGTTTGTTTCAGAGAAATGTTATTCAGCCCGAAGGTTTGTCCCGATTTTGCCGGCACCGATTGATGTGGCAGCGTGCAACTGGTGGCTGAAATCCACTACCGATTTTAAAATCTTTAACAGCACCAGTTGCACGATGTCACGTCAATCGAGCAGGCGAAATCGAAAAAACCTTCGGGCTGAATAGCATCTCTTTTTGTTTTATCAAGGGATGTTGTATGCATGTGAAGCAGAGTATAAGCTATCCATGCAAGTCTAGGTCCCGAGTGTGGTGATCCCTAGGGGATTTTATGCTGGGCTTAATCTAAGCCCAGCACACGAAGGGCAGAGCGAACAAGAAATTTACTCCGGCGAAATCTGGCTCGCTCAAGCGAACTAGGCAGACAGTCTACGAACATAAGCTTTAGAGATTTTGTCCGGTGAATTAGTATTTCACCCGGGCGAATCAGGGGCAGACGTGGTCAGGTCATGTGCGAGCCAGGTTTAGACTTGTTTTTTGGATCTGTTTTGATCTCCATATAAAAGGGGACGCATGGGGGAGACTATAGGTTTAGATCAAAGGAGGGAATCGTCTAAGATGGCTACCAAGGCTGTTCTAGATCGTCTACAGAGAAGAGGGGTTTGCGAAAGAATAAAGAAGATTCAAGTGGGCATTGGCAAGACGCTCTCCCCGTGACTCTTGGATGCTTGTGGAGCATGACGACCAACGAACATGGTGAAGAGACCGATACTTCTAGGGATAGATGGTTGAGAGAGATGAATCAAAGAACGATGAGAGAACGGGAAGCCCGATCTAGGGTTTTACCTGAAGGAAAGAAGAGAGAGAGAGAGAGAGAGAGAGAGAGAGAGAGAGAGAGAGAGAGAGAGAGAGAGAGAGAGAGGAGGATGGAAGGACGAAGGGAGGATGAAAGAGAGTAGAGTTTCATCTCTGAGTTCTTGAAGTTCATCCGAATTCTTCGATGTGTCTACCTAGGCTTCTACTTCAGGAGCTTTCATCTCCTAATGGATCCTCCAATATCTTCATATCTCTCGAGTGCTGTTTCTCTATATCATGGTTGTGTTGTTCTATGAGGGAACCCGTGAAGGTTTGTATGATCGGACAAATAGTGACCTCCACATAATGTATCTCTCTTACTAGTGATATTTCAAGTTCTTGATTGCTTGGTAAATATGTGACAATTTGTTCTATTGTATTGAAGTATCAAATTATCTATGAAGTGCGATTTTTGCATAACTCCGATCCTTGAACCTTTGAGCACCGTCCTGAAGGTTTGAAGATATCCACGATACAGGGTATCGGTATCACGAGCCGATCCCCCAGCACCCCCTCGATTCTCGATCCCTCCGGCTTTTTTAAGATTTAAATATAGCTTATTTACTTTTCTATAAAAAAAAAAACTGGTAAAAAAATACCTAGATTTTGACTACTTGTCATGAAGCTTAATTCCACCCACCAATTCCCAATAATGTACGGGATGAACCCAAACCAACAATCGGATTTGACTCCTCTGCAGTAACTGCACCTACAGTACTACAGTCGAATCGCACCCAAGGTGGCCCCCAAAAGCGATTCGCATATACTGAGCCACCGGTCCCCGACAGCACTGCGTTCAGTTACTGCAGAGGAGTCGCGCCCATACCATGCGCTCGTAAAAGCTGTAGCTGATTCCTGATGGTGACAGCTGCACGGATAACCGAACCACCAATGGCTTTGCAGAAATAGATCGCAGAAAGCCCAACAAATTAAAGATAATAAAATAAAAGATTATTTTGACTTTGCCCCCCAATCTTTACTTTACCGTCCATTTTCATTAATTAGACTGTACCCCCAAACTAAACGTTCTGTCAGTTCACCACCTAAGAGAAAGGGTGAGCTGACGGAAAAGAAAAAAAGTTTTGAAGGGTGAGCCGACGGAACAGTTAGTTTTGGGGGTAAAGTCTAATTCAAGGCAAAATTTTGGGGGGCAAAGTCAAAATAACGCTAAAATAAAAGTGTAAATTATACTTTGCCCCCCTTATCTTAAGCTCAAAAACACTTAACCCCCTTGTAGTTCCAAATCGCTCCCTACAGGTTAAAATGTTAGGACAATACCTGGAATACCCACTTTTATTGATATGATCAAAACGGAATTGAAGGGGGGTAAAATATAGTTTCCAAACTATAGGGGGGTTTAAGCGTTATTTAGATAAACTTCAGGGGGGTTAAAGTGAAATTTACCCTGCATAATAAAGTTCAGAGAAAATCGAATTTCTTTTTCAGAATCAGACCGAGTTTCCCGCCGATATCGTAAGAAAAACAGAGGAGACAGAGATAGGGAGATTAAACCGCGGTAATAATATATAAATTCGGAGGAAAAATCATACATATCTTACAACACCGGGCCGGCCGGCGGACGGTGATCGGAGCGGATCAGAACGACGGGACCACGCCGTAGCCGTGGTCCACCATGAGAGCCGCAGCGGCCGCGGAGGTGTAGATACAGTCGACCTCCTCCTCGACCTCCGCCCGCTTGGCGAACCTTCCCTTGATCCGCGGCCGCGTCTCCGCGTACGCCTTCCTCGACGCGTACCGGATCGTCTTCTCGAACCGCCGGTTCTTCCTCTTCTCCCGGTACCTCATCACCCGCGCCTCCCGATCCATCTGCGCCGCCGCCGTCGTCGACGCAGCCGCCGCACCTCCACCGCCGCCGTACGGGTTCGTGACGTCCGCCATCGCCGCACCCCCGCTCCCGTCCGGCACCACCCCTGCCTCCGACGACGACATCTGTTCCCAATTTTCAGCAAGATCGATTAAAGTTGGCAAGATATAGCGAGATCTAACCCTAATTCTTTTTTGAGATCTGGAAATCTTCGTGTATTACGCTGTGGCTCAGAGAATGGGTGGCGTAGGAGCTGTAGGAGGGCTTGGTGAAGTCGAGCTCCACAACGCCGTCTGACGGGAGGACGGGTGGCGGAGGGAGGAAGCCGCCAGCGGCCTTGACCTGCTGCGGGACGACGCTGTCCATGTGGTTAAACCGGGCGTCCATCGACGAGGCGTAGTCCAGATCCAGGTACGGATCCACGTCCGAGAAGTAGTAGTTCGCCGCCAGCTTGAGCTCCGGCGCCTCCATCATCACCTTGGGGTTGGGGAGGAGCCAGGAGGCCGCCTCCGCCTCGTTCTTCACGTCGTCACAGTCGTCGGACGGCTTGAAGAGGCTCCCCCCGCCGTCCACCGCCGCAGCTGAGGGCTTGAGGGCGGCGGAGACGGGCTCCAGGAAGGGGACGAGGGGGACGCGCTCGTGCCGCCGGGCAAGGGGGTTGGCGGAGTGGATGTCGGCGTCGCACGCGGCGCAGAGCGCCGCCGCGTCCGCCTTGCACGTGACGCTGGCGGGGGCCTGCTCGCAGACCTCGCACACCCACACCCGCTCGTGGCGGGAGGCCAGCCGGTTCGCCCCGTGCACGCGCGAGTCGCACGTGCCGCACAGGAACGCCGAGTCCGCCCGGCAGAAGAGCAGCGCCGGCGACCCCTTGCAGGAGTCGCACGGCTTCGCCGCCAGCCCCCAGTACCCGCCGCCCTTCACACCCTCCGATTCGCGCTGCATCTCTCTCTCTCTCTCTCTCTCTCTCTCTCTCTCTCTCTCTCGTCCTAATTTTGGATCCTCTCCGAGCTGGGGGTTCTCTATTGGGCCTCGCCCTATCTTCTTCAGCGGTGGGTGACGAGGCCTCTAAGACACGTGTCGCACTGGAGGCCAAGTAAAAGATTTTATTTTAATTAAATAAGGATCACTGCGAGACCATTTTTGCTACCCGATCGGTGTACTGCACCTGCTTTAAGGACCAATCAGGTTGTGCCACGTCCATCATTAGAGGGTCGTAACGGGACAGCGAAGACCCGCGTACTTCAGATAGCGAAGGCCCCTTTAAATTATGGACGTGGCACAACCCGATTGGTACGTTAACAAGTGCAAGCGAACCGATCGGGTAGCAAGATGGCTCGCACTGCACTGCGGATCTTCGATGATGAGGTGGCACTGATTGGGTGCCGACCGTGGGACCCACCTCGGGCGTTTGCCAAGCTCAAAGGTTAGAATATTGTGGATATATATATTGATTAATCATAGGGCTTGCCGACCTGGACCTGTCCCTCTCGAGTGGGCCCTCACCTCTATCATCATAGCCGACCCGCACCGGAGGCCCGCAATCCGGTTCGTGGTGGCTTAGGCTATGATGGGGCGTGGGGTTGGTTTTTTTTTTTGGGTAAATTACAAAAAACCCCCCTGATTTATACACCTCTTTTCATGTTGGTCCCTTAACTTCTTTTTTGAACAACTTGATCCCTAAAATATGCTCCATCTGCATTTAGCCCCCTCCATCAATTTTTATTTTAAAAATACCTTTTCCTTCAAAGCATAAATTATATATTTTAAAACAATTTTCAGTCTTATTGAAGATTGATAGGGGTATTTTTGAGATAAAAAACTGATAGACAGGGTAAATGCAGACAGAGCATAGTTCAGGTGTGAAATTGTTCAAAAAAAAAGTTAAGGGACCAATATGAAATAAGATGTATAGTTCAACGAAAGTTTTTATTATTTGCCCTTTTTTTATTTTTTAGCCGTGAAATTTTGCGCAAAAACTTATAACCCCCTTATAGTTAATAAACTATATTTTACCCACCTTTAATGTAGTTTTTATTAGATTAAAATTACAAAAATTGAAATTTTATTAGGTGGGGTATTGTGCTAACATTTCAAACTATAGGAACAGATCTAGAACAAAAACATACTTCAGATTGGTTAAGTTATTTTGGATTATATATTAGGATTTGGACTTGAATCCTCATTGGTGGACTGGACGTCGATCATGCTATTAAAGAGAGACATACAGAGACGGAACTACACATAGACATAGACCAAGGGGGGCCATGCCCCCCCCCCCCCCCCCCCCCCCTCCTAAATTTTTGGTTGGGTACATTACACTTTGCTTAGTACGAGTTTGTTTCATCCTCTTTAAAGAGGTTGGAGCATCCCGCTCACTCTCATTGGTCCATTTCAAGGATATGTTTGTCATTTCATACTATTTGTCATGGTGAAATGACCAAAAGCCCATGAGATGGACCAATGAGAGAGAGCGGGATGTTCCAACCTCTTTAAGAAGGTTGGAACAAAATCGTTCTCCACTTTGCCCTACTGAAGTTTAGCTCAAAAACACTTAACCCTCCTATAGTTTAAAAACTAAAATTTATCCCATTCAATTCAGTTTTAATCAAATAAAAATTATCAAATAAGGAAATAAGTTGTTGACAAAAAGGGAGGTATTGTGCTAACATTTTAAACTTTAGGTTGCGATTTGGAACAAAATAAACTACATGCGGGTTAAGTGTTCTTAAGCTAAACTTTAGGGGTAAAGTTTAATTTATCCTTTTGGATTTCTTTCTCTCTTATGTCCTCCCCCCTCCCCAAGATAAATTTTTTCCATTTAATTGGTGAAAAAAAAAATTGGTTCATGCTTTGGCTCCCCCAAATATAAAATCCTGGTTCTGTCCCTGAGACATACCATGTTGATAGTCCTTGTGGGAGAAGGGTTGGTATTGTTGAAGACCTTATCACATCTGGCTTTCCAAACGAACCAAATAATCAAAGCACCACACTGAATAAAGCCGATCCCCATCAGGCAGAGATAACCTGCCCGATATCCACTCTCTCATGGGATTGGAATGAGATCTAGTGTGAAGGCCAAGCTAAGTACCAAACCACACAACTGCTTCAAATGAACATTTATATAACACGCTACAACAGTTTGTGATGAATAAAACAAGTTGATAGGACAGAAATAACTCGGCAAAAAAAAATTAGGATAGATCTGATCGTCGATTCCGATATGTAAATGGATAACAAATTGACATACGAAATCGATCCAAACAATCCACATCAAAGGAATAAGAAGATTTCAAATGAATGTCATTCGGGGTAAATGTTCAATGAAAATTGCTATTCAGTTTGAAAGTTTTTTTTGATTCCGCTCAGCCCGATTGATGTGGATGTGTACAGTTGTACAATGCCAAATTCAAATGTTACTAATGAGATTCAACGACCATGTTAATCGGGCTGAGCGGTATCGAAAAAAACCTTCGGACTGAATAGCATTTTTTATTTTCAATAGAATGAATCAAGTCCAATCAGTCCCAACCCAGACCGGAGTAACGGTAACATATGGGTCGATAGCTAAACCGCTTTCGAGTATCGAAAACCGGACCGGGGTTTTGTTTGGGGGCGACTAAAATTACGGTCTCTACCCCTTGGATGGGAAGGAGCACTTTGTCCTCGTTGATGCGACCTGATGAAGGGTAGAGTGGGTATTAGAAATCCTCCTATGACGACTGCACTACCGTCATTATTTCTCGGTGCCGGACAGTGAACAGCATGGGAGGACAGTACGGGCTTCAGCTGGAGACACGTGTCCATAGTATCGTGAATTTCCGGACCGACGGACACCTGTCGGTGGAGAGGCGTTGGTCCGGCTGGGTCGTTCGGTTTCATCATCCGAGCCGCCCCGCATCTAATCCGCAAGTGGGGGAAAAGGTTTGAAAAGCTGCACCTGCACCTCATCTGTAAAGGCGGAGTCCAAAGGTTCCCACGTGAGCGGGCCCCGCGTATCGTTGATTGTGGAGCGTACACGGGAACCACGAGGGCCGGTGAGTGGGTGGGGACCACCTAAGACCCTCCCATGATCCTAGGCGTGGAAACGGGTAGGAATCGGGGATTCGCTATGGACCCCGTTGACGGACCCTAGAGAACCAGAGCCTGAATGGACCTATCGGGCTGGGCTGGGCTGGGCTGGGCTGGGCCTCTACATCAAGGGTATAAAAGGGCGTTAATTGGACTTGTCGAGACAAGGGAAGTGAGGCACCGGATAGGCATACACGAAACATGGTTTCAGTTACGGTTTTTCATAGGTTTTCGAGAGAACTTTTAGGAGTTTGTTTCTATCTTCTCTCCTAGGTCTTGCACGAACTTGGAGTTATAAAAGAACCTCTAAGTATGAAGAAAAGAGGATCATGATGGTACATGAGTATCCCGGGTTAAGGTTTAGAAGGTAGCCGTCATCAAGGGAGAGGGAGAGAAAACCATTGGAGACCGGACGGTTTTCGGAAAGGGTTTCTTCTTGTCTTCGGGATGTAAGGCTGTGGGGTCTATTATCCTTGGAGGGATCTCTTTGTGGATGTATGAGGGATTGGTTAGAGACAATTGTTCTTGTACTCGGGTTTTTCCCATACTAGTAAATCCATTGATCGGTCATTGCTAAAATTTCTTGGATGTTTTGCTTGATTATTCTATTGCTCGGTCCTGTCGGTGGTCGTCTTCATCGTGGTGGTACTACGTGAATCGTGTTCCGCTGCGCGAGAGCCTCGGATCGCAACAACAAATGGTATCAGAGCTTAAGGTTCGGTGGAAAAACCAATACCAACAAATGGTATCAGAACTTCTTGTTGGTGATCCGGGGAGGCTCTTGTTCGATGGCCAAGATCAAAGTAAATCGAGGAAAAGAGCCTAAGACACACTTGCTACACGCGGTGTGACGGAGGACCTGGGAGCAGCATCCAAAGAGGAAGCTAGAAGCCCGGAGGGAGGTTGCAGTATAGCACCACTTCCCCGGGGAGGCTTATTGGCAACGACAGTCGACGCACTAGACGAAGGACATGGCAAAACGAGGCACGGTCCAATGCTCTCCGAGTGGTTCGAGTCTTCGGAGGAGGCTTCGAGGAGAAGGTTGTGGTCGAGCACCTTCTCCCTCGGGACAGTTCGAGACACTGAAGGCATTAACCGGGATGAGGGTTAGGTCTTGGCACCTACTCCCCAGCCCTTGGCACTTACTCCCTCGGGGCTTGACGATTCATGACGAGACACTAAAGGCATTATTTATTTATCTAGTTATTTAATTATTTTATTATTTTATTTATTTATTATGATTATATTATTAAATAATTAAATTAGGTAACTATTTAATTATTTTAATTATTAAATAAATAAATAATTATTCAATTACCTAATTAATTTATTAATTTATTTTATTAGTAATTTCTTAAATTATTATTTTATTTTTAATTAATTAAATAATTAGTCAATTATTTAAATATTTAAAAACCTATTTAGCGAAGAAGTATATTAAATAGATTATTTACTTAAAAAAATAAATAATTTAATTATTAAATGATTTTAAAGTAAAATAAATAAAAATTTAAATAAATTATTATAGCATTAAATAATAAAATAATGATTTTATTAAATTATGAAACACTAATTGATATAAATAAAAAAATTAATTATTAAATTATATAATTCAATAACTATTTACTTATTATTTAAATAATTAGTTAATTATTTGAAATTATAAATAATAAAAAAAATTAAATAACTAAATATTTTTTAAAATAATCAAATAAACATTTATTTATTTTAATATTTAAATAATAAATAAACTATCTAAATAATTTAATTATTTAATTATATCGATAATTAAATATTTATTTAATTATTTAACTATTTAATTTATTAAATTAATTAAATAATAGGAAGTAAAGAAGGAAGTTGAGACATATCCGATTTTTTTACTTTAAAAATAATTTATATTTTTCTTTAAAAAAATTTAAAATATTACAACTGTTATGCAATCGTTCAATCAGATGGCTATCCCCCGTCGGATCTCTCCCATGGATTATGATTTTCTATAGATTGCTTAAAACCTAAGTAAGCTTACCCTATAAATACTATACAACCCTTTTAGGGTGAGGCACGTTTGACAGTTCTCTCTTTCTCCCATCTCACAAGACGTTATCAGTACGAATATGTCGAGCCCAGCTGACCAGTCGCAGGAAAACGAAGAGAGAAACGAAGACGGAAGAGAGAAGAGAACAGAGTGATAAACAAAGAGAGGAGAGAAGAAGTCATGCTCCAGTTTATTAGCCACGGATATAAATATAAAATAAGAATAAATCTAAATTCCAAAACTTCACTTCTCAAAAGTATCATCTTAACGTTATTATGATTATCATAGTAATATTACTATAATTTTTTTAATTAATTATTTATTTATTTATTTATTAAATATATTCAATAATTATATAATTTAATAATAAACATTTTAGTAAAATAATTAATTTATTTAAAAACTTAATTATCTAGTTATTTAATTAAATTTATTATTTTATTTATTTATTATTCCTATATTATCAAATAACTAAATTAGATAACTATTTAGTTATTTAAATTATTAAATAAAGAAATAAAGATTTAATTATATAATTCATTTATTAATTCATTTTATTAGTTATTTATTAAATATTATTTTATTTTCAATAATTAAATAATTAGTCAATTATTTAAATATTTAAAAACTTATTTAGTGAAGAAATATATTAATTAGATTATTTACTTAAACAAATAAATAATTTAATTACTAAATAATTTCATAGTTAAATAAATAATAATTTAAAGAAATTATTATGTAATTAAATAATAAAAAATTTATTTTTTAAATTATGAAATATTAATTAAAATAAATAAAAAAATTAATTATTTAATTAATTAATAAAATAAAACAATAATTCAATAACTATTTACATATTATTTAAATAATTAGTTAATTATTTGAATATATAAATAATAAAATATTTTATTAAATAACTTAATATTTTTTAAATAATTAAGAAAATATTTATTTATTAATAATTAAATAATAAATAAATTATTTAATTATTTAATTATATTAATAATTAAATATTTTTTTAATTATTTTACTATTTAATTTATTAAAATAATTAAATAATAAGAAGTAAAGAAGGAATATGAGGTACACCCGAATTTTTTTACATTAAAAATAATTTATATTTAAAAAAAAAAATTGAAAACATTACAACTGTTTTAAAATCGTTCGATTGGATGGCTGTCCACTATCGGATCTCTCCTATGGATTAAGATTTTCCATAGATTGCTTAGGCCCTACGTAAGCTTACCCTATAAATAATATACGGCATGTATAGGGTACGTGGGGCACGTTTGAAAAGAAGAGAGCGAAACGAAAATAAAAGAGAGAAAAAAAGAGAGAAGAGAACGCAGATATAAACGAAGAAAGAAGAAGTCTTACTCTAGTCCATTGGCCACGAGTATAAGTTTGAAATAAAAAAGAATCTAAATTTCAAAACTCTATTTCTAAATAGTATCATTTTAACGTTATTATGATTATCATAGTAATGTTACTATAATTTTTTTAATTTAATTAATCATTTATTTAATTATTTAATTATTTAATAATTAATTTTTTTATAAAATAATTAATTTATTTAATTATATTTTTATCTAGTTATCTAGTTATTTAATTATTTTATTTATTTTATTTATTTTATTTATTTATTATGATTATATTATTAGAGAATATAATAATGATTTAATTCTATAATGAATTTATTAATTTATTTTATTAGTTATTTTTAAAATTATTATTTTATTTTTAAGTAATTAAATAATTAGTCAATTATTTAAATATTTCAAAACTTATTTAGCAAAGAAGTATATTAAATAGATTATTTACTTAAATAAATAAATAATTTAATTATTAAATGATTTCATAGTTAAATAAATAATAATTTAAAAAATTATTATGTCATTAAATAATAATAAAATGATTTTATTAAATTATGAAATCTTAATTGAAATAAATAAAAAAATTAAATATTTAATTATATAATGAAATAAAATAATAATAAATTTAATTAAATAAATAATATTAATTATTTTACTAAAAAATTAATTTTTAAATTATTTAAATTATTAAATTCTTTAAATGATTTAATAATTTAATAATTAATTAATTTAATTATAAAAATTATAATATCATTACTATGATAATCAGAATAACGTTAAGATGATACTATTGAGAAGTGGAGTTTTGGAATTTAGATTCCTTCTTACTTCACATCTATACCCTGGCCAATGGACTTGAGCAGGACTTCTTCTGTCTTCTGTCTTCGTTTATCTCTCCGTTCTCTTCTCTCTTCTTCTCTCTCATTTGTCTTCGTTTCTCTCTCTGTTTGCTTGCGATTGGTCGGCTGGGCTTGACATGTTCTTGCTAATAATGTGTTGTGAGATGAGAGAAAGAGAGAGCCGTCAAATGTGCCCCACCTTATAGGATTTATTTATTATTTATAGGGTAAGCTTACTTAGGGCCTAAGCAATCTATGGGAAACCATAATCCATCGGAGAGATCCGACGATGGACAGCCATCCGATCGAACGATCTCAAAACAGTTGTAATATTTTAAATTTTTTTTTAAAAAAATATAAGTTATTTTTGAAGCAAAAAATTCGGGTGTGCCTCATCTTTCTTCTTTACTTTCTATTATTTAATTAATTTAAGTAGTTAAAAAAATTAAATATTTAAATAATTAAATAAATATTTAATTATTTATATAATTAAATTATTTAAATAATTTATTTATTATTTATATATTAAAATAAAAAAATATTTATTTGATTATTTTAAAAAATAATAAGTTATTTAAAAAAATATTTTATTATTTATATATTCAAATAATTAACTAATTATTATTTAAATAATAAGTAAATATTTATTGAATTATTATTTTATTTTATTACTTAATAATATACGAATGAATTAGAATGGCTATATTTATACGAGTGAATTAGAATGGCTACATTCATACGAATGAATTAGAATGACTCATACGAATGAATTAGAATGGCTACCTTTGTACGAATGAATTATAATAGCTACCTTCATACGAATGAATTAGAATGGCTACATTCGTACTAATGAATTAGAATGGCTACATTCGTTCATACGAATAAATTTGAATTGTTAGATTCATACGAATGAATTAGAATGGCTTGTATGAATGAATTAAAATGGCTACCTTCGTATAAATAAATTAGAATAGCTACCTTCAAACGAATAAATTAGAATGGTTACATTCGTTCGTACGAATGAATTAGAATGGATACATTCGTATGAATGAACTAGAATAGCTTGTACGAATGAATTAGAATTTCTACCATCGTATGAATGATTTAGAATAGCTACACCCATTCGTACGAATGAATTAGAATGACTATATTCGTACGAATGAATTATAATGGGTCGTACGAATGAATTATAATGGCTACATTCATACGAATGATCCAAAATTGCTACATTCGTACGAATGAATTATAATGGCTATATTCGTTCATACGAATGAGTTAGAATGGCTACATCCGTTCGAATGAATTAGAATGGCTCGTACGAATGAATTACAATAACTATATTCATTATTACGAATGAATTAGAATAGCTATATTCGTACGAATGAATTAAAATGGCTCGTACGAATGAATTTAAATGGCTACCTTCATACGAATGAATTAGACTGGCTATATTTATACGAATAAATTAGAATGGCTACATTCGTTCGTACGAATGAATTAGAATGGCTATATTCGTATGAATGAATTAGAATGGCTCGTACAAATGAATTATAATGGCTACCTTCGTATTAATGAATTAGAATGGCTACATTCGTAAGAATGAATTAGAATAGCTATATTCGTTCGTATGAAAAATTAGAATGGCTATATTCATACGAAGGAATTAGAATGGCTATATTTAGACGAATGAATTAGAATGGTTACAAATGAATTAGAATGGCCACATTCGTACGAATGAATTAGAATGGCTACCTTCATACGAATGGCAACATTCGTACGAATGACTTAGAATGGCAACATTCATACGAATAAATTAGAATAGCTATATTCGTATGAATGAATTGGAATAGCTACATTCGTATGAATGAATTAGAATAGCAACATTCGTACGAATGAATTAGAATGGCTACATTCATCCATAAGAATGAAATAGAATGGCTTGTACGAATGATTTAGAATGGCTACCTTCGTACGAATGAATTAGAATGGCTACATTCGTCCATAAGAATGAATTAGAATGGCTAAATTCATTCGAATAAATTAGAATGGCTCGTACGAATGAATTAGAATGGCTAGCTTCGTACAAATGAATAGCTATATTTGTACGAATGAGTTATAATGGCTATATTCGTATGAATGAATTAGAATGGCTATATTTGTTCGTATAAATGAATTATAATGACTACATTCGTACGAATGAATTAGGATGGCTCGTACGAATGAATTAGAATGGCTATATTCGTATAAGTGAGTTAGAACGGCTATATTCATTCGTATGAATGAATTAGAATGGATGCATTCATACGAATGAATTAGAATGGCTCGTACGAATGAATTAAAATTGCTATAATCGTACGAATGAATTAGAAGGGCTATATTCGTTCATACGAATGAATTAGAATGGCTATATTCGTACAAAAGAATTAAAATGGCTAGTACGAATGAATTAGAATGGCTATCGTTGTATGAATGAATTAGAATGGCTACTTTCGTACCGAATGAATTAGAATAGCTTGTATAAATGAATTAGAATTGCACCTTCGTATGAATGAATTTGTATGGCTACATTCATTCATACGAATGAATTAGAATGGTTACATTCGTATTAATGAATTAGAATAACTACCTTAGTACGAATAAATTAGAATGGCTATATTCGTTCGTACGAATGAATTAGAATGGCTCCATTCATACGAATGAATTAGAATAGCTTGTACGAATAAATTAGAATGATTACCTTCATACGAATGAATTAGAAATTGCTCGTACGAATGAATTAGAATGCCTTCCTTTATATGAATGAATTAGAATGGCTACATTCGTACGAATAATTTAAAATGGCTACATTCATTCGTACGAATGAATTAGAATGGCTATATTTGTAGGAATGAATTAGAATTGCTACATTCGTTCATACGAATGAATTAGAATCACTACATTCGTACGAATGAATTAGAATGGCTTGTACGAATGAATTAGAATAATTACCTTCTTATAAATGAATCAGAATAGCTACATTTGTTCGTACAAAGAATCAGAATGGCTACATTCTTACGAATAAATTGGAATGGCTCGTACGAATAAATTAGAATAGCTACCTTCATACGAATGAACAAGAATGACTATTCGTATGAATGAATTAGAATGGCTATATTCGCTCATACGAATGAATTATAATAGCAACATTCATACGAATGAATTAGAATGGCTTGTACGAATGAATTAGAATGACTACATTCTTACAAAATTGATCTGAATTACTAGTTTCATAAGAATTTAATTAGAATATAAACTTTCGTACAAAACTAATCAGTATTGAAAGTTTCATACGGAATTGATTAGAATTGTTTGTTTCAAATGAAATTGGTTTGAATTGATACTTTCGTACAAATTAGAAAGGCTATATTCGTACGAAATTGATCTGAATTGGACGTTTTGATTAATTTGTGCGAAACTAGCATTTTAGATCAATTTCGTATGAATGTAGTCATTCTGATTCATATGAAAGTGGACATTCAAGGGCTATATTTCTACAAAATTAATATGAATTGCTAGTTTCGCACAAACCTAATCAGATTGTTCACTTTTGTACAAAACTAATCATTATTGATAGTTTCATACGGAATTTGATTAGAATAGTTAATTTCGAATGAAATTGGTCGGAATGGATATTTTCGTACGTATTGGAATGGCTATATTTGTACGAAATTGATCTGAATTTGATATTTTGATTAAGTTCATGTGAAACTAGTAATTCAGATCAATTTTGCACTAATGTAGTCATTCTAATTTGTATCAAAGTATCCATTCTGATCAATTTTGTTCGAAACTAATCATTTTAATCAATTTTGTACAAACTTTCAATATTGATTAGTTTTGTACAAAAGTGAACATTTTAATTAAGTTTGTGTATAACTAGCAATTCAGATCAACTTCGTAAGAATATAGCCCTTCAATGTCCACCTTCATATGAATCATAATAGTAACATTCGTACGAAATTAATCTGAATTGTTAGTTTCGCACAAGCTTATTCAGAATGTCCACTTTCGTATAAAACTAATCAGTATTGAAAGTTTCGTTCGGAATTGATTAGAATGGCTAGTTTTTGGTATGTGCGTTGCTCAAGAAATGGGTTTTTCTGTTTTTGTTTATGTGTCTTTTTCCTTTCAGGCTTGCTTGAGCGGTTGAGGGTCACGAGGTGGGATCTAAGGTCTGGGCAGGTGGTGGAGGCATTATAGGTCCGTGTAGAATTTGAAGGCCGATAGCAATGTTGGTCGATGAAGAGGGTGTTGTAGAAAGAGGAGCCTCATTGATTTATTGGATTATTATTTCATCTTTATTCCATCTATCTTTTAAAAAAACAGGAAATTCTACCCACTTACCGAAATTCAAAGGGACCATCCGATGGCCCTATGATGGATCTCGGGCATCCCCCCTAGGGTTCATCCCATGGCCCCTAGAATAATGCTCTTACCACCAGGATGCATGGAAAATGAGATTGATGGTGGAGACGTGGTCGGCATGGTACCGAATTTTTCCATTTGGTACCGTAGTGGAACCCTAAAAAAATTCCACCTTTGTTTCTCCCTCGCAGCAAATGTGGAAGAAGTTGCTGGCCAATTTGTGGTGGAGATAGAATGGCTGAGCGAGGCTATGGTGCATGTCAAGTATTGGTGATGCAAGAAAGTCGAGCTCCATAGTACATTGAAGGCAATAGAGTTGAGTTTCCCAGTGCTGCATGTTTGCGTTTTAAATTTCTCTTGGATTCTTGATGTTTCATGTATCTTTCTTTTTCTTTCAACTTTACATTATGAGTATTCATGGCATCTATTTGTAGTGTTAGAAGCAGAAATTTTTATTGTCATTTCTCAAAAGAAGAAAATTCTTATTGTTGTTTTGATTTAGAATGAGCATCACTTCAATGCTCTAAGGGTTTGTCATGACTCTCTCTCTCTCTCTCTCTAACTTTATATAGTCAAGGGCTATGTAAGATTTTTTACATTATGTGAAAAATATCTATTCAAAGAGTAAAGGCTTGTCAAAATATGTAAGCAAAAATATCTTTATTATGTTTTAAATTTTCTTTGCAATGCCACCAAACCAGTAAACACTAAACGGTCAGATATGCTCGCCTTCGCTACTCGCCGCCGTCGGACCCCACCTCCCTCCTCACTGGCAGTGGTTGCCGTCGGGCTGGGGTGCGATACACAGGTCAGCGATGACTGGCATCGGGGTGGGGTGTGATGCACGATCGGCGGTGGCTGCCGTCGGGGTGGGATGCGATGCAGCCGCTGGAGTCCCACCTCCTCCCTCGCCACCGGCGGTGGATACCGTCAGGGTGGGGTGTGATGTATGGTCGGCGGTGGCTGCCGTCGGGGTGGATGTGATGCACCAACCGAATCCCAACCTCCGCCATCCTCACCGGCAGTGGCCGTGTGATGGAAGAAGAGAGCAGTGAAGGGTAATCCCGGGTTTATTTAAAAAGGCAGGAATCTTAATCTATAAGAAACTCTAGCCGGTCCCCTCACACATTAACCCCAAGCAGCAGATGAGCTACTTCCGGACGAGCCCCACGGGCTTCGGCCCGCCCCCGACCGCCACCCCATCTATCACGATGTTCAGACTGGCCCCAGTGAGGCGTATGCCTCCGCCGGGTGCGCACTTTCATCAGCGGGAGGCGGTCGTCACTCCGGGTAGCAGCGAGTCCCCAGTCGGGTCGTCGAACCTAGGTGGCACCATAGGCATAGTGAGACCCCTGCCAACCCTCAGTGCGATATCTTTGCCGGCGATTTCACATTCGGTTCAAACTTTGAATCAAACGCAAGTGTCATCGCTTCACTCGTGGCGGGGTGTGGGTTTCACGGCGAGGGGGTGTGTCCTACCGAACCTGTGGAGCAAGAGACGTCGACGACGGGTGTCTTCCTCCCCACCCCTACAGGAGGTGGTTCCTCTAGCAGTGGACAGATCTTTGTGCTCCCACCCCTCCAACTCAGCCAAACCTACGGCCCAAAGGAAGAGCTTCAAGCACCTGCTGAGGCATTCGCCGGACGACCGGCACTCGAGCAGGCTCTAGTGCATTCGAAATCAGTTCAAACCCATCCTCTTGCTCACCTCACCTATGCAACGGTCAGTAATAGGGAAAGAAGTAGGGAGCCCCTTGCAATTGCATCCAAAAAGTGGCTCCCTATTTTGTCGAAAAGGCCAAATTGCTCCCTATAATAGGGAGTAGCTCCAGGAGCCCATTGGAGATGCTCCTATAGGGTGGGGTGCGATGCAACCATTGACTTAGGACTGTCGCCACATGCATCAACCAAGAATGAGATCCCACTCTATTATGAAAGAAATGTAAACAGCCCGTTGGGTAGATTAGCAGTAAACTCTGAACTAGGTTAACTAAGTAAAATGATTTACAAAAATGTTTTTGTGCATCAAAAACATTTCCGATCGAAACCTTTGCCGAAATAGAAAAGTACAACGACTCATTATCAAGCGATCATCAGAAGACTCAAAACAATACAATAAATACATGCACTTAAGAAATTGTTCTGTGTCGAAGAGATGGGCATCCACTGACCAATATTGACTTACCACCACATCAAAATCTGCATTTGAAAATTTTTGATTTCCTTGATTTCAGAGAGAGAGAGAGAGAGAGAGAGAGAGAGAGAGAAACATGGTTAGAAAACACATTGGTTACGGACTGCGGGCATTGCACACCAGTACGCAATTTTCCATGTGTTGGAGGGTTCTCGGGGAAAACCTATGGGTGCTGATCAAATAACAAGACGCATGCATGTGAAATGGAAATAAAATGCCGCCTCAAATTTTGTTTCAGATGGCGAGTCAGGTTGTGTTGATTTTAAAAAGCAAACAATGTTCATCCTCGCCTTCACCAACTCCCCGAGGTTTATAAGGGAGAAATTTAATGCCAACATGGATCCTTCTTCGAAAACATGTGAGCAAAACAAAATCTGCATGTAGATCACACCCCGCAAACGTCTTCCGATTGTGGCTTTGTACTTAGCCTGGAGGTAAAATCATACATGATTAGTTCCATGCTAATCGTATGTATGCATGGATGGAAGGATGGATGGATGGATGGATGGATGATGTTATCATGTCTCCAGCTCACCAGATGTTATGGATATTATGTCATGACATGAGTTCACCCTCTCCCCCCTCTTCTTGGTACAAAGCTCAGGCCAATACTACCTCATCTCATGCAGGAAAAGAGTCGAAGGAAACCCTAATTCATCAAGATCGTACATGGTTGCCCCGGTTCACCATTTGGAAGGAGACAATGATGGTAGCTCATCATGATCTAGGTGTATTCAGACATATATGGTACCTATAGAAGATTAGGTCCTAATCCCGATGCAAGCATGGCTACTATAGTGCATATATAAGTTCACAACATTAAGCCACGAAAAATAAATAAAACCTGGTTCGATGATCATGATGCCAATGCACACATAACAGCTGTGTATGCAAGATGGTGATGACACTCATGATGATCTCCAGGTGCATTCACACAAGGATGCTGATGATGACTTATGTAGTGCGATGCAAACGACGGGACAGGATGGGATCCATTCAAGAGGAAGCATAAGAGAGCAAAAAATACATCCCTTCAATCTACTGCTGGTGGGTATTTTAAGCTCCGTTCGCATCAGCTGCAGCGCCATTTGCTGAATCCTTTCTACGCCCAAAGGGATTCTTCGAAAACGTGTGGCAGGTCAAGGGAACAAATAAATAAAAGGACTAATTATAATTATATAAAAAAAAAGATGCCTACTTCGTGCATCATGCATATTTTTGCATTGCTTATGGAAACTACCAAAATTAATTTAAAGAAAGAAATGAGGCAGATAGCTGGTCGCAAATTAAAATAAATGAAAATTAAACCTTAAGGATGCCTTCATTGGCATTTGTTTTTCTTTCACATTGCCTCATGAAAGGGATTCCACAAAAAATAAAAATTTGACCTTCAACGAAATATATATGAACTTTTAACTCTCTACAGTGTCACCCAAACCAGTCAATTATTTGCTTCTTGTATTAAAATTCCACAAGATGTAAGACAGCAAAGAAAGGCCAAACACAGGTTGAGTTCAACAGACATGTGGTTGCCGAGATGGATGAGCCAAAAAAACTAGGACATGATTAGAAATGAAGAAATTAAAGCATGTCTTAATACTCCACCATTAGATAATGAAGCTATGGATACAAGTTGCTATGGTTCGGTCATGTTCAATGTAGACCAAAAAAGTAATCGCGAGGAAAGAGGCATGCTTTAACACAAACTTCGTCTGGACGGAAGTGAAAGACGAAGCACACATAGACTAGATGCCAAGTAGCAGGAGTCCAGAAGATAGAGGTGTAAGATTGTAAGATAGAGGTGTATAGGCATAGGGTAGGATAACATTGGGTATAGGCATAGATAGACATGAAAGGCAAAGCACAATATGGTGAAGATTATAGTAGAAGAGGGAATGTAGATTGTAAGATAGAGGTGTATAGGCAAAGGATAACATGGGGTAGTGGTGTATGTTCTTAAATACTGACTGCCGTGCATGCACACTCATCGGGCATAAGCTCGAGTGGAAAGATCCAGAGACATGATTTCAACTGCAAACTTCACCTCGTCAGAAGTGAAAGACGATGTAGATCATAAGGTAATGGTATGTAGGCATTGGCTATCACAGCCATAGGGTACTGAGGTTATTATGTGCGACTATTAAGCACACACATTCAACGGGTATAAGCACGGAACTGTTGGCGGGTATCCATGGAGGGTTGCCACGATCGCCATCAGGCTGGCAGCAAATCCTAAATTTTGCACGCTTAATTTAGACCGACCCCATTTTAATGGGATAAGACTACGCTGATTGAACAAGTGGTCAAAATGGCAAAGAAGCAATTCCAAATAGTAGTAACTGCAACTAATTATCAGTAGAAAAGGATATTGTATACGCATGCCACCACGACCAGAACTCGGAAGAACAGCACCCTGCAAGTTTTGGTGAACAGCTGTAGCACTGTTCACATCCTGAACAGAAAATTCAAAGCGTTGATTAGTAGGTCAAATAAATACAAACATGTACAAAACAATGTGACGACTTGAAAGACGACTTGAAAGACGAGTCTAGACAACTTACATCAAACTCAATGAAGCAAACAGTATTTTTTTCTTGGCGCAAAACCTTCATTTGTTTGTAACCAGGTTGGCTGCATACGGGAGACGGTGTCAACAAGAATGTAATAAAATAGCATGAATGTGTTCTTTTAATAAAGTTAATTAAATATGGGATACATATCATTCCCGATCTAGGGAGAACCAGCAGAATTTGCCATGTGTGTGCATGTCAAGGTCAAATATCATACACACTAAAAAGACCCCTCAGGTCTTCCTCGATTATGCTCTCGCCAAGATTGCCGATAAAAAGAGTATTGCATGGAGGGTTATCCTTCATGTTCTGGAACAAGACAAACCATTAAAACATCAGCTCGCATGATAAACCATCACAAGAGGCATTCCTGAAGCATGTTCATAAATATGCCAGCCAACAGATATTAAATAGGCGAAAGCAAATGCAAGTACGAAATATAGACAATGAAAGGAGCCAAGATTAGATGCTGTTTCCAGACCAACAACAATAACGCCATCCTAAAATCCACAACATATAACAATGCAACAATAACTAAGAAGAGTACAAGCATATCCTAAGATGAATACAATCTGCCAAAAAAACATAATCATCGATGCTTAAATGGGGCATTTACTGACGAAACGAATTACTAGCCACTGGGATCTTGTATACAAAACAATCTTATACTCTCCTATAAGGATTTCATAATTGTTATTGATTCATATAAATCTATACATCCACATATCTAACATTAAGTGATGCAGACGAGGCCTACTACGTGCAGATTTTCTACAGCTGATGGCGTATTTTCATTCCCTCCGGAGATCCAGGAAGCCGATCGTCAATCCGTCTGCATCAGTGGAAAGCTCATTCGACGATCTATGACTTTGGTTTTTATTTTATTTCGATCCGACTGACGGATCTTGACTTATTTGTGTTTTTATTTCTGGTTTGGGTAGGTGCGAGCCATGTTCGCATCCGGTTCGAGCCACAGATGCCGAACTGACTCGTTTCTATGTTAGGTTTTTAGTCGTAGGACCTTAGGTAGATTAAATCTCAATGGATGAGATTCAAAAGAACCCTCAGAAACCCTAGCCAAACCCTCTCACTCGGCCGGCCCCCCCATTCCCGCGGACAAACCCGCACGGGCACGCCTTGGGAAGCGTGCCCGCGTCCTCCTCTCTCTCCTCCCGCACGGATTCTCTCTCTCTTTCTTTCCTTTTATGTCTTTTGTGCTTCATCCCCTATAAAGTCATCAAACCCTAATTGAGAAAGGAGGATGAAATTGAATTGAAACCCTAGAACGGAGAAGCGTGTGCGCTTGTTCGATGTATCTTCCGAAGATTCTTCCTTGCATCTAGTCTTCTTCTTCCTCTCGCAAGCTTCTACCTCGTCACCACGCTCTCGTCTACGACTTCGCGGAAGATCGACGCGGAGATCCTTCATCTTCAAAGATCAACTCGTCTCGGCTTCTTCAATCTTTCTTCTGGACCACGCCCCCTCTTCTGCCCCTTCATCTGCAACAACGGAGTTCCTGTCAGCGGCCGGCATTGACCAAAGCACGGTTTGCAATTGTCCCTCGACACTTTCATGTGATAAATTTTCCTTTTCCAACCGGCCTTATTGCTGATTTTCGTTAGGGTTCTGAAATAATTAACTTCTGAAGAATCTCATCCATTAGGGTTTTATCGATTAGATCTTTGCGTGTTCTTTGAGACATTGGCTTATTTATTTGAGATTGTGTTAGTTGTTATTGCTGGAATTGCTTATTGAGATTTGAAATTAAGTATTATCTTGTCAGTTTTATTACTTCTCTAAATTAAATATGTTTGGGCATGATTGAATGATGATACGTGATTATAGTCTTTGCTGAAATTTGATTAAAGACATGCTGAAATCCGATTTTAATGTTTTAAATTCAGCACTTGAGTTTATTTAAGCATTCGCATCCCATCAAGTTGGTATCAGAGCGCACTAGTCGTCGCGTCCTTACGCAACGGCCGGTCCTCTTGCATCATTCGCATCCTCGCGTGTTTGCTGAATTTTTTTTTTTATTTTCCTTCTTTCATTTTAGTTAGTGTCTTGCATTAATTAAGAAACTAGCATCGCGTGAGCGCATCCATATTAGGACCACCTTTCTCTCTGAGGTGAATCGATAGCATCCTCTAGAGAATCTAGAATGGCTGGACCTTCCCCACCCGGCACTTGGCAAGATGCCTTTATAAGGCAACAAGAACACATGGATAGGCTACAGACCCATATCGAAACCTTGACCTTAGCCTTCACTAATTCCCAAAATCAACCTCGACCCCATCGAGAGCACAGGACTAGAGTGTCTCCAGGGCGTAGTGAGTTAGATCTCGAGTCAGGAGGTGACAATGTCAGTTCCTCTGACGGGTCTGATAGGCGGAGTAGAACTCATAGGAAAACGAAATCCCATTGGGGCTGGGATTAGGGTATAAAAATCGATATTCCTGAGTTTGAGGGTAGGATGGATCCTGAAGAGTTCCTAGAGTGGGCCGAGAGAACCGACCAATATTTTGAGTGGAAAGAAATTCCCCGAGACAAACAAGTCAAGTTTGTTAGTCTCAAACTGAAAGGTCACGCACTGATCTGGTGGAAACAGTTGCAGACCACTAGAGGTAGAAAGAGAAAAGACAAGATTTTCACTTGGACACACATGAGGGGAAAGATGCAACAGAAGTTCCTCCCTTCTGATTTCAAACAGAATGTGTTCCAAAAGTTCCAAAACCTGCGACAAGAGCACAAATCGGTGGATGATTACACCAATGAGTTCTACAAGCTCCAAGCTCGCAATGATCTGCATGAAGATGAAGAGCAGAGCGTCGCTAGGTATGTCAATGGTCTTAAGCCCTCAATTCAAGAGGTGGTGTCCCTTCATGACTTGTATCAGGTCAGTGATGCACACCGTCGGGCTAAGAAAGTCGAGTCTCACCACTCCCGATCTGCGTCCCGACGATATGACAACACTAGGGCACCATCCGGATTTGTGAGTAGACCACTCCCTGGACCTTCCCCTGTAGCTGGTACAGTTCCTACACCCACTGAGAAGGGTAAAGGAGTTTTAGGACCCAACCCGAGCCAGATAAAGTGCTTCAAATGCAACCAGCCGGGTCACAAATCAGCCGATTGTCCTCGACGTCAATTCAATCCACAGACAAATCTGGCGGATAATGAAGAGGATAGTCATGAGTCTGAGGGCAAACACTTCAATGAATTAGTCTTGGAGGGAGATGACGTGACTGCGCCACTGTTAGTTATTCACCAGTCTCCATCACCCCGAGCACCTAAAGCGTTACTACCCCACGAACTCTGTGGAGGACCCCCAAAGCCACACTGCAAGAACCAGAGGTTCGAGCTGTTCCGAACTGTCTGCAATGTCAATGGCATGGACCTTTGTGTCTTGATAGATGGAGGTTGCACCACTAATTTAATCAATGAAATGGTAGTTAGGAGCAAGCAGTGGAAAGTCAAACCATTGGCTCACCCTTACAAAACATCCTGGCTAGACAACACCACGAGCAAGTTAGTGACCTATTGTTATCTGGCAAAGTTGTCAATTGGGCTGCAATATCGAGATGAGGTTTGGTGCGATGTTCTTCCTTTAGAAGTTGCTGATATTATCCTAGGGCGTCCATGGCAGTTTGACCGAGATGCACAACATCACGGCCGAGTCAACACCTATACTTTTCTTAAGGACGGCATCAATGTCACCATATGGCCCACATGTTTTAGGAGACACCGTTCCCACGCACCTCAAGCTCTTCTGAGTCAGAGCCATCCCATACCACCATTCGCAGATAATCTAGTCGGGTGTTCATCTGATTCACTAAGAACTGAGAAGTCTGAGTCAGAGCCATCCCATACCACCATTCACAGATAATCTAGTCGGGTGTTCATCTGATTCACTAAGAACTGAGAAGGGATTAGACAACATCTTGCATTCCATTGCATGCACATCGTATTTAGAGTCTGTAGGCATCCATGACACTCGCATTCATCATTTGCCGGACATCTATACATTCATAGACCATTCATATGTGCATCCATATCATCATCCAAGTGTTGAATTAAGCACTAAAGAAGATTTTGCCATGTTTGATCACTTTTCGATGTAGGGTACTTATGAACCATGCTCTCAAATTTCAAAAAGCCCATCATTTTTACTTTCTCGAAGTCATAACAAGTGGCTTGATAAATTCTTTAATTTCTTATTTTATTCCCTGCATCCAGACAATGATGGTATGACATATCTTCTTGGGTTAGAATCCACTTGTTTTGCACCGTGCGCAGGCCACTTTGAGCAACACATATTGCACCCGCACCCCATGGCCTTTCCAATAAACCATTGCTTATTGCGCAAGCCGATAACCCGCAACACATTATGCTTCCGCGGCCTTTCTTTTCATACGTCCTTTGAATTTCATGTCAACCTATACCCCTATTATCACATGAAATTATCTGAGTATCTTGACGATCTTACCGTGCCGAGGAGGATGTTGGTTTTGGCTTTCAGGTCTTCGCTTGGCATGGATGGGCAGGGGATGCCAGATGACGTCGCTGTGTACTTGAGGCTGATTACTTGGCCACCGGACCCGGACGAGCAGTCCGAGCAGATGCAGCGGTTGCGGCTACTTCCAGGAGAGCCCCCACCGGATCCAGGACCTTGCTCGACAGGAGTCGAGTTCTTTTGAGTCCGGGGGACTTGATGCAGACGAGGCCTACTACATGCAGATTTTCTACAGCTGATGGCATATTTTCATTCCCTCCGGAGATCCAGGAAGCCGATCGTCAATCCGTCTGCATCAGTGGAAAGCTCATTCGAAGATCTATGACTTTGGTTTTTATTTTATTTCGATCCGACTGACGGATTTTGACTTATTTGTGTTTTTATTTTTGGTTTGGGTAGGTGCGAGCCATGTTCGCATCCGGTTCGAGCCACAGATGCCGAACTGACTCGTTTCTATGTTAGGTTTTTAGTTGTAGGATCTTAGGTAGATTAAATCTCAATGGATGAGATTCAAAAGAACCCTCAGAAACCCTAGCCGAACCCTCTCACCCGGCCGGCCCCCCATTCCCGCGGACAAACCCGTGCGGGCACGCCTTGGGAAGCGTGCCCGCGTCCTCCTCTCTCTCCTCCCGCACGGATTCTCTCTCTTTCTTTCCTTTTGTGTCTTTTGTGCTTCATCCCCGATAAAGTCATCAAACCCTAATTGAGAAAGGAGGATGAAATTGAATTGAAACCCTAGAACGGAGAAGCGTGTGCGCTTGTTCGATGTATCTTCCGAAGATTCTTCCTTGCATCTAGTCTTCTTCTTCCTCTCGCAAGCTTCTACCTCGTCACCACGCTCTCGTCTACGACTTTGCGGAAGATCGACGCGGAGATCCTTCATCTTCAAAGATCAACTCGTCTCGGCTTCTTCAACCTTTCTTCTGGACCACGCCCCCTCTTCCGCCCCTTCATCTGCAACAACGGAGTTCCCGTCAGCGGCCGGCATTGACCAAAGCACGGTTTGCAATCGTCCCTCGATACTTTCATGTGATAAATCTTCCTTTTCCAACCGGCCTTATTGCTGATTTTCTGTTAGGGTTCTGAAATAATTAACTTCTGAAGAATCTCATCCATTAGGGTTTTATCGATTAGATCTTTGCGTGTTCTTTGAGACATTGGCTTATTTATTTGAGATTGTGTTAGGTGTTATTGCTGGAATTGCTTATTGAGATCCGAAATTAAGTATTATCTTGTCAGTTTTATTACTTCTCTAAATTATATATGTTTGGGCATGATTGAATGATGATACGCGATTATAGTCTTTGCTGAAATTTGATTAAAGACATGCTGAAATCTGATTTTAATGTTTTAAATTCAGCACTTGAGTTTATTTAAGCATTCGCATCCCATCATTAAGCCAATAGCCTATTGAACTATCCAAGAAGCTCATGGAATTATTTCCATGAGTAACTCAAGGAATTATTTCCATGAGTAGCTAAACGAAACACTAACCATATATGAATCAACACAGAACCACTAACAATAAATGAATTAATTGTAAATCTTATTTGAAAGAGTGCTTCAAACTTAATAAACTATAGGAACATGTGACATGTGACAAACGTCAAGAGTTTCATGGCCGTATGATCCCTTGTCAAGGGCCTATTGACCTGTCACCTTTCAAGAAAGAAAAGTGGGATCTGCAAAGGGCCAATCAGTGGACAGGACCTCTATGTTGTTTTGAAAGAGCGCTTCAAACGAATAAACTATAGGCACTTGTCACGCACATCAAGAGTTGCCATGGGCTAATGATATCTTATGAAGGGCCTATTGACCTTTCAATAAAGAAGTGGGATCCGTAAGGGGTCAATCAATGGACCTCTATGATGTTTGGGTTTTATGACCACTTTCCACAACCAAACAAGCTCGTTTCACTAAAAGGTGGTGGATGGCTGTGGGGCTCATAGTCACCAAGTTCAGGTTCGGCAATAAGTCAGCAAGGGTAAAACTCGGGAAAGTTCGGCAAAAATCATAAAGTTCGGAAAAAAAAAAAGGTAAAACTCTAGGGGAAAAGCGGGTTCGGATTTTAATCGGCAAGGGTGAAATTTGGAAAAACAAATCGACAAGTTCAGGGCATTCAAAAGTCAAATTTTTAGTCTACATTTAAACAACTAAGATATTTCTAACACGACTTATAAGATGATAGGTCAACAACAAATCAATTAAGTTAATCATGCAACTATGCAAATGCAAGTAATCAACAAAACAACAACCTAACAAAGTAATATACTAAGTTACGAACATCATGATAAGTTGATAACGGCATCTTAAAGAAAATATTACAAACCATAAGATGTCCATTGTCCAATAGTCACTAATCAAAATAGAATAGAAAATAGAAACTAAGTATCCATCTTGTCGTCAAAAGCATCCATGCCAAACTTGTATCATTCTCTCTTGCTTCATTCTCTTCATCCTCCATGAATTCAATATCATCGGACTCGTCATCGGAAGAAAATTGAATTTCAATGTCATTGGACTCATCATCGATAGTCACAAAGTTCGACAAAAAAATGTAACATTTTTTTGAATAAAAACGGCGAATTTGGTAACCTTTAAAAATCAGGAAAAAAATGATAACAAATCAGTTACCCATTAAGTCGCGTTATTTTAAAAAAAAAAACACCGAACTTTGTTACTATGGCGGGGCTGAGTGTGATTCATCGTCGAGGCTGGGTACGGGTGGAGGCATTATTGGAGGGGAGGGGCCTGCCGGAGGCTGATTGAGATTCACGGTCGGGCTAAGTGTGTTTCACGGTCAGGCTACACGCTAGCAGAGATGAGTGCGATTCACAGTCAAGCTGAGTGCGATTCACGATCTGGTTGCCCGCCGGCCGGGATGAGTGGGATCCAGCTACGGTGGAGGTGGTTGCCGTCGGAGCAAGTGGCGATTCACCTATTCACCGGAGAAGAGAGAGCGATGAGAGAGACATGAGCTGTAAAGATATTCCTTCACAACCCGACAAAAGAAAATCACGGTTACTATAGCTGCAATAATTGCGCTTTTCTTTTATCAAGTTGTGAAGGAATACCTTTACAGCAAATCGTTTTCAGCCCCACAATCAAAAAGCATCGGACGGCGATCATTAGTCGCGCATTTACTATTTATGGGGCGTCCCGTAGGTGAGCAAAACCGTATATATAGAGAGGAAACGGAAAATGAGCTACCAGTCTATTTCCACCGAAATTGGCTAGCGGCTTATTTCCCACCTAGAGGTTTTTTTTTTTTGAAATTTTTTTTGTGGATCATCTATCTATGGTTATATGATTATTCTCACAAAAAATCTTCAAATTTGAAAACTCCTAAGGGAGGTCAAATATGTCGACGGTTTATAACCGTCTAATACACCCGTTAATAAGAAATACATATTTGACCCCCCTTAGAGGTTTTCAAATTTGATAATTTTTTGTGAGGATGATCATCTAACCATAGATAGATGATCCAAAAAATTAAAAATTAAAAAACCTCTAGTTGGGAAATGAGCCACTAGCCAATTTTGACCAAAATTGAGTGGCAGCTCATATCCCCTATGTGTGTGTGTGTGTGTGTGTGCGTGTGTGTATAACATCGTACCTTCTATAATTTGACATAACCCAAAACAATCTCTCGGATACTATGTGAGTCCATGCATATGGTTACACTTGAGCGTGATTGCATACTTCCACATAACTAATTGAATATATGACAGTTTGCAAGCTTCAGTCATAGACCATGCCAAATCAATGTGAAGAATTTATTAGGTATATTGCTTCATCAGACTTTAGGTTTGCAGTGTTTTTAAGGAAGTAGATCGAATCCCATTTGTATATATTTTCATCGTATTGAGAATGCATCGTGCTTTAAACTTTTAGTTTTATTGTTCATATGCATTTTCATCTTCGCACATAGTTCAAAAATATGTTTACACACTTTCATTTTCAAAAACCATGATTCACATCATTGTAAATTTGATGGTTTTTTAATCGACCTTCGTTTTGAACTTTCGGAGCACCTGAACTTCATTTTTGAGGTTTCTAGCATGTGTGCATGGGTTTCCATGACTCCACTGGTATGTACCAGATGCGAAAAATCAAATTTTATTGTGTAATGGTGTGCACCTATACCCAGCACCTCACCCCTTGGCCTAGAGCATTGCTCTCTGTCAAGGTGGTGCACACCTCATGGCAGGGTCAGGGCATGTTGCGTACGCGGGTTTGTTTTGTCTCTTTAGTTTCGTTTGAATTCCTAAACATAAGGGGTTTGTTTGTACGGGTTTGTAAGGGTTTCTACCTTATTTCTACCTATAAATACACCATCATAATGCATTGTTTTAATCCGTGGAGAATTATTTTTAGATTTGCTTTGTTCTTAAGTTTTCATCTCCACGTGTTTTGTTTTGCTTGTTCTTGAGTTAGTTCTTCATCGTTTTACTATATCTTTGATATCAACTTTGATCTTTCAACGTTCTACAAGTGCCCAAGTCATTAGAGAAGTTCTTCAATCTAAAAACAAGCATTTCAAACCTTTTTCTTGTTTGGTTTGGTTTCTTGTTATTTGCAACTTTCATCTTCTTGTTGAGAAGGAGCACCATCAGAGGAGTCCAAGGTGTTTACTCGAGCTTGCTTGCGAGTACTCGAGGTTCAGAGTCGTTGCGACGATCCGAAATGCGAAGTAGATTGCATGAGGAGACATTTGTGACCTCGAACATAGCTTTGGTTGTAATCATTTGCTCTTAGTAGATTGCTTGGAGTTCGAGCTTGCTCGGAATGGTTTTTTCCATTTGGGTTTCCACCTTAAAAATATCATGCATTTTTACTTACTGAATTAGGATAGAGCCTTGTATGGTTCAACCATAGAGCACGACCTTTGTATCACACATAGCTTTGTGATTGTTGGCACTTTGAGAATTCTTTAACACATAGATTTAGATCTAAAAGGTGGTGGCCAGCTGCGGGGCTAAATATGATTCATCATACCATGCCTATTGATGTTTTTTTCTTTCTTTCTTTCTTTTCTTTTTTTTTTTTTTTTGTGTGTGTGTGTGTTAAGGAAACTGTTCCAGAACCAAATAGTCAATGGGATCCTGATGAAACTAATAAATCTACTTTTAATCAACATGGTCTTTACGATATCTTTGTCGGAGTGTCCCAAGATGAAATTCGACGTATCTCTATTGCTACAACATAAAAATCCGCTTGGGATATACTTGAGATCACTCATAAAGGGACTCACACTATGAGTCCCGAAGCTTAAAAGGCTCGCAACTCAATTTGAAACTCTTTGTATGGCAGAGAACGAGTCTTCTAATGAAATTTGTACTAAATTAATTAATATTGTGAATTCGTGTTTTGCTTTAGGTGAGTCGATTCATAATTCCTAAATTATTAGAAAAGATTTGAGATCTTTACTTGAGACGTTTCGACCCAAGGTAACTGCAATAATGGAATATCAAGATGTTGACAAGTTGAAACCTGAAGAGCTTGTAGGAAATTTGAGGACTTATGACGATAGTTCGCCACAAATAAAAAATCTAAGGGAGATGCTTTCAAAGCTTCCAAAGATGACTTAGAAGATTCAAAAGGTGAGCAGTATGCTTTTCTGACATGTCAACTCGAAAAAAATTTAAAGAATAATGAAACTAAAATATTCATGGAAAGAGGTAGTTCTTCAAGGAATAATCCCATATTTGGTGAGAAACAAAAAGGGAAAAGGATTCCAAAGCCCAAATTTGAGATGAAGAATATGATTGAAAAAACAAAGAAGGATTCTGAAGGATTAGAAGTTCAATGCTTTTAAGTTAGGTTTTGGACATATGTCCAATGAGTGTCCTTCCAAGATTCTTGTTTCCCAAGATCAAGCAATTAAAGTGACTTGGGATGATTCTAGTCTTGAAGCAAATAATGAGGATAATAAATCTAAAAGTGAACATGTGAATTTTACAGCTTTTATTGTTTCTTTCCATGACTAATGTTTCTCCTAGATCATCTTCTGGTAGTGCAAAGTTTGAACATGATGATCATGACGACGATGATGATCTTAAACAAGAAGAATTCAATCTAAAACAGATATACAAGTTGACTTATGAAAAGTGCTTTATGCATGTGAAAGAGCATAGATAATTATATGAGCAAGCGTAACATAAGTAAATGTATGCCATATCAGCTTATCTCTATCATATCGTATTTGTATCTATGCTTCAGTGTACTAATGATGCGTCTCAAAAAGAAGAAGAAAAAAGACAATGGACTAATGATAGGTTATACTGAAGCTGGGAAGTCCTAGACAGTTGCTTTGATAAATAAATTTGCACAATTACTTCGATAAATAAGGTCTACGATAAATCCTCAGGATATATTGGTTATTAAGTACTCATAGTCATCATCTGAACTAGAGCCATACTCATCATGACCCTCAATCATGGCTATTGGAGTCCGTTGTTCAAACATCTTGACAATAATTCACTATTATTGATCAAGATGCAAGCAATTTTCACAGCCAACATAAAGGAATTGACATGACTGATCCATATGCAAACCATTTTCAAAAACGACAGTTCATTAATAATACTGATCTGGATGCAATCCACTCCACTACAACTAAAATTGACACATAAATAAAAACACAATGGTCTAGAAAATAAACCCAAGTATGATATAACGACAATTGCATTAATCATAAGCAAAAACAATCCATGGCATAAACCATAAATATAAGCCGAAGATTTTTATAATTCATTTTTCTCTTTTTCCACCCTCTTTCTCAAGTATTTTACTTTCTTTTCCTTGCCAAATGAAACCTTAGTCCATACAATAAGTAAACGAAGCAAAAGCTCATAAGCACAAAGGCCTTATGTAAATGGCAACGAAATAACTCTTTAGCATAAGTAAAATTTGGTACACAAGGATCAAAAATTTATGAAAAGCAGAAGTGAAACTTGCAGTGATAAGAATGTGCCACAAATTTTGATTATAAAGCATTTATGATTCAGAAAGAAATGTTGGGTAAATAATATGATTAGAGATAAGATGGCAATTTGATCATGGTCGTTACCTGAACTGGAGCATAACCACTAGGTGTTGGCAAAGGAGCAGGGGTAGGCATGGCAACTTGCGGTAATGGATAACCTCCATACGGGTCATATGGTGCAGTTGGAGCTAGATAACTATCCAATTCCAGGGGAAAACAGTCCATTAGCAAAGAAGATACTAAATATGCTCACATCATACAAATAGCTCAAGACTTTTACCCAGGGGTTCCCCAAACAGGTACCGGTGGCGGGTGAAAAGGAGAAGGACTAGGATAGCCCGTGTGAGTATAATCCCCACCAGTTCGCAAGCGTTTACTTTGGTCAAAGGAGCTGGAATCAGTCACCACGCCTAAGGATTCGAGAAATATATATACATATATTAGAATTTAGTAAATCACATACCACATCAAAATTTAGAAGTTAAAAAAACATATAAAAGGTACTCATTCCTATGTTAGGAAGTTCGTAAGCATACAGACAGCCAATGTAAAAATTATCTTTTGCCACTAGTGTTATAAAAGCAATCTAAGTCTAAGTCAACCGATACACAGGCACTACACTGAGTACTCCGAATCTCTGGCGTCGCATATGCTACCGAGTTATGTAAGAACTCGCACTTCCGTACCTCGCCACAGTTAGACCGGTTCAGGGTTGCCACACGACCGGCTAACCTGCAACAATATGATGCTACGTGTCTTGGCGTTGACTCGACCGAAACGGCGCTTCGCCTAAGTCAACCGACACTAAGGCTAAGCTGAGTACTCCAAATCCCAATCTCAAACAACAAGCCCAAGGCCCAGCCCTTGGCACACGAAGAAAATCCGAATTTGTCTAATGCTTCGGCATATTCAGCAATCCCAACACCCAGCCCTTGGCACTCAATGAAAGTCCGAAGCGTCTAACGCTTCGACATTAGACAAGCCCAAGACCCAGGGGGCCTTGGCACTTGATGAAAGTCCGAAGCGCCCAACGCTTCGGCAAATTCAATAAAGCTCAAGACTCAGCCCTTGGCACTCAATGAAAGTCCGAAGCACCCAATGCTTCGGCAAATTCAATAAAGCCCAACGCCTAGCCCTTGGCACTCGATGAAAGTTCGAAGCGCCCAACACTTCGACAAATTCAATAACAAACCCAAGGCCCAGCCTTTGGCACTCGAAGAAAGTCCGAAGCGCCCAACGCTTCGGCATATTCAACATGTCCAAGGCCCAGCTTTGGGCACTCGAAGATATTCAAAGACATCAACACCATTCAATCAGAGCATTCAAGACATTCAGAAAGACAATTTAGACAAGTCATCCAAGCCAAAAATATCTTTACTATCAAAGTCAAGGTTACAAAACAAACGCCCGCATGCTTACAAAAATGGAGGAGTGACTATGGCCTACTCGACTTCAGCTTCGAAGAAGACCTACTCGCAGAAGGCTTGCTGAAGGATGAACCCACTGCATCTCGAAGGGCTGCGAACTGCATTGGTAGTCTCCTGAAGACTAGCACAGTTCACCTTCAGTTGCTTGTTCTCCTCAGCAAGTGTCTTCTCACGGGCAGCCCCCTCATCAAGCAAAGCCTTCAGCTTCGCCAACTTCCAAGACTGCTCTTGATACAACCGCTTCGCCTCTGAAGCATTGTCCCGAACTTTCTTCATATCCGACCGAGCAAAAGAAAGACTCTTCTCCAACTCGGCCATGGCCTCTCCCTTCTTCGCTAGAGCGCTTTGAGCCTCCTGCAACTCCTCTTGCAGTTGAGCTATCTTCAAGTCAGACTTGACCTTGCCGTCCGCTCAAGCGCTCTTCTCTACTGCCCACATCAAGGAGAGGACCTGCAGACAAGAATCAAATCAAGTCAGTACACAAAGTCGATAGAATATTTCAAGCTCTTCAAGTCACTATACTTACAATCCCCTCAGTTCGGTCCATGATGGCGTTGTGAGGCTCATCGTAGAGGCCCGCTATCCGTTTCAGTACGGAGCCTGGTCTGTTGAGGTCAACGTGGCCGAACTCATAATACTTTGGCGGTGGATCATCCGAATCATCTGCAAAGCGATATGTTGAGCTAATCATCAAGTACGAGGCTCTAAGAGTCGAATACATTGTACCTTCCTTAGGAGGATCAGGGAGAACAGACTCACTCGAAGACGAGTCACCCAAAGACGAGTCGCCAGCAGAATCGCAAAAAGAGTTCCCGACACTTGGTTGTGGTGGGGGTGAAACCTCACGTGAATGCCCTTCGATCCGCTGGGGAGAAGGGGGAGAAGACCTCAGTGGAGTGGCCTCGCTTCTTCCAACCCCAACCTCGACCTTCTTCCCAAGCAAAGTCGCAAGTGTTGCGGCTGCCTCCGCTGCATCGCCCATCAACTTCGAAGTTGAGGTCCCGGCGTCGACATTAATGGGGGAGACATCGAGCAAAGGGATAGCCACCTTCGCGGCACGCTTCTTGCCCCTCAGGGTCTTCAACTGGTCGAAGTGATACTTCGGCTCAGCTTGGCGCCCGGGACTCAGCCGCCCCATCTCCGCCTCTAACCGTCTGGCAGCTGAGTCTAGACTACACTGGTCTGGAGTGCGATAGCCCAACCCTCAGGCTTCATCCTCGGAGCCCTTCTCCCGCTCAAGTCCACCTCCAGGGGGGGTCGCGCCCTCGCCTCCCTCGCTCTCCTCGCCTGGAGTCAACGAGGCACCAATGGGAATCGAGAGTGGGCCGGTAGTAGCCCTCGACTTCTTGACGGATGGCTTCCTCCCTCAAGCCAATTGTCGTTTGCTAACAACAATTCGCTCAAAAGTGACGCCCTTCCTCCTCTTGGTCGGGACCTTCTGCATCACTACAATCTTCCTCGGTCACTCAATCATCAGCCGACAGACGGAGAGGCTCCACAGCGTCATCATCCTCCAACTCCGAATACCATGTGTTGTCCTCAATCCTGTCCCTTGACTTGTGGAGAAGGTTGGCATGGCCCCAACGAACAGAGAAGCATCGAAACTGCTTCCATGAGCGACTTCCACAAGTCAGCTCAAGGAAGAGATTGTCGAAGGCCGCAGCACGCTCGGCGGTGTAGGCGCGATCTCCACCTTCCTAGAAGTGCAGCACCGAGAGGAGACCTTCCTCTCTACTGGGGGGATCAGTAGGGAGTCCATTTCCCGGAGACCTAGATCGGCCAGTACATGTAACTCTTGTCCGATTGGAGTCTCCTCGATCGGCACCAATGCAGACTCTCCAACCAGGTGGGCGAAGGTCCTATCCTTCCCCACCGTCCACTTGTAGTTGAAGAAGAAATACCCCAACTCTATCCTCGGCACCTCTCCCTCCGGGATCTCCGAGTAGCAGGCCCTCAGTTGTTCTCGACAGTCCAACTCCAAGCGACAGAACGTCTAGATGATGTGCCAGGCATTGCCACTAATCTACCCTGGCGCCAAGCCAGAGGTGTTGAGCAACCTCGCGGCGAACGGGGGTAGCGAGAGCCTCAGCCAGTTGTTCATCTGACCGACGGACAGTACCATGCCCGTTATCTTCTCCTTGCTCGGCACGGAGATGAAGATCCTGCGGGGGTCGAGGCCGAAGCAATTCTGGATCTGGGCGATCTTGGGCATCGGATCCTTCTCCTCGAATTTCCTCAACATTGAGGCCCAGCCTCTTCGCTACTCCTCTACTATCTTGAGGCTCACCTCCCATCCAGTCACCTCCTTGTCAACAACGGCATCAAAGGCCCGAGGACGAAAGGCATCTTCGGGATGGTTGTCAACTTGCAGGGGGTGTGGGTACAATTTTTGGCAAGAAGTCTACAAACAGCAGGACCCACCGGCCCTGCCTGGTAGGCCCACAGAAACTTCCGCGGAACCCACTGGCCCTGGCTGGTGGGCCCACAGAAACTTTTGCGGGACCCACCGGCCCTGCCTGGTAGGCCCACAGAGACTTCCGCGGGACCCACCGGCCCTGCCTGGTGGGCCCACAGAGACTTCCGCGGGACCCACCAGCCCTGCCTGTGGAATCCCCAGAGACAACAGCGGGACCCACCAGCCCTGCCTGGAGGATCCCCAGATACGACAGCAAAAACCGCCATTTACCCCCATATTCACTCCTCGAGAATTCTATAAATAGCAGAGCCTTCTGAAGAAGAAAGGGAGGGAAGATCCGGATCCAAAATACAGAACTCATTTCCCAAACCAGAGCAAAAACCCCAAACCCAAAGAGAAGATCAGTGCCATCATCTGATATCTGATTTCAGAAACCAGAGCTCAGGGATTTCCAGCTTCCCATCTTTTAACTCTCCTTGATCTTCTTATCTTTGGAGAGGTCGAGGAGACTTCAGTGACACTCGGCCTGTCGAGGTCACTTCGAGCAAAGTGTTAGTAAATTCGGGTTGCTCCCTATAGCACGGAGACGTAGGCTTCGGCTGAACTCCGAGATCACACATTGTGTCAACTTTCTCTCTGATTGAATCTCTCTATTCGCACCTCAGAAAAACTAACTCAAAGTCATTAAGGCACCAGCCTTCAAGCATACCTTCAAACCAATAGATCGACCAACAATCTTCAACTCAACATCAATTGACTGGTGAGGTGAAGTCTTCGGATCAGCACGAAGATTTTTCCCCCACATGCAGGGTTTTAAATCTCGGCCGATACCGGTACGTACCGGTTTTGGTCGGTTCGAGACTGGTACTGCATCCGATCCCGATACCTGGCCCGTATCGGCCGGTACCGGTACGTACTGGTCCGTATCAGCCGGTTCAGGCCGGTACGAACCGGTACCGACAGGTTTTTTTTTTTTTTTTTGGGTTTTTTAGGTTTTTTTCAGATTTTTTTTCTCAACCGGTATCGGTCCGTACCGGCCGGTACATACCGGTTCGGGGCCGACCGATACCGTGATTTTAAACCTTGCCCACAGGGGCCGTGGGGAAGGCCAAGTCTTTGTACCTCTCCATCTCCTTTCCAATACCGATGGGAACACTTGGACCGACGGCGGCAGCGTCAAAGACCTTCGAACCTGATCCCCTGCTCTTCGAAGGGACCAACCTGATCTTCAACTTCCCCGAAGCAGTGGGGACGGTTGGAGCGGAAGCACCCTCAGACGCTATCAAAACACTCTTCGCTCGAAGGACAAGGGAATCGAAAGTAAAGGCTCAAGCTCTGGAATCTCTCAAAACAGTGAAAATGATTTCTTACTGAGAAACCATACATATAGCCATCTAAGCCCTGAGCCTCGAAAAACGTGAAGGTGAGAAGCAAAACGGCAAAAAATAAAAAGACTTGGCCAGGTTCAGCGCATAGAAGCTCAACACCTCGCCTTCCAGCAGGACCTTTTACCTTCCAAATTGCCACGTCAGCATCCACGCCACGTCAGCATTCGTGCCACTTCAGCGCCCATGCCAAGTCAGCATTCAGGCCACGTCATCATCTAGTCTCAGTTGCAAGTTCGAACCATCCAAGTCTGGTAAGCATACTATCGGCCTCTATCAGACTCCAGAAGCCGATACTTCCCATCGGCCTAATTTTCTTTAGTGATCGGCCTCAGAAGGCCTTTCTTAGACGAATCACCAAAATCTTGAGGCCGATAAGGCACTGCCATGCTATCAGTCTTGCAAGGCCGATACCTCTATCGAAATCCCGAAGCCGATACCCCCTATCAGCCTCATTTCCTTTAGTGATCGGCCTCAGAAGGCCTTTCTGAGACCGATCACCAAAATCTTGAGGCCGATACGGCACTTCCATGCTATCGGTCTCCGGAGGCCGATACATGTTATGAGCCTTGTGAGGCCGATACCTCTATCGGAATCACGAAGCCGATACCCCCTATCGGCCTAATTTCCTTTAGTAATCAGCCTCAGAAGGCCTTTCTGAGGCCGATCACCAAAATTTGAGGCCGATAAGGCACTCTCAAGCTATTGACCACCCAAGGCCGATACCTGTTATCGGCCTTGCGAGGCCGATACATGCCATCGTCCTCGCGAGGCCGATCTCTCTATCGAACTCCCGAAGTCGTTACCCCATATCGGCCTCATTTTCTTTAGTGATCGGCCTCAGAAGCCCTTTCTGATGCCGATGAGGCACTGCCATGCTACCGGCCTCCCGAGACCGATACCTGCAATCGGCCTCCAGAGGCTGATAACCATATCGGCCCCAGACAGCCCTTATCGGGACGATCACGCTACGTTCAAGGCGATACCCCTATCGGTCTCCAGAGGCCGATACACCTTATCGGCCCCAAATAGCCCATCTAGGACTGATTACGCCAGGCTCGAGGCCGATACCCCTATCGGCCTCCGGAGGCTGATACACGTTATCGGCCCCAGACAGCCCTTCTGGGGCATAGTTGTCAAGGCGATGCTAGAAGCCCGGAGGGAGCCTAGGAGCCTAGGCGCGGCCTTATGTGCATAGGCATCCTCCAGGCACGGGTATATATTTATAGTCTATACTTGCAGGTATATATGTAATAGGCAGCAATATAGCACCTTACTAACATGAAATTGAGCATAATATAGTCAAATGGATGCAACACAATGACACATACATAGTATAAATAAGTAAACAACAAAATGAAGATATAGAATACAAACACTTGCTAACATAAAATTGAGCATATTCTAATCAAATGCATGCAACACAATGAACACATAGTATAAACAAGTATACAATAACAAAATGAATAAAGAAAATGGGGACGGATTGGGTTTTACTTAAAAAAATATTTATATCAATGCCTAAAACTAGGCACGCACCTAGCCTAGGTGCGCCTAGGCGCCGTCGCTTAGTGTTGTTCGCCTAGGCGCCGTCGCTTAGTGTTGTTCGCCTAGGCACACTGGGGCCTAGCTGTCTCCGGGCGCCTAGTACGCCTAGGCCCGCGCCTTGACAACAGTGTTCTACGGCCGATCACGCCAGGCTCGAGGCCGATACCCCTATAGGCCTTCAGAGGCTGATACACCTTATCGACCCCAGACAGCCCTTTTGGGGCCGATCACGCCAAGCTCGAGGTCGATACGGGTATTGGTCTCCAGAGGCCGATACACCTTACCGGCCCCAGACAACCCTTCTAGGGTCGATCACACCAGGCTCGAGACCGATATGGGTATCGGTCTTCAAAGGCCGATACCCCTCAACCTCCAGAGGCATACTCTGTCCTCTACATTCAAGTCTTCTCGCTAGACTGTCGGCCTTTGGCAGGGGGTCGACAGATACTCTGGTCGGCCCTTGGCAGGGGGTTGGCAGACGCTATGGTTGACCCCAGACAAGTAGACAACGGACTAGCGGACAAAACTTTCGGTCGACCCTCGGCAAGGGGTCGGTAAATTCTTCGCAACTCACCAAGGACGCGTGGATATCATAAGCCATGGATTTGCACCATGGAGTCCCAGTCCAACTCAAGCTTATGGAGGATCTTACTGTAGACACGAATTTTATCGGACCCGAACCCGACTCGCATGCACCGACCCGGAAGGCAGGCCCAACACAAACCAGAGCCCACCGGACCTGACCCGAGCCAAACAAGAGGCAGGGTGGGCCCATCCTCAAGTGGGGCCCACCCGACCCCCTTGTTCTAGAAAACCGTGCCCCTTACCCGGGTGGTCAGCCAAGCAAGAAAGAAAAAAAAAAGGAAAGAAAAAAAAGAAAAAAAAGGAAAGAAAAAGGAAAGAAAAAGAAGAAAAAGAAAAGAAAACCGCCATACGGGGGGGAGGTTGCGTAGACGTCTACACAAGCGTGGATCTACGCCTATCCTTCGATCCGACGGACAAGAAACGAAGCCGGGTCGTCATCGATTTAATATGCAATATTCAAATAAAAATTAAAAAAAAGATTAGGCCATAACTACTCCGCCAGAAAAGAAAAATAAATAAAGATTTATTCCCTCCATCAATGAAAGAACGAATCTTAGGTAGTTATGGGAGAGATATTAAAGGGATTCAATAAATCTTTCCATATCTCTCTCATCCCCCTTTACCTATAAATAGAGGGGGAGGGGGAAGACTCAAGAGGTTGAAGACGAAGACGAAAGCGAGGAAACTCTGCAAAGGAGGAAACACGCCTTCATCGATCCAAGGCTTCACGAGGCTCGGGCAAGCCTATCCCTTTGGGACCGGCTTAGTCCATCGAAAGTCCTCATCAACGTAAAGACCCTTGCACAAGAAGATCACCCCTTCGACTCCGTGCACGAAGAAGAGAGCTCGGAGAAGAAGAAACCTTCAAGAAGACGCCAGAAGCAAAGACCAAAGAAGAAGATCGAAGCGGCATCAACTCGTCGTCTTCAACAAGCATTCGACTCCGATCAAGCCCAAAAGCCCGGAGAAGAAGATCGAAGCGGCATTACCCCGTCGTCTTCATCAACCCTTCGACCCCTTGCACGAAGGAGAAAGCTCGAAGAAGAAGAAGCCTTCAACTCCGAAGACGCCAGAAGCAAAGGCCGGAGAAGAAGATCGAAGCGGCACCACCCCGTCGAAATCTTCAACAAACCTTCAACTCCGAAGGCGCCAGAAGCAAAGGCCGGAGAAGAAGATCGAAGCAGCATCACCCCGTCGTCTTCAACAAGCCTTCGACTCTGATCAAGCCCAAAAGCCCGGAGAAAAAGATTGAAGCGACATCACCCCGTCGTCTTCAACAAGCCTTCGACTCCGATCAAGCCCAAAAGCCCGGAGAAGAAGATCGAAGCGGCATCACCCCGTCGTCTTCATCAAGCCTTCGACTCCGATCAAGCCCAAAAGCCCGGAGAAGAAAAGCGAAGAGGCATCACCCCGTTGTCTTCAACAATGTCCACTCTATTCACGAAGAAAAAAGCATGGAGAAGGATACCCGAAGCGTCGCTACACCCGTCATCTTCAAAACAAAATATTCAACTCCGATTACGCCAAAGAAGCCTGGAGAAGAAGAAAAGTCAAGCCGACGCCACAATCGTCAAGGAAACCGAAAGAATAAAAAAGCCTTGGAGAAATCACCATCGCCGTTCGAGAAGAAAATCAAGCCAACGCCAAAATAAAAGCCAACACAAGAAGCCGAAGTAAAAGCACCGGTAAAGCCCGCGCCAAAGCAACGCCGAGCAAAACACCGCACGTTCTAGCCGATACGACGCGAAGTCCGGAAGAACTAAAGCATCGTAAGCCTTTACCCGTTTACGTTCAAGCGTAAGAGCCAAAGCAAATCAAAAGCCAGAGCCACACCAAAGCAAAACCAAAGCCGAAAGTTGAAGCCAAAGCCGAAGCCAAAACACGATCGACGCCGCGAACCGACGATCAAGGACGCCGAGATCTAGCAAGAGTCGAGGGAGACGCGAAAATCAAGGAACAAAGCCAAAAAACCCCTAACCGAGAAAGCACAAAGCACGGAAGGAACAAAAGTAACAAAAAACACCCCTTAGCCTCTCAAGAAACCCTCATCCTGTAAAGATCTCTATCCTAGGCAATCCCTTCAGAGCTTTCGCACGAAGTAAAATGGAGACACGGATGAGAATCTCTCCCACAATCTCCTGATCAAATCTTCGCCGCACTCAGCTCACTACCCCCGAGTCCCCGAGTCTCGGCCTTTGTAATCTCGTTTTGTGCAATAAAGACGACCCAAATCTTTTTTTCTGTACATACAACATCCAAGCTGGAAAGCGATCGTCTTCAGCAACACAGCCTGACCGGCCCTTGGCATGGGGGTCAACAGACGCTATGGATCACGATCGATCCCGAGCAACGGGTCGGCTTACGTGGCGCATATTGATCTCTACTTGTTACTAATAAATCGACGGAAGTTTTGACAAACACCCTCTGACCAACCCTTGGAAGAGGGTCGGCAGGTGCAACGGTCGATCCTGTACAACGGATCAGTAGAGAAATTTTGGTCGATCCTTGACAGGCGGTTGACAGATTCTTTCTAAACACTTGTCAAACCACTTCGACATCGACAAAACAGTTTTGCATCATGGAGTCCTAACCAGCTAGGTTATCACCTGCCTAGCTGGGAGGGAGTAATTGTGGGTGCAAAATCTGACTAACGCCCAACAGTGAGACCCGCAACCCTACCTGGGGCCCACGAAGACGACAGTGGAGCCCGCAGTCCTGTCTGGGTCCCACGAAGGCGACAGTGAGACCCATAGCCTTGCCTGGGGCCCACGAAGACAACAGTGGGGCCCGCAGCCCTGCTTGGTACCCGTACATGAGGGCCTGGTAAATACCCCGAATAATTACCTAAATTCCTGATATTTTCATAAATATTCCTCGAATATTCCCAAACCTCTATATATAGTCAACCCTGTAAATAATCTAGATCCGAAATCAGAGACCCAATTCCATTATTCCCAACTCCAATTTCTATTTTCAAGAGCTCTCTGAGCCTTCTGGTCTTCAGACTCTCAAGCCTACTTTATCTTTTGTTTACTTGTAACTTGTAAGAAGCACTCCTCGACCTGTCGATGGTAGCTCTACATCTCAAAAATAGTGAATTCATAGGTTGTTGTCTTACCGCATGGAGATGTAAACTTCGGCCAAACTTCGTTACCATATCATATGTCAACTCTCTCTTTATCCTTCTTTATCTTTTTCTGCTCTACAGTGTGTGTGACAACTAAGCATACAATAGCTAGGCATTCCACAATATCACATCTCGAATATTCAACCCTTCAATCGACTGTTGAAGGGGGGGTTACATATGGTGGCCGAAATCCTACCCCACAAATGCATCTCTCTATTTGTTAAAAAAATATATAAATTTGTTAAAAAAAAGCACATCTCTATTTGTTAAAAAATAACCTCTATTTGTTAAAAAAACACATCTCTATTTGTTAAAAAAAACACCTCTAAAAAAAACACCTCTCTATTTGTTAAAAAGAACGCAAATTCACCTCTCTATTTAAATTATAAAACAAAGCTAATTATGCTCCAGCATTTGTTAAACAAATATAAATCAAATCCATCAAAAAAACAAATTAATAATAGAAGAGCAAATTTGTCATTGTGTATCATTTCCTCTCATTTTCTGTGCGAACCAAACAGTTTTAGGTAATGAAAATGGTTGCCCCCTTTAATTCCCCCCTCATTTCCTGTGCGAACCAAACAACGGCAATCAATTCCAATTCTGTGGCAACCAACTCCGTGGAAATGGAATTGATTGCCGAGAGCCACTTCCGCGAAACAAACGGGCCTTAAGGGGACACACCTCTCTTGATGAAAAGATTCTTCTTTGCCATCTCGGTGTGCAGCGTAGACTTGTTCTCCGCATCAAACAATAGATCCTAAGCACCAACAAAGAGTTCGGCTTCGTCAGGGCGCCATCAACGAAGACGATGGATGACGGAACCAGAAGAGGGCAAAACGGGAGTCACCTGGAGAGCGGCCTTGGCAGCCATGGCGTGCTGAGCAGAGGAGAAGAGGGCGAAACCCATGGGCTGCTCCCCTTTGAAGTTGATCTGAGATGCCTCGAAGCCCGGCAGCCATCTCAGCAGGTTGTGGAGCTCCCTCTCCTTCACGTCCCCCGGAAGGCCAGAAATAAAGATCGTTCGGACCTTGAAGGATCAATAGAACAAGATATCCATGGTGATCTCCAGGTCCAACGGGAAAGAGAGGGCCAAGGGCGGTAGGGCAGTACCTCGTCGGAGGCGGCGCGGCTATGATCGACGGGGATGGGAGGCGCTGCAATCGTCAGCGCCGCGGGCTGCGGCGATGGCGCCCATTGCTGGAGGTAGGGATGGATGCCGGCGCTGGACATGGAGAAGAAGCCCTAACTCTCGTGGCCTCTCGAGTTTCCAAAATAGTTCACTGCCGAGATTATCAGAATCCATGCGCTATCAAATAATTCGCGGGATGTCACGTGCGACTGATAGCAGGGACCTGTTAATCAGGTGCGTATGGCCTATGGGTGCTAACCCGGTAGGGATGGCAATGGTGCGGTTTTGGGCAAAACCGAAATCGCCCTACAACACCGAACTGCCACATCGATATCGTACCGCACCACGATGGTGTACCATATATAAAACCGAAACCGTACCATTCGGTATGGTGCACCGCAGTTTAACATTATAATAGTCTAAACAGTGCAATTTTTTGTGGTTTTTTGTAAAACCGAAACCGCACCACAACACCGAAACCGTAAACCAAAACCACACCGCACCGAGACGGTTTTATATTTTGGCAAACCAAAACTGCACCATACGGTGCGGTTTTCCGCGATTCTCGATTTTAAACCGTACCGTTGCCATACCTATAACTCGGTGGTCTTGAACACCTCCACTTTCGTATAAATTAGAATGAATATATTCATACAAAATCGATTAAAATTGCTAGTTTCGCACAAATTTAATCAAATATCCAATTTAGATATATTTTGTACGAATATAGTCATTCTAATTCATATGAAAATGGACATTCCGATCGATTTAGTACGAAGCTTTTCAATCTTGAGTAGCTTTGTATGAAAGTGGAGATTCTAATTAAGTTCTTACAGAATGGATACTTTTGTATAAAAAAAACCAGAATTAAAAGTTTCATACGGAATTAGTCAAAATGTCCACTATTGTATGAATCAAAATGGCTATATTCGTACGAAATAGATTTGAATTTGATATTTTGATTAAGTTTATGAAAAACTAATAATTCAGATCTATTTTGTAAGAATATAGCCATTCAAATTCATTCGTACAAAAGTATCTATTACGCACGAACGTAATCAGAGTGTCCACTTTCAAATGAACCAGAAATTGCTATATTCGTACAAAAGAGATATGAATTGGACATTCAGATTAAGTTCGTGCGAAATTAACAATTCAGATCTATTTCGATTGAATATAGTCATTATAATTCATTCATATGAAAATATCCATTCCGCACTAACTTAATCAGAGTGTCGGCTTTTCATATGAATCAGAATGACTATATTCATACAAAAGAGATCTGAATTGGATATTCAATTTAAGTTCGTGCGAAACTAGCAATTCAGTTCTAATTTGATTGAATGTCAAAGTTGTTTTTTAGTTTCTTAAATTCCACTGAAGCCATCTGGTAAGAGGATATGGTTGCCGGACCAAAACTAATGATCTGCCACCACCCTCCTCTTCTTCTTTTTTTTGTTTTGTTTTATTTTTTTAATCAAGTTACAACCTAGTGGCACAGCTTCACGGGTGCTAACCCCTCGGCTTTTTCCTTGCCGACGTGCAGACAGGATTCGAACCGAGGACCTACGCCCAAAGGGTGCAACGTAACACCAACTGTGCTAACAGTTGGGACGCCGCCACCCTCTTCTATCCAAACAGAACTGCCAACTAACCAAATGGCCCTCCCTCCGGTCGGATTCCAGTCCACGTTCATTCCTCCCTACTACAAAGCCGAGCTCGTGTCCCATTTGGACCTAGGTCCCGCGGGTTCTTTCTCTCGCCCCCCTCCCCCCTCCCCCCTCCCCCCTCCCCCCTCCCCCCCAAGCCATGGCTTCTTCCGGCTCCGTTCAGAAATCCGAGGAGGAGTGGAGGGTGATCCTCTCGCCGGAGCAGTTCCGGATTCTTCGGCAGAAGGGAACCGAGTAAGACCGACCAACACAGCACTCTGTTCTTTCAATATATACAAAGCATTCATCCCTTATGGAAGGGATTTGAAGTTGTTCATCTGATTTTCTGCTGCCAAGGATGATTGATCGGTGAAATTTGATGAACCCACTTTAAGGTGTTTTCTGATCTTTCTTTTTGGTTGGTGGATTGAGTTTGTTTAAGCCTCTACTGATCTTGGTGGGTTTCCCACCTCTTAGATGATAGTGCAATTCCATGTATTCCTTATTGAGGGATTCATAAGGTTCTCTCTCTCTCTTTGCATCCTAGTATGATAAAAACTTGTAAAAGCTGCTTCTATATAAAGGCAGCAAGACAATTGTAATGGGTAACATGGGTTAGCTTTTGTAGTCTATAAGAGAAGGCTCTAGTGGATTATAGGGTTCACATCATCTCCTCAATGGGTTCCAAGGACGACCTAGGTGGATTCCAAGGTTTCATCGTGGTGAAGGTGTCTCCCTGACCACGTCAAGTGGTATCAGAGCAAGGCTTCACCTCGGTCGGATGGCTTCTGAAGATGGGTCAAGGCGTTCCAACCTTGCGGCGATGCTTCGGAGGTTCTGACGGTTGCGCCGGTCGAATGTTTCCAACGTGAGATACTAGATTCAATCGCACAACTCACACAAGCTCTCAATCACAATCGCATTACCGGCAACGATCAAGCTCCAAATAATGAATTTGGGCGACGAGGTCGTGGTTCTGTTGTTCCACAATTTCTCTAAGGCGATCAAGCTACAACCAATAATGGTGAGTGACGAGGTCTTAATGCTGAGTTCCAACAAATTCGTAGGTCACCCTACGATGACTCCTCAAGTTATGAGGAGATCGAAGATAACTTCCTGCAGCATCAGGCGAATTCAAGAGTGGGATTATCACATAAAGGTGAATCTACTATCTTTCAATGGCCAACTGCACATTGAGGATTTCCTCGATTGGCTATCTGGGGTGGAGAAGTTTTTGGATTATATGGATATTCGAACAAAAAGAAGACGAAATTGGTGGCGTGCAAACTAAAAGGCGATGCATCGGCATGGTGGGATCAGCTCCAATAATCACATACCCGTCAAGGCAAAGATCCAATTTATATTTAGCCATCTATGAAGCATTTTTTACAGGAGCGATTCCAACCCTTCTATTATGACTAGGTACTATTTCAACAATACTAAATTGCCACCAAGGTAATTGTCCTGTGCGGAAGTATGTTTTTGAATTTTATCATCTTTTGGCACAAAATAATTTGGAGGAAACTGAATCACAACTAGTCATGAGAATCTTGGGTGATGTTTGCCTCACCATCCAAGTATGAGGCTACTTACAGTCAGTCTACACCGTCAACGATGTCGTTCAACTATCAAAGATGGTTGAAGAACAACTGAACCATCCAAATATGAAAATTTTGGTTTCTGGTAGATTTGGTGTTTCTGATGCTTTTAATGAGACACCGCAAACTCGAGAGTCGAGAAGAAACGCACGAAGATTATTCAGCATTGTACTTATGGCAATAACACAAGTAACCATCCGAGCAAGCCAGTTGTAGGGTCAAGTAACACGAAAAATGTGAATTCCAATTCTTACGCTTCACCATTGCCCATCAATTCTACAGGTGCGAAACCAAGACACCACTCCAGCCGATGCCCAAAGCATCAGATGGCGAACTTAACCACGATGGCAAAGGGTGATGAAGGACAACCTGAGAAAGATTCCGAAGTGACGTATGAAGACGAAGAAATCACATTCTCTATGGCCACCCGAAAGTTGTAAATACCACTGCAAGGGCTCGATCCCCAACGACACATCTTCTGGACGGATGCCAAAACCTAATTAAAATAACTTGACAAGAGAACTTTATGCCAAGAAATTAGCCCAATTGGCTTGGAAAGATTTATCTTGTTAGTTAGCCGGTTTAAGTTCATACAATGAAGAATGATGCAATTTTATTGGCAATCGAATGCCTTAATTTAAGGGATGAACATTAAGCAAATTCATTCATGAGTTCAATTAAGATGTACTCAGATAATAATCCATGCAATATCACGAGGATCGAAGAAGCAGATTTGTCAATGAGAGTGTGATTTGATCGTCGATGGTGGTAGCAATGAGAATATTGTATCCAAAGCTTTACTCGACAATTGACAACCATCATAGAGTGTCGTCCTTACCCCTACAGAATTGGTGGCTCAAAGACATCGGTGAGACTAAAGTGAATAAGCGGTGTAGAATTACACTTCCAATTGGAACGATCTACAAGGACGAGATACTTTGCAATATTGTCGACATGGACACATGACATATCTTGATTGACTGTCCACAACGACCAGAACACCACCTACATCTTCTTTCATGGTGTCAAAAAAATCTCTTTTGATGCTATGAGGGTAAAAGTGTGTTGTAAAATGAAGGGATGGTCAGTTCTTATTATTGGAGATGTCAAATTAAGGCATGCAGATGTGCTGGCTATTGGGGCCCCAAGAAGCAAGTTGACTTCAAAGATAGACTCATGGACGAGACCTTTTCAAGAGGGGTGTCTGATGCATAGTTACCAAGTCGGAAAACGGGAAAAAAACGGCAAAGGAAAAAATCGGAAAGATACGATGAAAACGGAAAAAACGGGAAAAAAAGCGTGAAAACATCGAAAAAAACAAAAAAAAAATCTTAAAATTTATATAAAGTATGTATATATGTCATTTTCTAACATTAAGTAATCAAAAGTTTAAAACATATAGTATATGCGTTTATTAAGCACAAACAAAATAAAACCCGAACCCAATTTAAACCCTGACCAAACCCGACGTGTTTTATACGCGTTTTTTCCGTTTTAAACATGTATAAAACGTGTACTGACATTTTTTTTCAAAAAAACGAGTTTTTTTCCTGTTTGCTACGGCTTTGGATCGATACGCGTTTTATACGCGTTTTTTTCAAAAAAAACGCCCGATTTTGTAACTATGGTCTGATGTAGTGGGTTCAACCTGAAACCACACATGGTGCAGCGTGCAGACCAAGCCCGAAGACCCTTGTCATGTGCCTCAGTTCAAACGCCTGGAGCAGATCACAAGGTAAAAAAAAAATAGAGAAAATAGAAGGTGTTGCGTGCCTCAGTCTGGACGCACCACATGTGGTAGGGGCGGCCATGGGCCTAAATTCAGGCCTCATTTATACTTTGTCGGGTCAGGCTTTCGCATCGAGTCTATTCAAAAATACTTGTTAGGACCAATCCCGGTCCATGGCCGGCCAGCCCTAACATGCGGTTGTTACTTCGGCCCTGAGATCTCGAATAATCGGAATATTACTCCAGCACGAACCAAACCCAAAGGACTTCGGATCCATATGCTATACATACCCCAAAAGATGGGGTTCCATTAAGTCTGAGATACGTCTTTTAACTTGACTTTGAATATCTTGGCGGGGAAGAATTGCATAAGATTTCTGAGCATTGATTGATAGCACTACACCTTAAGTTATTTTATTTTATCTTTATTTGCTTGTTTGCATCCTAGTAGGACAAGACTTGTAAAAGCTGCTTCTGTTTAGAGGCTGCAAGACAAGTATAATGGGTTAGCTTTTGATAATAAACAAAAAAAAAGAGTCTTTTTAGAGTTCTTCCCTGTCGATTCAAGGACCTTTCCTTGGTGGATTCTGCGGAAGACCCTAGTGGATTCTAGGTTTCATATCATCTCCTCGGTGGATAAGAGGTTTGTGTCGCTTTCAAATATCCATAGAAGGCAAGAGATGAAACTCACATGAGTTGAGACACTCCTTGCACAAAGACAATAAGTCTTGAATGGATGTTGGTCAAGAAGACAACAGTTGAGCTCTGAGTAATTTTCCAAACTTAAATATAGCATTGATCATTGAGTCCTCATGCCTCACAAAATATTATCTAAATTTTAGGCGTGCACCTTGCGCCATGGACCATAAGAGTGAACTTATAATTCCAATTGTAGTCACCCCAACCTAGTTTGCTAGGCCGAAAAAGATATGAGTTGTGTCAAGAACCTCAAGGTGGGGAAATGACTAAGAAATCCTAGAAGACTTGGAAGAGTAAAAGTGAATGGGCTATCAATGGTCAACAATTTCTTAGTCATCAACTCTCCACTATGATCCGCATAAGTCTTAGGGATGCGAAAAGTAGATGGGATGTTAGCCCATTTGACAACACACTCTTCACCGTGTGTCCAGAAGACCATTCCTTTTGCCAAGGATTGCGACTTCGTCAATGCACATGTTGGTCGATTGTAGTGAATAGGATTATCATTTCCTTGTTGTGAGTCATGCGACTGGCATTCCCTCGTACAGGATGCCCTTGAACATTCTTTCAATCCCTTTTTGGTTTTCTTCCTTCGTTTGATTTCTAGGCCGTCTTGGCTAATGCAATTATATTTCTATTGGACTTATTCATGGATGTTCGATGGATCTTTTGAACCTTGTTTGTTGTTGCATGACCCTCCAAACTTAATTCTGAAACAACTTGCACCTCCATCTACAATACTTGGATTTTGTATTACCCCTGATATGATTACTACTACAGCCTCTCTTATTGGAGTTGAGAGTTTGTTTGGGTAGCTTGGTTATTAGTTGTAAAATTTCCCCAATTGATGATGACGACCTCCATTCTATTTTCTCTTTTGTCTTTTCTTTTCCGTTACCTTATAACCAACCAAGGCTTGTGGGAAGGACATCCACTTGTTGCGTCTCCTCCATGGGCCGGATTATTCCTTACTAAGTAGCAGTTAATGTTTTTCAATTCTTAGAAACCATGAGATATGGCTTGTAGGACTAAGGCACCTAGCTCCCTTGTCTTGACTGCTTTTGTCCTTCAATTTTCTTGCAAGGGACAATACTAAATGTTTTGGAAGGTGAAAGGTTGCTAGAATCGGGCCTCTTCGTTATCACCATAAATTGTGGAGTCAATGTCTTGTTTAACTGAATCTCCATGCAAACCATTGTGAAGCTACCCTTTCCTTGTTTTTTGTGCAAGCAAGTTCTACCAAAATGCCTCTCTAGGGGGAATTGTCAGCACAACGTTGCTCAGCAATTACTCACGATATAGATAAAAGATGGCAAACACACCATAATATTTGGTATGGTTCCCTTGCCGAGTCAAAAATCTTGCTTTCTCCTCTCTAGTGAGAGAACTTAACCAAGCACCATCCATGGAATGCCCATCCATTCCTTAATTAGGAAGGTCTTTATATAACACCTGTCATGATTTCCTTCCATGAACATTCCTTTGAGAATCTGCTTAGAAGTTCCTTACTATCCCCAACTTCTTAGTTCTTAGTGGTGTACATGAAGACACTTTGCAAAATGGTTGATCTCCCTCCTTTCAGCCCAGGATATATGCATCAGTGTGGTACCCTCGCCCATGATCTGACTTCGTTGATCAAGACCCTCCTTCACATGCTCCACCTCTGGTTTCTTCCCAATGTTCATTCCATGGTTCCTACTTGATTCGTCTAAGTATGTGGAATGCACATGCATGCTCAATGCTTTGTTGGGTCCACTGCTCCGTTCTTGCCATTGTTTCTGTAATGAGGTCAATTTCTGTAAGAAAAAAAAACCCCTCACGGTCTCGAGTCATGCTCACTAATAGTTTATCTGAGTGACCCTCTTCCAACTTGTTACCGATAGTTGTCTTTTTTCTTCACCAAATATTTGATGATTGGAGTGAATGCTTAACCTAATAGATACTACATTTTGATTTTTGAATTATTTTGAGTCCTTGTCTGATTAATCAAAGATGCCTACATTATTAATTTAATTAATTGTGGATTGCTCTTATATTTGTTTCAAGATCAGGTGGTTTAGCTCCACCATCATCTCAATGCAAGAAAATTATTGAAGAAATGTTCTTAATTAAAATCTTGTTAGCAAAATAGGCACCTAATGATATGAGTTTGGTCGTGATGGTAAAGAATAAGGGCACTTGTATGGTAGCAAACACACTCTCTTGTAAGGACAAACTTTAGATGAAGTCAGGCCATGAGTCTTGACTTTCATGTTATTTTGAAGTTAGGTAGTTTTGATTTTAATATAATTGTTCAAGTCAAAATGAGTCCTTATGGTGACATAACACTTAAATCACGACTCCCAGCTCATATAAAACAACTTTGGTTTTAAGTTTAGCAATTTGACTTTAACTTGGGTATTGAGGAACCTACATCTATGGTATTACTAGCTATGATGGCCTCATCGTAGCTCCTAAACATTAAGACATCTCTTTTATTCATTGTATAACAAACAATATTTATTTCACAAAATTATCAAAGTGTGGTATTTATGTTAAACATTTTATGTGTTCGTATGCTGAGGTAATTGGCTTTTCTTTTGAGCCTATCCGGGTTGCATTAAGAATAATCATTTAATTGCTTTTGCTTTTATTAAATCCGGCTATTTTATTAATATTTTTTGGATGGCACCATCGGAAGATTAGGCACAATGGGTTTTTGTTTGCCTGAATCCTTACCAATATTATGATACTATTCAATTCAGGCTCATTCGGCCCAACGATCTTTTAAAATTATATGGTTTTTGTTTGATGCTTGGTAATCAGTTGTATATCATGTTGTGGGTTTCCTTGCTCCTAAATTGGTGAAATTGGACGAATAGAAACATACCATTGTTTGGAGCATCAATTGCATGTGGACATTCTGTACCAATACTAAAGCACCATGATATGGTGCCATATATAAAATTTGGTGGGTTCAGTGAATATTACGGTGCATGGCTAATATCTTGGTATATAGATGGTTTACACCCTTTATATGCCTTCAAAATTTTTCTAACCTTGGGGATCATTACACACTAACTGTGAAAACTGAAAAGTCGGTTTGACTCGGCTGAACCTTATTCTCATCAAACCGATGTATAGACCATTTCAAACCATCCACAATCAAAACAATTTATTGTATAGAGACTTTGCACTTCACTTTGTTCGGTCTAAATCACTTTGTTTCTTATCAATTTAATTTATATTCAACAAATTAAGGTCGATCTCAAGTATGGAAACCTGGCTAAAATATTCTAATACAAAACAAAAACAAATATTTGAAATATGATTTCATTTATTTTTGTTGCACAAACTGTATAAAATATATAAAAATTGGTGACCTTTTTCTTTTGGATTTCCTAAGGTATTAGTAGTTCTTCAGTTTCTGAACTGAATCAATAGATAAAACCGTACTAGTCGATTGAGCACATATTTTAGAGTTTTTTCTTCATTTTAATCATCGAAAATAGAAATTTAAAACTTAAAAACTCGAGACGGAGGAAACATGCTATAAATTGAGATAATGACAACACATCTACTCTATCAACAATACTTTTGCGACAAGTATCATCCTGACCGAGTAACCCTTAGATCGGATAATTGCTTCTATTAAATACTAGCTTCGGTGTTAAAATCCAGCCTCTACGATTCCTTTACTACCATCTCCCAAGTGACTTTCAGCCTACCCACACCCCTTGCTCCTTTTAACTTATGCCTTCATCTTAAACTCCTACCTCCTCCTGTCCGTGTTGTGCATGACCCCCAAGTAGTTTGCACCGCTGTTTTAAAACTCGGTAAAACTCAGCTGAGTCCCAGTTTTGAGTTTACTTGACTCTGACGGCTTTCTAGTCGAGTTTACTTGACTCGGATGGCTTTCTAGTCGGGTCCTAGTTTTGAGTTTTTGTCTTCATCTCAGTCATACTCCTATTATTTTCTACAACTTATATGGGGAAGCTATATGGCTCTCATATCTTCTCTTCTATTAATATAGTTATGGATTTCTGAGAGATTACGGACCTAGAAGAGTGGCTTGTCATGCTATTTCTGGTGATATTACTTTCAGGCCACGAGGCACCGGTGAGTACGACAAGTTCTTCAGCGACGGGACGTTCAAGTGTGCAGGCTGTGGGACACCGCTCTACACGTCCACCACCAAGTTCGACTCTGGGTGCGGGTGGCCGGCTTTCTACGAGGGGATTCCTGGAGCCATTAGCCGCTCGGTTCGCTTCTTTCCTTTTGTGCTTGAATTCATTCATCGGCCAACATCTTGTTTTCTTCTAGGGTGGGGCTATATACTGCTCGCTTTTTACCACAGGCAGCCCCAAAATACAGGCAACACAGGTTTTTACCAAGCAGGCCCCTTCTCATGGGCAGTCCCCTGCTTCCTCTCCTGTTGTACTGTGCAAACTGCCGTCGCCCGTCAACCCCATCCAACCCATCGCCTCCTTCTGCCTTCCTCCTTCCCTTCTTCCAGCGGCGGTGGGTTGCCAGCGGCGGAGGCAGGTGTGGGTTACCTGTAGAAAAGATCAGGGACGGAATGGGGACATATTGGATATTTTTTAAAGTTAAAGTTGGGGCTGCCTGTCGTAATTTGTGGACTATATAGATAGCCTCACCCTTCGTCTAATATGGCTTTGTTATACTCAGCCGGATCCCGTCGTCTAATATGGCTTTGTTATACTCAGCCGGATCCCGACGGGCGGAGGACGGAGATCACCTGCACGGCCTGCGGTGGGCACCTGGGCCATGTGTTCAAGGGCGAGGGGTTCAGCACGCCGACCGATGAGCGCCACTGTGTCAATAGCATCTCCATCAAGTTCACTCCTGCTGCCCCTCTTTGAACAACATTACTACCTGTACTAGTGTACTGGTTATATTTTTGTTTTTACATTTCAGTCCAAACCATGGCATGGAATTATGAATAAGGCTTGGTTTTTAGTATCTCAAAATTTTCTCTCTATCTATATAACATGGCACGGTGGTATTGTGCTTACTAGATAAAATGGAATACTGATTAGACAAAAACACACATGCTAATTAGACAAAACATTCAAATAGACAAAAACGAACAAAGAAACATAGAGAGAATCGGTAATACAAATTTAAAAAAAAATCCAGCTTATCTCAAAAAAAAAAAAAAAAAACATGTTCATGTCTCAATTCCAAATAAGGAAACTGTGATCCCCTCCTTTTACGCTCCTCTTTTGCACCGATAAGATCCTCCCCTCCCAAAAAATAATAATAATAAATAAATAAATAAAATAAAATCATGTTCACACCCAAGTGCCGACAGGCACGGACATGCACTATAACTAAGATGTGTTCCCGCTAAAGACGGCCCGAAGTCTGCCGGGGCCCTAGGGTGTGTGGTCGCTGAAGGTGATTAGATGTGTTGCCGCTGAATACGACGGTGTGGGTGGGTGTGGTGATGCCCAATGGGCATCTTGCCATTGAAGGCAGTCTGATGCTGTGCCGATAGATGTGTTACCGTCAAAGACAGTTTGTTACAGTGCCGACAAGTATGGGTATGCACTAGTCTATATATATACGGTTGAGTTATCAATTGAAGGATAAATTACAGGGTAAATTACACTTTGCCCCGGTGAAGTTTAGTTCAAAAACACTTAACCTCTCTATAGTTAAAAAACTACATTTTCTCCCCTTCAATTTAGTTTTGATCAGATAAAAATGACCAAATAAGAAAATTAAGTAGTTGACAATAGGGGGTATGGAGCTAACCTTTCAAACTTTAGGGAGCGATTAGGAACAAAATAAACTAAGGGGGGGTTAAGTGATTTTGAGCTGATAAATCGAAGGATAAATTACATAGAGATTTCAAGGAACAATTTCATCATCATCCTCCGACTCCTTGGCCCGGTCGAAGAAATTGTCGAGGTACCACGGGAAGTCCTCGCTCCAGCTGCCCCTATTGGCGGTGGCGCGCCACTGCTGGTCGGCGATCATCGCCGGCGAGAGCCCCCACCGCTCGAGCTCCTCCGCCGTGTGGTGGATGGCGAGGCTGTAGTCGCCCCCGGGGCCCAGCTGCATCACCCGGGACTCGCAGTTGCCCAGGTTGTTGAGCCGCTCGAACTGGTCCACCGTCCACTTGAACCACTTCATGAGGAAGACCCGCGACGTCAGGCCGTGCGACACGATCACCAGGTTGGTCTCCGAGCTCTCGTCCTGGTTCAGCCGCCTCATGTCGATGTCCCTCCACAACGACTCCATGAAACCTGCAGCGATAGATTCTTGATCGGGGTTTCGGTTTTGAGAATCGGAGCTCCGGTGAACTTACTGGAGACGCGGTCGAAGACGTCGGCGGCGGACTCGCCTTCGGGGAATCGGAAGAAGAAGCGGCCGAACCGCTGGCGGGTCTCCTTCACCACCCGCATCCGCTCCTCCACCTGGAAGTTGCCGAAGTCCTGCTCCCGGATCCGGCACTCCTCCCGGACCCCGAGGATCCTCTCCCTCGGAAAGGCGCGGCCCAGCTCCCGGAGCGTCGACCTCGTCCGCTCGTAGGGGGAGACGTAGAAGTAGACCTTGAAGTTGCAGCCAGCGTCCGACACCACGCGGTGGATCTGGCGGCCGGCGGCGCGGGCCTGGTCGAGGCCGAGGGGGGTGAGGGGGATGCGGTAGTCCGGGGTGGTGGTGTAGGCCGACATGTCGAGGTTCCCCTGGCTCTCGCCGTGCCGCACCAGGATGATCCTCTTCGGGAGCATCCGCTCGACGCTCGGCCGCCTGCTCATCGTCTTCGTCCCCCCCCCCTCTCCTTGCTGTTGCCTGTTTCCCCTTCCTTTGTGATCTATTTATGGTGGATTTCCACGTGGCGGATTACTCTTGGGCTTCAAGTTGACAAACGACGGCAGATCTTCTACAGTCGGTGGGTGGGCTCAGTGCGCATCACAGCCTCACGATGGCTGGCGACCCAGCTGGCCTTGTGCGTTCGGCTGTGATGCGCGCCGGGCCCACAGACCGGGGCCGACCGACTGTAGGAGATTTGAATGGCCTGAGCCGCCTGAGTTGGATCCCCCAAAGCCGAAACTGATCGACAAAAAAATTGGTGCGTGGGGATTTCGGCTTCGCTGCAGATGCTGATTCTATGGATTTTGAAAAGTGGGTTGACCACCCACTTTTGGGAGCTGGAAAATTTGAATTTTTCAAAAAGATAACAATAAATTATGGAGAAATTTGATACTACGAAAATTTGGGAAATTTCTAACTTTCAAGAGTCAAAACTTCTCTCTCTCTCTATAGCCGAAATCCTCCCCCACAGAATCCCGGATGAAACCTAGTGCGCAGGGCCAAGTCGTCCGAGCAAAATCCAAAGTGCTTGGGCTCAACTGGAATCCCATCCAACGTCCACTCGACCACTTTCAACATTTCGAGAATATTTAATCTTTTGAGTCTAATTTGGGCATGCAGTGTCGCAATGATCGATGTCTAAAAGCATTGATAATTTACCCTTAAACATATATTTTATAGTTTTCATTTCTTATAATCTAATGATAAATATAATGTTTTCAGACAAAGACAAAAAAAAAAAGAGTATTTGACCAAAAAAACTCTCTAAAAAGAGCGAAAAAGAAGCAAATTGAGGAGACAAAGTGAAGTTTGAAGACAACTAAAGTTGGAAGGAACTCGGAGAACTATATATAAATATCATCAATTCCATCTGGGCATATTGTCAAATTCCGCCTAGGTGGATTTCAAAAACCATCAAAGTTGACATGGAGTATTTGTGCAGAAGTGAGGCACTGGTCATACGAAAGTTAGTATAACCACCCAGGCGGAAGTTATCATAACCGCCTTGGTAGAAGTTACGATATTTCAACCATTCAGACAAGCCTTTGCCAAAATTAAATAACCACTTCTCAGGGCTATAAATAGACCCCAAATCATAAGCAACCTGATCATATCAGATCCGATCCGGGAGAAAAGAAGAGAACCTTGCATAAGAGTGGAAGAAGGAGGAAGAAGAGGTTGAAGTCGGATTCCGGTTGCAATCTCCACATCCTTTTGTAATTCCATTTAGAGCATGGGGTTTTAATCTACTAGGGTTCCAGGTGATCCCTAGAGATGTGTTAAACTCTTTTGTATCAATGTAACACTAATTTTATTCACGATTAATGTATAGCTTGTGTTTAGTCTAAACCAGATTACTAGTTTATCTTTTGTCTCCTAGATTGTTATGATATTAGGAAAACAAGCTTATTACATAGTCTGTGTGGAAATGCCTCTCTATGTGATTACCATACATAGTGGTCACAAGAGTCTTATGTTAATTCTTTGGATTTTGTACTCGAGAGAGATATTTCATGCTCGTCACTAGGGTCGGACGGTTTATGTCAATATCGAAGACAATACATACTCAAGGTGATATAGGATATCATAAAGGGTGGTACTACGGTGGAAAACCCACTTCATCGAATTGTGAATATTCAGAGATAAGTCCAAAGTATTTAGTTTGGAATGATATGAAATTAATATCTCCAATCTCATTATCATTTATATCATTAGATTAGATTATCAACATTACCTTTGGATTAGGGACGTTGTGATAAAAATATAAAAGTTTATAATAAACGTTACCCTTGGATTAGGAACGTTGCGAGTAAACATAATATTTGATTTCATATAATTCTAGATTTAAATCCCTTGGCATAACTTACTGATAGAAAGGAATCCTTTAAATTGCTAAGGATGAACCTATGGCCCTAGACAATTATCCATTCGATTTTTTTTTTATTTCTAATCTATTTTAGTTATTAGTATAATCACCATATCCATCTCCTATTCTCTTAGACTTTATTTTCAAAGAATTTAATACCATTGTCCTCGTGGGAACGATCCGATATCAGTCCTCTAATACTCTCGATCCGTAACTAATACCAGGATACTAAGTGCAACAGATAGCACGTATCACGCAACCACATATAGCCATGACCAATGACATTTTATCACACATGTTTGAAGGAAGAACCTATATAGTATGAGTGTATGAATGTACCCACAAGACTGAGGTTATCGATCCTTCATAACACATGCATATAGAGTAGTTTTATGACCTTTAGTGCGTGGTAAATGCAAGGTGCATATCCGAGATGGATCGTGTAAATCTTTAAGCATCCAATAATTATGGGTATAAATAAAGAGATAATTATCCTGTTACGAGATAACGCCCTCATTGGAGCAAAGAGAGTGACAATTATGATTGCCAAATCAAGAAATGATTGCTCAATTATAGCTGTATTGCCACGTCAGCAATAACAATTATGTAAATTTAATCACCTGAGATCTCTATAAATAGAGGTCAATCATAGCCGGCCAGGTTAGTCTCTCTGATTTCCCTAGCATTCATTAGATATTTCTCTAGCCGACTTGAGCACCGGAGGAGGGATATGGGATTCATAACCCTAGATTCTCTTTTATGTTTGTGTCTTATGCAGGGAGATTATTGGACAGCTGGGGGAGATTTCACCCGCACAATATTATTGGGTATTTTTTAAAATTAAAATGGACCATTGGGTTATGCTTTTACCCTCTTAAAGGGAAGAGAATTTCTAGAGGCACTTTTATTTAGTCCCATATTGGTGGTAAAAAAAGTAAGAGGTGCACATATGAGTTAAGACTTGAGAGGAGTAGTGTTTACAAGAACACATCGGAGCAAATGTAATGGCACGATCAATCAGAGTAGTACAAAGTACCACTATGCGAGACATGCGATTATGCGTTTTGGGTGCTTTAGAGGTGCTCTTGGCACTTAGGCATCTGACCGATCGAGCCAGTGGGTCTAAAACGGTTCCATCATAACTATTGATCTCGAGATATCCGATCGGAGATGGCACCCGCTCCAAGTTTATGGCACTTGCTCAGGAGCAATCTGGGTGACTAATTCACTCGTGATTGTATGTGAAAAGTCATTCATGTTTGACCAAAAAATATCGATTGAAGGAGATCCAAACCTCTAATTCATATACCTAAAAACTCTGCCTTCTTTCTTTGTCCTTGAGATTTTGGCATCACAGGTCTTTGATTAAGAGTGTTCCTCTGTGGTCAGAGCGTGCATACTCCAAACCCAATTATTGATCGAGGCTTCATTTTATACTAATGACAAGTTTCTCAAACCCATTGCACTCTCACGGTTTCAACAGGAAGGAGATAAATTTTGTCTCAAAGATATTTGTAGACACACAAATTATGTCAAACACGAATCCGACTCGCATGCACCTATGCGGTTGCAAACCCAACATACACTCAGGCCCGGACCCGACTTGCATGCACCAATGCGGATGCAAACCTGACACGCACTCAGACCCGGACCCGACTTGCATGCACCAATGCAGATGCAAACCCGACACGCACTCGGACTCGGACCCGACTCGCATGCACCAATGCGAAGGCAAACCCGACACGCATTTGGGACCCGGACCCGACCCGCGCCAAGCAAGGGGCCGAGTGGGCCCATCCCCAAGTGGGGCCCACCCGGTCCCCCTATAGGAATCCGAACCCCTTAAGGGGGTGGCCGGCCATGCAAGAAAAAGAAAAGAAAAAAAAAGAAAGAAAGAACGAAAAGAAAGAAAGGAAAGAAAAGAAGAAAAAAGAAAACAAATACCGACATGCGCGGGGGGAGGTTGCGTATGACGTCTACGTAAGTGTGGATCTGCGCCGATCCCTCGATCCGACAGACAAGAAACGAAGTCGGGTCATCATCGACTTTATGTGCAAGATTCAAAGTAAATCCAAAAATGATTGAGCCATAATTACCCAGCCAGAAAAGGAAAGCAAATAAAGGTTTATTCTCCTCTTCAAATGAAGAATAAATATGGGGTAGTTATGGGAGAGATATTAAAGGAATCTAAATAAACTTCTCATATCTCTCCCTTCCCCCCTTCACCTATAAATAGAGGGGGAGGGGGAAGGCTCAAAAGGTCAAAAGCTGAAGATGAAGCGAGGAAGCTCTGTAGAAGAGGAGACGCGCTCTTCATCGACCCAAGGCTTCACAAGGCACGGGCAAGCCTATCCCTTCGGGACCGGCTTAGTCCATTGAAAGCCCTCATCAACGTGAAGACCCTTGCACAAGAAGATTAAGCCTTCGAATCCGTGCACGAAGAAGAAAGCTCGGAGAAGAAGAACCCTTCGACTCCGAAGACGCCAGAAGCAAAGGCCGGAGAAGAAGATCAGAGCGGCATCACCTCGTCGTCTCCAATAAGCCTTCGACTCCGATCAAGCCCAAAAGCCCGGAGAAGAAGACCGAAGCGTCATCACCCCATCGCCTTCGACAAATGCCCGCTCCATCCACGAAGAAGAAAGCTTGGAGAGGAACACCCGAAGCATCGCTACACCCGTCGTCTTCGAAGCAAAGCCAACGCTGCAACCGTCGCACGGAGATCGGTGCTACCCTTATCGTCTTCAAAGGAACCCTTCGACTTCGATCACGCCAAAGAAGCTCGGAGAAGAAGAGAAGTAAAGCCGGTGCTACACCAGTCGTCTTCGAAGTAAAGACTTCAACTCTGATCAAGCCAAGGGAGCCCGGAGAAGAAGAGAAGTTAAACCGATGCCATAACCGTTGAGGAAGCCAGAGGCCTTGAAGAAGTAGCCACCGACGTTTGAGGAGAAGATCGAGTCGACGCCGAAGCAAAAGCAATGCGAGAAGCCAAAGCAAAAGCCCCAGTAAAGCCCGCGCCAAAGCAACGCAAGTGCCAAAGCCAAGCGACTATGCCGATCACGAGCAAAAGCACCGCACGTTCTAGCCGATACGACGCGAAGTTCGGAAGAACGAAAGCATCGCAAGTCTCCCCCCCGTCTACGTCCAAGCGCAAGCGCCAAAGCAAAGCAAAAGCCAGAGCCACGCCAAAGCCAAGCCAAAGTCGAAAGCCAAAGCCGATGCCAAAAGCACGATCGACATCGCGAATCGACGATCAAAAATGCTGAGGTCAAGAAAGGAGCGAAGAAGACACGAAGATCGAGGAACAAAGCCGAAAACCCCCTAGCCGAGGAAGCGCGAAGCACGGAAGGGATCAAAGCAACGGCGGATACTCCTTAGCCTCTTAAAAACCCTCACCCTGTAAAGACCTCTGTCCTGGGCAACCTCTTCAGAGCTCTCGCATGAATACCACGTGGAGACGTGGATCAAAGGGACCCTCCAGAGGATCTCTCTCGTAATATTCTGATCAATATTCGCTGCACCCGGCTCACCACCCCCGAGTCCCCGAGTCCCGGTAATTGTAATCATCGTGTGTTTGCAATAAAGACGACCCAGATCTTTTTCTGTGCATATATATTTCTGGCACGCCCAGGGGGACCTACTCTCCTTTCATCCGTACGTCTGAAGGAGTTGCTTCAAGTTCGCCATAGCCGGGACAAACAGCAATGCGTTTGCTCCAAGCCTTTCACCAATCGTTGAGTCTCCGCTACTCCGACACGGTGATCCAGCAAACTCGGAGGGTGATGCTCCCCTAATGGTATGTGTCTACACTCGGCGTACTCGAGCTCTTATGGATGTCTTCACGTCAGAAATTACTACCGAAGATGCTTGCCAAAGCGCCGACGAGGCCTTGGTGTATGAAGGAAGAAGCCTCGATCCTGGAGTCAATGTCCAGAAGTTTGGGGAGGACCAGCCCCAACCCCGAGCCCGTTCGGGCTCTCCAGCGGACGTCGCACCTCCTCTACAGGGGCAAACATCTGTCATCAACCAGAAACAAGTCGGCGCAACTATATTTCCGACGATGATGGCGAAGATGCAAGTATGCAACATCGGAATGTCCTCCATCATTATCCCCCGTCCGCTTTTCAGCTCCAAGTCATGCAAATGGGCGAACATATGGCGCAGATTACTCGGCTGATGGAGGAGAAGGATCGTCACATCAACACTCTGCTTCAAAAGCTAAGGGCAAAGGATGCTGCAACAGTCGATCAACCTCTTGCTTCTCCAGTAACCGCTCCAGCTCCGTCCTCAACTCTCGCTCCTGCAAAGGTTGTTCTGACAATTCAAGCGGTTACTCCAACACTCTCCTCGGTTCCCGTCCCGGTTGAAGTCGTCTCTCCAGCACCAGTCTCGGGGGCCACACAACCTCCGGCAACAGCAACAATGAATGCTTAACAAATACAAGCGTTGGTAGCCGACATGATGCGCTCCCACTGCAGTATTCTTCCTCCGATCATGGTAGCATACTCGAAGCCTTACACCGCGAGGATCAAGCAGCTTCGCTTCCCCATCGGGTTCCAGCCACTAAAGTTTTAGCACTTCGACGGGAAGGGAAATCCAAGACAGCACGTCACTCACTTCATCGAAACTTGCAACAATGCCGGCACGTATAGCGACGAGATGGTGAAGCAGTTCGTTCACACCCTCAAGGGTAACGTGTTCGACTGGTATGCGGATCTTCCTCCAGGATCTATCGATAGTTGGGATCAGATGGAGAGGGAGTTCCTCAATCGCTTCTACAGCACCAGACGCACCGTCAGCATGACCGAGCTTACTGCCGTCAAGCAAAGGAAGGACAAGCCGGTGATCGACTACATCGACCGATGGAGGAACCTCGTGTTGAATTCACGAAACCGCTTGTCTGAAGACTCGGCCATCGAGATGTGCACCCAAGGCATACACTGGGGCCTGCTCTATATCCTCAAAGGGATCAAGCCTCGGTCCTTCGAAGAACTCGCAACTCGGGCTCACGACATGGAACTCAGCCTAGCAAACCATGGAGACTCGAAAAAAAAGGACTTCCTGAAGGTGGAGAAGAAGGACAAACCGCCAGCACCGAAACCGGAGCAAGTCAACGTTGCCGACGTCGCTTCAACCTCCAAGCCGCTCAAGATCGGTGGCAAGCCGGATAAGAGAAAGGGAGCCGTTATACTGCCGCCTCCGCTGCAAAGGCAAAGGATGACTCTCGAGGAGCTCGAAGCAAAGGAGTACCCTTTCTCGGACTCAAAAGTCTCCTGCATGTTCGACCAACTGCTGCAAGAGAAGATGATAGAGCTCCCTCCTTCGAAGAGGCCCGAGTAGATGCATCGTGTCGACGACCCTCTATTATGCAAATACCACCGAGTGGTAAGTCATCCCATCGAAAGATGCTTCGTCTTCAAGGAAAGAATTATGGCGCTCTCAAAGCAAGGAAAGATAGAGATCGACTCCGGAGAGGTCGCTATAGCAAACATGACGTCCATCACCTTCAGTTCCTTCTTACCGGTACTCATTGTTGTACGACAAAAGATGCCTAAATTGCGCGTCAACCATCAAAGGCCAACCACGAAGTCAACTTTTCAGCTGAAGGTTTCGAGGCGACGACAATGTGCTCCTGCACTCGCTAAGGAGGAAACGCCATCGCCCCGGGGGCAACCATCGCTCACGCCAGCACCTCTCCCAAGCAAAGTCACATCTCAACGTACTCTCCAACAGAGGTATGAGCAAGGAGATCCAGAAGTTGGTTTGCTAAGCCCACCGGCTGGGGATCGGAAAACAAGCCAGTGGAGCTTCCGGAAGAGCGAGTCCCTCCCTGTCAAGCTACATCCCAACATGCTCTCCGAAAGCGATACGAGCAAGGAGATCCAGAAGTCGGTCTGCTGGGCTAACCTTCGGGCAAGTTCGACTATTACGTCCTCTACTCAAAACCTCTATCTATTTCGATCGAAGAAATCAAGCCCACCGGCTGGGGATCGGAAGACAAGCCAGTAGAGACTCTAGAAGAACGAGTTTCTCTGACTGATAAGGAACTAGCTGCTCTCCCGATCATCATCTTAGTAGGGGAGAATCCACCGACGAAGAGGCATGGGTCATGCTACCCCGGCGACGAAGGCCATGGCAAGCAAGGCAACATAAGCAAGACCAGGTGGTAAGGAGATTTCCCGAGCGAAGGACTTACAAGAAGAAAAGCAAGACTCCAGGAAGAAAGGCGTTCAAAGTGCCACTGAAAACCTAGATGATCTCCTCCAACAAAGCCTTCCGGAACCAGCAACGTTGCAAGAATTCTTCCCCGATCACTTCCTCCCAGACAATCAGCGCATCAAGGTCTCGTGCTGCATGGTCGAAGTTCATAAAGTGTCGGAAGGAAAAGGCGAGATCGAGAATTCTGAAGAAGGCGACTCTACCGACGAGGAAGACGGCTCCGACAAAGAGGGCACTGCCTCTCACGACGAGGCAATCCTGCACTTGCCGCTCGTAGAAGCTTTGCACCTCCCGAAGAAAGCTCGCCTAGCAATGGCTGCAGCCTTGGCAGACCCAAACAGCTACAAGAGGAAAAGGAAGGACGATAAGAAGGGCAAGACTGTGGCCTCGTACGATATAACGATAACCTTCTCAGATGAAGACTTGCAACTCGGAACACGATTGCACAAATGGCCCGTCTACGTTTCGGGATACATCAAAGAGAAGCCAGTGAATCAAATCCTGCTAGACTGTGGCTCCGCCGTCAACATCATGCCCATCCAGACGATGCGGCAACTCGGTATAACCAATGACCAGATCTTGCACAGCCAGCTGGTCATTCAAGGGTTCAACCAGGGCGGATAGTCCACTATCGAAATTATCCGCCTGAAGCTTTCAATCGGCCCGCTCGACACCACGGTCCTCTTCCACATTATTGATTGTCAGACATCGTATCGCCTCCTGTTGGGAAGACTATGGCTATATGATAATAGCGTTGTGGTGTCCACTTGGCATCAGAACCTCAAGTACTACGTGGAAGGCATGGAGAGGTGCATCGTCGCCGATGATAAGCCGTTCAACAAAGCCGAGGCATACCTTGCTGATGCCAAGTTCTATCAGGCGAGAGACCTTATGGCAAAAGTTCTTCCAGCTAAAGCCCCTCGAGCCCAGGAGGCTGAAGAACTAAATCAGGATAAGGCTCCTCCCCCTGCAAATCCGATGCAACCTTCCGACAAGGCGAGACTTGAGGTCCAAGAAGCGTCAAAATCAAGACAAAGGATGCACATCAGTTCCAAGCCAATAGCGATGCAACATACTCCGTTGCCCATCCAAGCGACGCCAGTCCTGCACCTCGCACCGCAATGGCTTCGCAAACCCGAGCGATCACCTTCTACTCTGGCAAGAAAGCCGATCCCGTCATTATCGCAGGCCAATGTCATCACTCTGCAAGAAATGACGTTACCGTTACCTAGTCTGACGCAAGCTCCAAACCTGAGCGGGCCTGTCGAATCTGTCGACCCCAATCAACTCGAATTCAAGCCAAAAGGGAGTTGGGGGCAAAACGCTGCCAAGTTGCTGTTCAAAGCCGGCTACAACAAAGAAAGCACCATGGGCACACTTCCCCCAGCAGCAACGCCACATGGGATGACGAGGACTCAAGCTCGGCTGTTTCAAAACGATGAACAAATTCTCCCGAACCGCCGAGGCATCGGCTCCAGTCAAACTCCAATGGTCGTCAGGATTGCAGCGAAGATGTTAGGATTGATGTGTTCTAAGCTTGTAAAACTTTATATTTTGGTCTAATAAAGATTGATAGTTATTAATATATGAGATGCATATAGGTGCATAACATAGTTACGTGTTCTTTAGGGAACAGAGAGCCATGGTTATATGGTAGTCCACTGAGTTGAAGACTAAGTGGATTGGTCTCGTATAACCTAAATAAGTTCGCAGCTATGATCAGGTTGGTCGCCTCATCATAGTAAGCTGTTGGCGATGACAGTTCATGGGATGTCTTCACCATGGTCATCACCAGGCACAGTGTCTGTGGCTGAACGGAACTAACACGGTGTACAGATCAGTGAGCAGACACTGGTACACTAAGCCGTGTTTCTGCTTAGGGTAAAACGGTCCTAAACCCTGAGGAACCACGTCTGATGGACTAACCAGTTGCGTGGTGCTTTGGCGCACCAATGTGTGAGGATCCATATGCAGTGATCCAAAACCACGGTGTACTGGGTTACCCGGCTGGTGTTGCATTAGCGTGTCACTCCTGCAGGTCATCCATACCCCTGATGGGAGGTGCGTTCCTTGGTGTGACTTACACTGTACCAAACCCAGGCCTGGTGGTCATCAGTTTGACTGTTGACCGGGTTCGATTACTCGACGGGGTAATCAGAGGTACGATGTATTGGTCAATCTGGAAGGAACCAAGTCATATGATCATTCGAGTCTGACGGTAGTCTTCACCGCTCGAAGTGAATCATGGCATCAAGTGGAGGGACAGCGGGTTTACCACAACTAAGCGGAGAGCAGGGGTATGATGGAGAACATAGTAAGTCTAGGTGAATTGGAGTGCAGCCTACGTCGCACTCTGGGTGGCTATGCAGGTTAACTCAAGCTCAGAGGATTGATGGTACACTCGGGTAGTGTGTCGATCGAGCTTGAGTTGGAAGCCATGAACCCCGGTCCCTGATGGTTCCACCTTATCAACATTATGTACGGTTCTTGAACCGTCTCCTCGGAACACCATAAGCATGAGGAATAAAGAAGTATACGCTCCGTGTGTGCTTGGCACTAGAGCACGGTAGATGCGTAACTACATACGAGTACTAAGGGTTGAGCCCGAGACTAGTGCAGAGTCGCATGTAGTAATCCCTAGCCATAAGTGAACTTCGCTGCATAGGTGCGATGCACCGGGGTATGTTGCAAGTTGACTAGTTGACTTTGCTAGATACACCCTCCGGTGGCCTCAGTTAATAGTAGGTAACTAGTAAAGATCACTTAAGAAGTGGCCGCTAGGTATCGCACGCTAGAAATGGTCAAAATGAGGCGTCGGGGCGTTTTGGTAAAAAACCTCACTCTGCCGGACCTCACTGTTGGCCGACCCTAGTAGTGAGGCACCTTGCTAGGGCCGGTCCTATGATGTAGGGATAAGAATCCCTCATCTATAGGGCCGGCCATATAGATAGGGATAGGGCAATAAAACGGTTAAGATCGAGCCCTAAAAAGTGGGAAAACGGATAAATACAACGAGAGATAAAAAGGAGATAATGGAGAGATAATAAGGGGAGGTCATTATCCCCTTTGATCCTTATCCAAGGGGGTTGGCCAGCCCTATAAAAGGGCCTATGGGGCACCGGCCCTATGGTCCAGAAAAAACCGAACCCCCCCTCCTCTCATCTCTCTAGTTCTCTCCCGATTTATCTCCCGTTTCCCGCTTGCAACTTCGTCTTCCTCGCGTGGAGTTCTGAAGAAGGAGAAGGGTCGTTCTTCGGAGGCACTCAGAGATCCGAGAGCGATGTTCCATGCATCGTGTGAGATCGGGTGAACAAGAAGGCAACATCTCCATTCGTACCATCGGCATCTTCGCGAACGATCTTCCGTCTCCATCGACAAAGAAGACAATTCTCCGCGGTTAAAAGATCCGTACGAAAGGTATGTGTAATCTAACATGTAGATCTAGCGAGCATTATGATTTGCATGCATGCTAGTTAATCATTACGCTAGATTGCCGTTAGGGGTTTTCGATTCTCGTGCATACACATGCACACATATGTAGATTAGTTTCTATGAAAAATTAAATAGTGTAATGTGCACCATGAACGGTCTTTCGACCGCCAAATCGCTTCCGCTGCGAGCCTCTGTCCCGGATTAACTTCCAACAATTGGTATCAGAGCCGCATTAGTGGTGTGCGTTTCACGTTTTTTTTATGAAACCAACATGTGTGCGCATGATGAATACATGAGATCATCGGGGTTTTTACGCTTAGATCATGCATATGTATAGATTGTGCTTGTTCTATTAATCATTCTTGCAGGGCGCCGCTATAAAAAATCTAGATCTATGCTTTGTGCTTGCTACCGGGGGTCGGACCCCGAGTTATCAATTGTCTGGATTTGCTTTCTGTGTGTGGATATGTAATTGAGCCGTAGATTGGGCAAGTGATGGGGGTTGACCATCCTCGGTTTCCCATGGCCTTTTTCTAGGTGTGTTTTCTTTTCTTTCTAGGAAATTGTGTACGAGCGAGCACTTGCTCGAAACGTACTAAACTTTTTCGGTTACAGATCGAGAAGAAAATTGTGCCAAAGAAATCCACCATCGGGAGCGGAAGCGGAACCCTGGAGGATGAAGACGATCCGGCAAAGTATTCGCGAGCGCGACGGAGGAGCCGGACCGAGGAACCTTGCGAAGAAAGCTAGAGGCCTGCGCTGTGCTAATTAGGTTCAGGGGTCGGACCCTGAACTTAATTCAGTTTTAATGGTTGCTTTCTTTAATTAGTTCTTTATGCTTCATATCAAACCCCGATGAGATAATGTGATTATCAGTTTTTAGAGGGAAGCCTTTCCCTTCCGGTCCATGCGACTGTTTGAGGTTAGGATCCCGCTAGATGACGCCTATTATTTAGTTGACTTTTGATGTTAGTGGGATCCTATCACATATGGTTATGCCACCATTAGGTCAACACCCGATTAGTCGGGTGTGCCTATTTGGCCAGCATCGAAATCAAAGATGAGATGGAGATCCATTGAACATCAATTGTCAAATCTATAATCAAGGTGCCATGACTAGTGGGAGTCCTTTCCAGTGAGTCTGACTCTAGGATTAGCTCTAGAGCATTAGCGTGATAACCAATTTTGCAAAGCATCGATATTCTTGGAATATGTAATGTGACCCTTGAATGGAGAAATCCACTTGAGGCAGGGACTATGATATTCCGAGAGTGATTAATGCTAGGCGAAGGGCTTGAACGCTAGTGGGAGCATGGTGTGACCAGGGTCTAGTATTTAGGAGGTCGCTACCTTTGCATTTGCATAAATTCATACTCGCAAAATAACCCTCAGAATAATAAGGGATGCAAGAGAGGACTTTTATAAGATCCTCTGGCCTCCACGGCTAGTCGTTTTGTGTTTGGGTGGGGATGCATAACTTCACACCCCCTAGGGTGGGAGCTGTGTGTTTCCATGCCAAATTACTTAATGACCTCCCTGAGGATATAGCGATTACGAGGCCAGGAGAGAAGGGCTTTTTATCCCACCCTAGTGGAGGCCGCATGAACTCCCGTGTCGTAATTGCTTAGGCTCGTGGGTAAGCATCCTAAGTACACGTGAGGTATTCGTTGCGAAGACAACGGTGATCACGTGGTACTGGCCGAAAGATAACCATGGTCCATCACAGCCCTTAGTTGGCAGATTTGGATAGGGTCAAGGAAAAGGCCCGTGTAAGCGGATTGACGTTGTATGATGCCCCATAGGGCAGGTACAGTCGATTCCGAGATCTTACATACATGGTTAATTAATCCATGGTAATGACTTCGCTTGAGGGTAGCGTTGACATATGGATATAATTAGCTTGTTTTAAAAATCCATAAAATAAGTTTTTTATGCATACTCATTATTCAATCTTTATTTTCAGATGACTAAGTTAGATCCCCTGTCCGCTATCCTAAATGACCACAAACTTACCGGTCTCAACTATGAGGACTGGAAGCGCAACCTGTACCTGGTCCTAAGGATTGGTAAACATATGACAGCCCTGAATAACCCTGAGCCAGATTTGCCAGGACCCAATGCCACAGAGGCACAGTTAAAGGCATTCACTGACTGGAAGGAATCTAATGAGATATGTAAATGCTATATTATAGCATCCTTGCAAACAACTCGGCAGAAGCAAGTCGAGGAGATGCCCGACGCTTCTGACATGATGTTGTATCTGAAGGAGATGTTTGAAGGTCACAATCGCGTTACGCAATACCTTACCATCAAGAAACTCATCGGCACTAAGATGTCCAATGGGACGCTGGTTCGGGAACACATGATGAAAATGTTTGGGTTCCAGAACGAACTAGCTACCATGGACATTGTGCTAGAAGGCGAGGTGATGACAGACATCTTCCTCTCGTCACTGTCTGGAGCCTTTGAAGGCTTTGTCACCAACTTTAATTTGAACAAGTTGGCTATGACAAATGCAGAGCTTCTGGGAGCTCTCCAGGCAGCTGAGGATGGCTTCAAGCAGAAGGGCGAAGCACTTCACGTGCAACGCAGATCCTTCAAGAAGCCTGGTAAACCTCAAGGCAAGAAACATAAAAAGAAACCTAAGTCACTGCCTGTGCAGGACTCTGCTGGGGCCTCTGGGTCTGGAGAATCAAAGAAACCGGGCACGAAGTGCTTCCGGTGTGGCCAGAAGGGTCATTGGAAGAAGGACTACAAGAAGCCTCAGAATGCTGGTGAAGGTAATCTACAACTCTTAGTTGTTGAATCATTTCTTTCAAGTAATAGTACTTTTGCTAGTTAGATTGTGGATTCTGGATCCACTAACCATGCCTGTAACTCTCTTCAGGGGTTTCGGGAAAGCAGAAGATTGCTTGATGGAGAGGTGACCTTAAGCATGGGAACTGAGGCCGTGGCTGCTGCTGAAGCTATCGGAGACGTTAATCTTAGTTTTTCGAATAATAAGACTTTAACTCTTAGAGATGTCTTTTATGTACCGTCCTTGAGACGTAACTTAATTTCTGTTTCTTCTTTAGTTAATGAAGGTTATTCAGTTTATTTTGATGCTTCTGGTGTGTCGTTTAAACTGAATGGAACTTTTATAATAAGAAGAATGGTTTAGAATCATCTCTATGTTGTAAGTCCTAAATTTGAAAATGATAACATAATAACTTCAGCATTTAATGTTAATTCATCTAAGCGTAAGAATCCTTCGGAAAATTTAACCCACCTGTGGCACTTACGACTTGGGCATATTGCCTTAGACAGGATCCATAGAATGGTGAAGGCCGGGCTTCTGGAAACAGATCCTACGGAGATCCTTCCCACCTGTGAATCCTGCCTGGAAGGCAAGATGACCAAGAGGTCCTTTAAAGGCAAAGGAGTAAGAGCTACTGAGATATTAGAGTTAATCCATTCAGATGTGTGTGGACCTATGAACGTCAAGGCGATAGGAGGCCATGAGTACTTCATCACATTCATTGATGATTACTCAAGATATGGTTACATTTACCTGATGCATCGGAAGTCAGAATCCTTTGACATGTTCAAAGAGTTCAAGGTTGAAGTAGAAAAGCAGACAGGTAAATATATAAAAACCCTTCGATCTGATCGAGGAGGTGAATACCTATCTGACGAGTTCCTAGGGTATTTGGTGGAGCATAGGATAAAATCCCAGTTAACTGCTCCAGGTACCCCACAACAGAATGGAGTTTCCGAGAGAAGGAATCGAACCTTGTTGGACATGGTTCGTAGCATGATGAGTTACGCCAGTTTACCAATGACCTTTTGGGGATATGCCCTATAAACAGCAGTTTATATTCTGAATCACGTTCCGTCTAAGTCAGTGCCTCAGACCCCTAGAGAACTATGGTCAAAGCGAAAGCCATTGCTACAGCATTTCAGAATATGGGGATGCCCTGCACATGTGCGAAGGGATAAGAGGGAAAAGATGGAATCTAAAACCAGAGTATGCTTATTTATAGGGTATTCTAAGGAGACCAAAGGTGGTCTATTTTATGATCCTGAGGAAAAGAAGGTGATCGTTTCTACGAACGCCTATTTCCTAGAACAGGATTATATTGTGGACCACAAGCCTACTAGTAAGGTAGTTCTGGATGAACTGCTGGGTACTAGTACAGATAGCGCATCCGAAAGCATAGTGGGAGCTGACATTACAGATAATAATATACCAGATACTGTAGAACTTATTAATCCTGTAACACCACCACCACCTCGTCGCAGTGGGAGAAACATCAGAGTTCCTGACAGATACTATGGAGAAACCTTATTGGTTGATCCAGAGGGTCAGGAGGATGACCCACTGAGTTACGATGAGGCAGTGGGAGCTTCTGACTGGCAAAAGGCTATGGAGGCAGAAATTGCATCAATGTCCCATAACGCTGTCTGGACTCTTGTTACACCATCATCCAATATTAAAACTATTGGGTATAAGTGGGTGTATAAAAGGAAGAGAGGATCTGATGGAACAATTGAGACTTATAAAGTTAGATTAGTTGCCAAGGGTTATACCCAGAGAGAAGGAATCGACTTCGACGAAACCTTCTCGCCGGTAGCTATGATCAAGTCTATTCGGATCCTCCTATCCATTGCAGCCCATTATGACTGGGAGATCTGGCAAATGGATGTCAAGACAACATTCCTTAACGGGAATTTGGAAGAAGACATTTATATGATGCAGCCACCAGGTTTTGAGTCAGAGGGTCAGGAACATCTAGTTTGCAAGTTGCAGAAGTCCATTTATGGACTAAAGCAAGCATCTAGAAGTTGGAACATCCGTTTTGATCAGGCAATCCAGTCATATGGATTTACTCAAAACGAGGATGAACCATGTGTATACAAGAGGAGTGATAAGACTATAGTGATATATTTGATACTTTACGTAGACGATATTCTACTCATTGGGAATGATGTAGGAATATTGTCAACGGTAAAGGTCTGGTTGTCAACACAATTCGATATGAAAGACCTGGGTGAAGCAAGTTATGTTTTGGGGATCAAGGTAACACGTGATCGCCAGAACAGGATTCTCTCGCTATCACAGACTGCGTATATAGATAAGGTTATGGCTAGATTTGACATGCAAAACTCCAAGAAGGGTTTTGTGCTATTTAGACATGGCATAAAACTGTCTAATGATCAATGTGCTAAGACACCTGAGGAGAGAGCAGAAATGCAAAAGATACCTTATGCTTCGGCATTAGGTAGTCTAATGTATGTTATGCATTGTACAAGGCCTGATATCTGTTTCGCAGTAGGAATGATGGGTCGGTTTCAGTCGAATTCGGGTCCAGATCACTGGACAACTGTGAAGTGAATACTCAAGTACCTTCGTAGAACAAGGGACTATGAGTTGGTTTACACTGGACAAGAACTGACGCCGATTGGATATACAGATTCTGACTTTATGTCAGATTTGGAATCCAGGAAGTCGACATCAGGTTTTGTGTTTATGCTAGGAGGAGCAGCGGTTAGTTAGCAGAGTGTGAAGCAGAAATGCATCGCAGACTCTACCACAGAGGTTGAGTACGTTGCAGCATGCGAGGCAGCCAAAGAGGCGGTATGGCTCAAGAAATTCCTTACGGATTTGGGATGCGTACCAGAGGCCCAGTTACCTATTGTGCTTTACTGCGACAATAGTGGGGCGGTAGCACAAGCAAAGGAGCCAAGACATCACCAAAAAGGGAAGCACATTGAGCGCAAGTTCCACTTGATTCGGCAGTTTCAAAAGCAAGGGCGAGTAGCGGTGACACATATTGCATCTACAGATAATGTTGCTGATCCTTTCACAAAGGCAATACCTACCAAGGCATTCGAGCGACATGTGGACGCGATGGGAGTCAAAACCGTTTTGTTTCGCTAGACCAAGTGGGAGATTGTTAGGATTGATGTGTTCTAAGCTTGTAAAACTTTATGTTTTGGTCTAATAAATATTGATAGATATTAATATATGAGATGCATATAGGTGCGTAACATAGTTACGTGTTCTTTAGGGAACAAAGAGCCATGGTTATATAGTAGCCCACTGAGTTGAAGACTAAGTGGATTGGTCCCGTGTAACCTAAATAAGGTCGCAGCTATGATCAGGTTGGTCGCCTCATCATGGTAAGCTATTGGCGATGACAGTTCATGGGATGTCTTCACCATGGTCATCACCAGGCACAGTGTCTGTGGCTGAACGGAACTAACACGGTGTACAGATCAGTGAGCAGACACTGGTACACTAAGCCGTGTTTCTGCTTAGGGTAAAACGGTCCTAAACCCTGAGGAACCACGTCTAATGGACTAACCAGTTGCGTGGTGCTTTGGCGCACCAATGTGTGAGGATCCATATGCAGTGATCCAAAACCACGGTGTACTGGGTTACCCGGCTGGCGTTGCATTAGCGTGTCACTCCTGCAGGTCATCCACACCCCTGCTGGGAGGTGCGTTCCTTGGTGTGACTTACACTGTACCAAACCCAGGCCTGGTGGTCATCAGTTTGACTGTTGACCGGGTTCGATTACTCGACGGGTTAATCAGAGGTACGATGTATAGGTCAACCTGGAAGGAACCAAGTCATATGATCATTCGAGTCTGACGGTAGTCTTCACCGCTCGAAGTGAATCATGGCATCAAGTGGAGGGACAGCGGGTTTACCACAACTAAGCGGAGAGCAGGGGTATGATGGAGAACATAATAAGTCTGGGTGAATTGGAGTGCAGCCTGCGTCGCACTCTGGGTGGCTACGTAGGTTAAATCGAGCTCAGAGGATCGATGGTAAACTCGGGTAGTGTGTCGATCGAGCTTGAGTTGGAAGCCATGAACCCCGGTCCCTGATGGTTCCACCTTATCAACATTATGTACGGTTCTTGAACCGTCTCCTCGGAACACTATAAGCATGAGGAAGAAAGAAGTATACGCTCCGTGTGTGCTTGGCACTAGAGCACGGTAGATGCGTAACTATATACGAGTACTAAGGGTTGAGCCCGAGACTAGTGCAGAGTCGCATGTAGTAATCCCTAGCCATAAGTGAACTTCGCTGCATAAGTGCGATGCACCGGGGTATGTTGCGAGTTGACTAGTTGACTTTGCTAGAGGCACCCTCCGGTGGTCTCAGTTAATAGTAGGTAACTAGTAAAGATCACTTAAGAAGTGGCCGCTAGGTATCGCACGCTAGAAATGGTCAAAATAAGGCGTCGGGGCGTTTTGGTAAAAAACCTCACTCTGCCGGACCTCACTGTTGGCCGACCCTAGTAGTGAGGCACCTTGCTAGGGCCGGCCCTATGATGTAAGGATAAGAATCCCTTATCTATAGGGCCGGCCATATAGATAGGGATAGGGCGATAAAACGGTTAAGATCGAGCCCTAAAAATTGGGAAAACGGATAAATACAACGAGAGATAAAAAGGAGATAATAGAGAGATAATAAGGGGAGGTCATTATCCCCTTGGATCCTTATCCAAGGGGGTTGGCCGGCCCTATAAAAGGGCCTATGGGGCGCCGGCCCTATGGTCCAGAAAAAACCGAACCCCCCCTCCTCTCATCTCTCTAGTTCTCTCCCGATTTATCTTCCGTTTCCCGCTTGCAACTTCGTCTTCCTCGCGTGGAGTTCTGAAGAAGGAGAAGGGTTGTTCTTCGGAGGCACTCAGAGATCCGAGAGCGACGTTCCGTGCATCGTGTGAGATCGGGTGAACAAGAAGGCAACATCTCCATTTGTACCATCGGCATCTTCGCGAACGATCTTCAGTCTCCATCGACAAAGAAGACAATTCTCCACGGTTAAAAGATCCGTACGAAAGGTATGTGTAATCTAACATGTAGATCTAGCGAGCATTATGATTTGCATGCATACTAGTTAATCATTACGCTAGATTGCCGTTAGGGGTTTTCGATTCTCGTGCATACACATGCACACATATGTAGATTAGTTTCTATGAAAAATTAAATAGTGTAACGTGCACCATGAACGGTCTTTCGATCGCCAAATCGCTTCCGCTGCGAGCCTCTGTCCCGGATTAACTTCCAACAGAAGAAGACCTTCACCTCCAACTATGTTGGGGCGAAGATGGTAGACGAAGCAGCTGAAGGATCGACAATCTCCGATGCACGCTCTACCTACGCCAGCCGTCTCGACAGTAAAAGAAGACGGCGACGGGCTCGATGCCAAGCCTTACTCCAGAAGCAAAACAAAAGCAGTCAAAGCCGGTTGAATCTAAAGCGTACATCCGTGTTCGAAAGGCTCGGGCCAGTCAAGCAACCAAAGAATAAGTCGGTGTTCGACCATTTGGGAATGCCAGTCGAGGACGTCGTTTCAACACCCACCCACCCACCCATTGCAGTCGTCAATCATATCTCTGTTATCGAAACTGACAATGGTGATACTTCTACTTCGGACGGTGAGTTGTAAGATGCCCCGCCGGTCCTTGAAGAAGGAGGGCAGTCCACCGTTGATAACTTGAAGGAAATCAACTTGGGCACAGAAACGGAACCTCGACCTTCATTCGTCAGCACACTCTTGATACCTGAAGAAGAAGCTACATACATCAAACTGCTCCAAGAATATAGAGATGTCTTCGTATGGTCCTACAAGGAGATGCCGGGTCTAGATCCCAAAATTACAGTGCACCAGCTCAACATCAAACATGGAGCTAGCGCCATCAAGCAAGGACAAAGACGCTACCAGCCGGAATTGGTGTCCCAAATAGAAGGCGAAGTAAACAAGCTAATTAAAGCCGGCTTCATCTGAGAGGTCAAGTACCCGACATGGATCTCTAGCGTCGTCTTAGTCAAAAAGAAGAATGGCCAAATCCAAGTGTGCGTGGACTTCAGAGACTTAAACAACGCATGTCCAAAGAATGACTTCCCCTTGCTAATCACGGAGCTAATAGTGGACGCGACGACAGGCCACGAGGTGCTAACTTTCATGGAAGGATCCTCAGTCTACAACCAGATTCGGATGACACCCAAAGATGAAGAGTTCACAGCATTCCGCACACCGAAAGGAATCTACAAAGTTATGCCATTCGGCTTGAAAAACGCAGGAGCCACCTACCAACGAGCTATGCAGAGAATCTTCGACGACATTCTTTATCAAAATATGGAGTGCTACGTCGACGATCTTGTTGTGAAATCTAAGAAGAAGTCGGCACATCTGCAAGATCTCGAGCTAATCTTCAAACGGCTTTGAAGGTACCAACTCTGCATGAATCCACTCAAGTGCGCATTCGGAGTCTCCTCAGGCAAGTTCCTTGGCTTCGTCGTACGACATCGAGGCATTAAGATAGATCAATCCAAAATTGATGCTATCGTCAATATGCCCACACCAAAGATAGTGCGAGACCTTAGAGGCCTCCAAGGGCACTTGGCGTATATCCAAAGATTCATCGCCAACCTAGCTGAGAAATGCCATCCGTTCAGTCGTCTCATGAAGAAAGGAGCGTCGTTCAAATGGGATGATGCTTGCCAAGAAGCTCTCCAAAGCATCAAAGCATATCTACTGAAGCTGCCAGTTCTATCGGCACCAGTTCAAGGAAGGTCGCTAATCCTCTACATTAGTGCCCAGGAGCAATCCTTGGGGGCACTCCTAGCTCAAGACAACGAGCTGGGCAAGGAGACAGCATACTACTACTTGAGTCGCACTCTCATCGGCGCAGAGCTAAATTACTCCCTGATCGAGAAGGTTTGTTTGACACTCATCTTTGCCACGAAAAAGCTGCGACACTACATGCTGGCTCATATTGTCAGACTTATCTCGAAGGCTGACCCCCTCAAATACATTATGTCAAAGCCAGTGCTCTCCGGACGTCTGGCGAAGTGGGCACTACTTCTCTTCGAATTCAATATCACCTTCGTGCCACAGAAGGCAGTCAAAGGGCAAGCTCTCGCGGACTTTCTCGCAGAATATCCCCTCCCGACAGAATAGGAACTGTTAGAAGATCTCCCAGATGAAGAAGTGTTTTCCATCGATATCTCTCCCTTCTGGAAGATATTCTTTGACGGTGCAGCAAGACAGGACATAGCAGGAGCCAGAGTCAGCTTCGTCACTCCAAACGACGAGATACTCCCCTTCTCATTTCTGCTGTCGGAACCATGTTCCAACAATGTGGCGGAGTATCAAGCTCTACTTATCGGCCTCGAACTCGCCAACGATATGAAGCTTCAGGGACTCGAGATTTTCGGTAACTCTCAGTTCGTCATCCAGCAAGTCTTACGGGCATACGAAGTCAACAAAGAAGACCTAGTGCCACTGCACACACGAGCTTTGGAACTCCTTGGCAAACTCGAGGCTGCTTTCATTCAACATGTCTCCAGAAACCTCAACCAGCAGGCTGACGCACTCGCAAACTTGGCAGCTACACTCCCATTTTCAGAAGAACGTCAGCTCGTCGTCCCCATCTGTAGAAGAATCATTATCACCAAAGAAGAATGTCCTATCGGAATTCCAGTCCAAGCCAACGTGGTGCACGTCCTCGAAATTGAAAAGCAAGACCGGAGGCAATCTTTTATGGATTATCTCATCCATGGTAAACTCCCCGAAGATCCAAAGCGTAAAGTTGACATTCGTCGATGGTCTATGAAGTTCTACCACTTCAACAACGAGCTGTACCGTCGAAGTTACGATGGCACACTCCTGAGGTGCCTCACAAAGGAAGAGGCAGAAGCAGCACTAGAAGAAGTACACGCTGAAATTTGTGGCTCGCACCAGTCCGGTCCAAAGCTCTACTTTCGCATCAGGAGGATGGGCTATTACTGGCCCACCATGATTAAAGACAGCTTGGAGTTTGCAAAGAAATATCACGCTTGCCAGCTACACGGTGATTACATTCATCAACCGCCAGAGCCTCTGCACCCAACAATCGCGTCATGGCCCTTCGACGGATGGGGACTCGATATTATCGGTCCCCTGCCCAAGTCATCCAAGCAACATCTTTAGATTCTGGCGGCAACGGACTACTTCTCCAAATGGGCTGAATTAATACCTCTATGGGAAGTTACAAGGCACTCCGTCATCAGCTTTATCCAGAATGACATTATTTTCCGATACAGAATCCCTCGCTACATCGTAACGGACAACGGGAAGCAATTCAAGAATACTGCTGTCAGCTAGTTTTGCGCCAAGTACGATATTAAGCAGAAGTGCTCGACGATGTACAACGCTCTGGCCAACGGTCTGGCAGAGGCCTTCAACAAGACTCTTTGCAAGCTGCTGGAGAAACTGTCTCGAAGATAAAGAATAACTGGCACGAACATATGGGTGAAGCACTATGGGCCTATCGCACGGCCTTTCGCACTCCAACACAAGCAACTTCGTACTCCCTCGTCTATGGAGTAAAAGTCGTTCTTCCGCTCGAGCTCCAGATCCCATCGCTCAGGATAGCAATCCAGGAATGCCTCACCAGCGACGACAACGCCCAGCTCCGTCTAGCAGAATTAGAGGCCTTGGATGAAAAATGCCTTGAAGCTCAGCAACGTCTGGAGTGTTATCAGGCCAGACTAACTTGCGCCTTCAACAAGAAGATCCGCCCTCGATCCTTCCAAACAGGAGAACTGGTGCTGGCAGTCAAACGACCTATCATTCTCTCGCATCGAGGAGGGAAGAAGTTTGACGCCAAATGGGATGGACCACACTCCGTCAAAGAAGTCTACTCCAACGACGCTTATCTCCTGACCACGCCAGAAGGGTTCACACTCGGCCCGATCAACGGCAAGTACCTCAAAAGGTACTATGGCTAAAGCAAGGCCACACTCCTTGCAAAAAAATAAAAAAATAAACGTACTATGTGTGACTTGATCCCTCTCAGTAGGGTACATAGGCAACCTACAAGGGTTCAATCCAGACAAAAAAAGAAACATCCCAATGTCGTCCAAGAAGGCCAGCCCAGAGGAGAACGAGTGTAGATCCACAAGTCCAGTCAGCAAACCAAAAGATGACAAGAATGTCAAAGTCCTTGAGGCGATGAAGCAGCTCGCCTTCCGCAGCTTACAAGTGCTGCAACTCCAGGGGTAGAGAAGCCGTCAACTTCCGATGTGTCGCCAGCTATGCACGCTACGTCGCAAGGTTCACTCCGGAAGCCTTCTTAATCACTCCACCAGCGTCCGGTACTTCGTAAACTCTTCATACCGCCTCGCAAGCTCTGCTCCAGACATCTTCTTGGTCACTTGAGCTTTCCCCAAATGGAACTCCAGCTTCTAAAGCGACGCACGAGTAGCAAATCGAAGTCCTTGAAGCACTGAAGCAGCTCGCCTCCCGCGGCCAACACGCGCTGCAACTCCAGGGGTAGAGAAGCCGTCAACTTCCGACGCGTCGCCAGCTATGCACGCTGCTTCGCAAGATTCACTCCTGAAGCCTTCTTGATCGCTCCACCAGCTTCCGGCACTTCATCAGCCCTTCCAGCTATTTTGCAAGCCTTGCTCCAGAAGTCTTCCTAGCCGCTCGAGTTCTCTCCAGAACGGAAATCCGACTTCTGAAGCAACGCACGAGCGGCCTCCACCTTCTTCTGCACCCGAACCAATTCTGCAGTAGCAAGCATGTGAAGCCCCTCTAATCAATGTTCCTCTTCCTCGGCCGCAACTAAAGCCAAGGAAGCGTTCTCCAGCAAAGCCGGTGACGAGTAATAAACCTCGCTTCCTCCGAGAAGGTATGCGTCTACTTTACAAACAAAAAGTCGTCCGCCTTGAAATCCGCCAGGCTCATGCAAAAGCTCGAGCCCATCCGAAGGTCACCAGTCCCTCAAAGTCAAAGACTCGAAGGATTGTAACTGCCACTGAAGTCAAATGCAGTAACCCAAATATAGGTGGATACATCGGCAACAACCACATCATTCGCAAAAAAAAAAAAAAAAGACGAAGGAGCCACCTTCCCTTACCTCCGAAGTCTCTACCTCGTTCTCACACCAAGCGATCGTCACCACACTCGGCTTCGTCTTGTCCTCTCGTCGTGCCATTGTCATCCCGCTCTTGCACCAAGAAGACGACAACACTCTACTGAAGAATCCTTCTTCTCCGGGCCATCGAAGAATCTTTCGCCTCCAAGACGCCAAGCGATTCTTTGTCTCCAACCCGTCGAAGAGTCCTCCACTTCCAAGCCACCGAAGAATCCTTCGTCTCAAAGCCGCAGAAGTACTAAACGTCCCCCCGAGGCCAGGAGTCGACACCCCATCGGGTCAAGCGAAAGCTCGCATCATGAAAAGGCATAAGGGGAAGCGAAGGCACCACTCCCGTAGGAGAAGTCCTCAGCAACTCACCTCGGCGAAGCCAAAACCTTCGAAGCTCGAATCCTGAAAAGGCACAAGGGGAAGCGAAGACACCACTCCCATAGGAGAAGTCCTTAGCAACGCACCCCAGCGAAGCCAAACTCTCGAAAGCTCGCATCCTGAAAGGGCACAAGGGAAAGCGAAGGCGCCACCCCTGTAGGAGAAGTCCTCAGCAACTCACCCCGGCGAAGCCAAACCTTTGAAGCTCGAATCCTGAAAAGACACAAGGGGAAGCAAGTCAAGTCTGGTGGAGAAGCCGGTCAAAAAAAAAAAGGACCCACAACTCTCCTATTCGACCCTGTACCCGGCCTCCGCTCGCAGCCGACACCACCGTCCGCTTGCGCCGCGCACACCATCCAGCCCCGGCCCGCGTACGTTGCACCGGTGCCACTCCGCGCGCCCGTCCACTACTATTGTGCCGCAAAAAAAAAAAGGGGGCAAGGGATACAGCCACCCTTTTATCTGATCCAAACCCACGCATGGGGGGGGGAGCCGCTCGTCACAAGCCAAAAAAGAAGGAGGGGGCCCACAGCCCCCTTTCTTCTCCGATTCAGTCGGAGGCTGTCTGACTCAGAGCCTGACAAAGTCGGAGACGCCGCCATTGCCATCACGTCCCTTCTCCGACCCGATCGAGGCCCGCCCGACTCGGAGTCGCAGCTGCTTGCACCACGCCCCACGTCCTTCGCCGACTCATGCGAAGTCGTCGCGTCCGCACCACAGACCGCCTGCGTCGCACGCCCGCACTGTACGCCAATGCTACACTCCGGCCATGGCCCACGCCTGCGTCGCACCCTGCGCCCATGCCGGACGCCGCCGTGCCGTACCGCAGCCTGCGCGCCATGCACGCTCGCTGCTACTGTTTTTTGCACCCGACCAGCAAAGAAAAAAAAAAGGAAAACAGAAAAGGAAAGAAAAGGAAAGAAAGAGAAAGAGCAAAAAAAAAACAGAGTAAAAGGGGGGGCCACAGTCTCCTCTCCCCCAACCGAAACCAAACAACAGGGGAGGGGAGGGGGCCCCATATCCCTCCTCCTTCTTCTCCTCCGATCTAGTCGGGGGGGGGGGGGGGCGCCCGACTCGCACCTGCAGCCACGACTGTCCAAACCCGCTCGGGATCCCTCAACGACCCGCTCGGGAACCCGCACCCCTACTTCTTCTTCTACAGGATCGGCCCTGCGCCCGACTCGTGCACGCCGCGCGCCCGCCGCCCGGCCTCCGCGCCGCAGTGCCGGCACGCCCGCCGCCCGGCCTTTGCGTCGCAACACCCGCGCCCGTCGCCCGGCCTCCGCGCTGCTGCGACCCGTGCCCGAGGCCACCATAGCAGCCGCCCGCTCTCGCCTGAGCCGCCACGACCGGCGCTGCACCCCGCACCCGAGGCCGGAGCCCGTGCACCTGCACGCCGCCCTCCCAGCTGTTGTAGCTTGTGTGTTCTTAGCGTGGATTTTCTGTATTAACATTAATAAAGATGACTTTGGTTATTGCTTTAATTAGAATACTACTTTGGTATATGATAATACTCATATAATAAAAGGGCCCTAGGGAACACAGTAGACCACTGAGGTGCATGGTGGATCCATGCATGGGAGACCCAGTGGACCAGTTCTGTGTAGACCTAGAACTAGTTCACAGCTTAGGTGATGTCGGTCGCTTCAGCAAGAAATAAGCTGTTGGTAGGTAGAGGATGTGGTGAAGTCTCCACCACGGGAACGTGGGATTCCCATTCACCTGACCAAGCACGATGATCGTGTTGAACAGGAACCAAGATGGTGCATAGTTCAGTGATTTAGACACTGGTGCAGAAACCGTCTTACTACTATAGATAATATGTCCTTAACCCTGAGGGACCATGTACACTGGGCCAACCAGTTGTGTGGTGCTTTGATGTGCCAATGTGTGCGGACCTTTCATAGTCCAATACCACGGTACGTTGGGTTACCCGGCTGGTGCTTGAGTGACATGTAATCCCTACAGGTTATCCGACGTCCAATATTGGATGGGTGCGTTTTGATGAGTCAATCTGTCCACACAATTAACCTAGGCCTGGTGGTTGTCAGTATGCCTGACGACGTTCCGGATACTAGGCATAGCACTGAAAGGTGTGTGGTATTATAGATGACAAGTCATCAAACCCTAGTCAGATGATCGATCGGGATCTGACGGTGCTCCCCACCGCCCGAGTTGTATCATGGCACCAGTAATATGAGGGACTAAGGATTATCGGAGTATAGTAGAGAACAGGGTTACGAGTGAGTAACATAAGTTTAGGATCACTAGAGTTCAACTCGCGTCGCACTCTGGGTGGCTATGCGGGTTAATCGAATTAGGGCTGATTAACGGAACTTTCGGTGTGTCACCGGAACAGTTAATCAGGGATCCGGTTGGAGCTAGAGATCCCGAACCCTGAAGGTTCCACCCTGTCGTTGCGTATAGAAATTGTTCCCCGACCTAGTTGGATACGTTGGATGCGAAGTAACGCGATGGAGCGCAAGCCCGGAGCCAGAGAACCTAATTTACATGTGTTACGGGCCGTAGGGGTATTTTGATCATAAATACTGAAATATGGCTCGGAACACATTGAATATGGATCTTAGAATGAGCGGAATAATTCCAGGAGCTCATAGGCGCTGACGGAACTCGATTCCGAGTAGCGCACCTCACTCAGTCTCTCTTCAGTTTTCCACTTTTCGTGAAGGGCGTTTTCGTCCAGGCTTCACGATAGGCATTGTAAATCCCTAAAAACTGCCCCCTCTCTATCATAATCTATCTAGGGCCGGCCCTAGCTTCCTTGAAGCCATGGGAGACCGGCCCTATAAGGGAATAGGGAGAGGGAGGGGCCGACCCTATGTGTGTATCCCTCTCCTCCAAAAATCTGACCCTCCCATCCTCCTCCTTTGTGGTTTCGGCCAAGGAAAATAGAGGAAGAAGAAGGGAGAAGAAAGAGGAAGGAAGGAGAAGGAAGAAGAGAGAAAGAGAAGGAGGAAACCTAGCGGCTCGCCATCGTCTTCGCAACGGATTCCTCCGTCGGCTCGTAATCCTTACACTCAGAGACGGGATTTTGAGGATTCTTCAATTCGCAAAGGACAATGTGCTATCCGACAGTTTCCCTTGCGGTTCAAATACGGTTTTCCATCGTTCCGTCATCTCCGGATCATAGATCCATAAGGTATGATGATTCTAAACACCTAAATAGATACATGCATGTCTTCCGTAGATCGTAGTATGCCTCTAGGGTGTCCGCACATATGCTAAGATCATAGATTTGTATGTAGATTATTTTATAGAATTAATTATAATGAAACATGCACCGTATGATCTTCGAATCTTTCTTTTGCTTCCACTGCGACTCTGATTAGCGGATCCAATTCCAACAATTGGTATCAGAGCACGCTTTGGTGTATGTTTCATGCATGAATTCGTGAAAACATCATGTGAATATATGATGGCATATGTTTTCGTCGGGCTTCGGCGTAGATCAGGCATATGGATTGTGCTATGTAACGTCTTTTTGCAGGTGCCGCGCTGAATAGTAATCTGTGATTGCATGCTTCCGGGGGTCAGACCCCGGATTTGTTTATTGCATTGATTATTATTATGTCTGTGGATTTTAAGACTCTAGATGGGCGAGGGTAGGGGTTGACCATCCTCGGTTCCCTGGCCATATTTCTAGGATTATTTTTTTTTCTTTCTAGTGAAATTGTACACGAACGAGCACTTGCTCGGAGCGTGTTAGTTTTTCGATCACAGGAAGAAGGAGATGATGCTACATCCATGGTTCGGGCAAGCGGTACCATGACGTGCAAAAACCCAGCGAAAGTGTGCACGTTGGTGATTATGGGGATCATCGTCAGAGATCGTGAAGAACGGAAGAGCAGGATATCTTGGCTGTGCTATTCAGGTTCAGGGGTCGGACACTGGACTTAATTCAGTTTGGATGTTTTTCTGTTGTTTCTCTTTACTTAGTATTTAGAGAACCTCGATGATAATATGATTATCTATCTTACTTGTGAGTTTGTTTCCAGATCAGGTTTAGGGTTAGTACTAAGCTTATGGATTCATCGGTGTCTCTATATGCTTCTAACACGTGTGAATCCGGTGGCTAGCTAAAAGGAAAGGTGGTAACCACCCTCGTGGTAGTTCAGGTAGCCAAGTACTGTGCACCGAGATAGACGCAGTGTTAGAATTGTTTAGAGATAATTAACTAATGTCTCCATAAGAAGTATGATAACCCTAGTGGGATGCCCTTTCCCCACGTGGTCCTAGCGACCAAGTTAGGTTAGGATTTCACTGTGTGATACCCGTTTCTAGATGACGTTTGATGGTAGTATGAACTCATCACGATTTGGTTATGCCACTATTAGGTTGAGGTCCGGTGGAGTCGGATGTCCCTATTTGGCCAGCATCGAAACCTATAATGAGATGAGGTCTACTATAACATCAGGCATCAAATTGTGAACGAGACGTCATCGTAGTGGGAGTTCTTTCCACGTTGACCTTAGACTAGGCTCCGGATCTTAGGATTATGGGAAAACTAGTGAAGTATCGGGATCTTTGGAATCTATGTAATGTGATCCTTGCAAGAAAGGCGAAAGCTGAGTATTCAAGGTAGGGACTATGATATTTTCCGAGGATACTAATGCTTTGAGGGAAGGTTTGTAATCCTAGTGGGAGTACGGTAGACCAGGGTCTAAGCCTAGGAGGTCGTGACCTATCTAGATATGCATAAAACCTCATAAAGAAGGAATGTATAAGAGGTTCCCTCCAAAGGGAAGCCCCTGGCCTCCACAATCAACCGGCTAAGGGTTTGGGTGGGAGGTACGTAGTTCGATATTCCCACCGGGTGAGAGCTATGTTTCCTTCCATGCTGGTTTGCCTAGTGGTTTCCTTCGGGACATGAAGGATGCCGGTGGCAGTGGGTGACGGTTTTTTTCCTGCACCACGGGAGCCTATGAACCCCCCTGCCAATACCACCTAGATTTGTGGGAAGCATCTGAAAGCTTGTGTGAAGCCGCTGTTGCTGCGCACGCGGGTCTCATAAAGCTGGCCAAAAGGAGACTGGGAGGTCTTTCAGTTTACCATGGGTAATTCTGATAAAGACTGGGTCGTAAAAACCCCGTTGGCAGAAGCGGTTGTATGCTCTCACTAAGATGTTGTCTCCAATTCAAGGCCGATAGTCTCAGTGCTCGAGCTCAGAAAATTTAGATTCCTGGATGTCTCCACTTGAGGTAGTAAAGACATAGCGGCTGGAATAAACATTATCTATTTCTAAATTACATGAAATAGATTGTAGTAGACCCTAACTATTGCTTTAAACCATTGTTTACAGAAATCATGACCAAACTCGACCCCCTTGTCTCCATACTTAATGATAACAAACTTACAGGACCAAACTACGAGGACTGGAAGCGTAACCTGATGCTCGTCCTAAGGGTTGGAAAACACATAACTGCCCTAAGTACCCCTTAACCGGCCATTCCGGGACCAAGTGCAACTGAGGCCCAGTTGAAGGAATGGAAATACTGGCTAGATGCTGATGAGATGTGCAAGTGCTACATAATGGCATCCTTGCAGACCGTCCTTCAGAAGCAAGTCGAAGACATGACCTTTGCTTCAGATATGATGCTCTACCTAAAGGAAATGTTCGAGGGTCGTAGTCGGGCAACTCGTTACCTGACCATCAAGAAATTGGTGTCCACAAAGATGACAGAGGGGACTTTAGTTTGGGATCATATGCTGAAATTGTTTTGGCTATGTGAACGAGCTTGGTTCCTTCGATATCATCTTGGATGCAGAGATCCAGATCGATATTTTCCCCGCGTCTCTGTCAGGAGCATTTGAGGGCTTCGTTACTAACTTTAACCTTAACCGATTGGAGATATCTAACGCAGAGCTCCTAGCGGCGCTCCAGGCGGTAGAGGATAGGATGAAGGTAGGAGCCCAATCCCTGAATGTGGAGTGAAATTCTTCTCTGAAACCCAAAGGCAAGTTTCAGAAAAGAAAGTCTAAGAAGCCCGTGAAGATGGGCCAGGTGCAGTTGCAGGTTCCTAAGCAGAATGGTCCAGCGAAACCCAAAGGAAAATATTTCCGATACGACAAGAAGGGGCACTGGAAGGGCGACTGCCGTGCGGCTCCCAAGAAGGCTGAGACATGTATATCTCAAATCCACATAGTGGAATCCCTTGTAGCATCCAGTTGTTCTCCAGTTTCATAGATTGTGGATTCTGGTTCCACTAACCATGCTTGCAATAATTTGCAGGGGTTCAAGGAGACAAGAAAACTGGGTGATGGGGAGATAATCCTAAGCATGGGAACTGAGGCTGTGGCAGAGGTTGAAGCAGTTGGAGATGTCATCTTAAAGTTCCTTGATGGAAGAAGTTTATTACTTAGAGACATACTTTATGTACCGTCCTTGAGACGAAACTTAATTTCTGTTTCCTTATTGAATAATGAAGGTTTTTCAGTTTTATTTGATGCTTCTGGTGTATCAATTAAATTGAATGGTTCCTTTGTTTATTAAGGAAAGATACATAATGGTCTTTATGTAATTAACTCCAATAATAATCAGGATAACATAACTGAAGCTTGTGTGATTAATTCATCTAAAAGGAAAAATCTCTCAGATAATCCAACACTCATTTGGCATCTAAGGCTTGGACACATAGCCTCAGACAGGATTCATAGGTTGGTTAAGGTAGGACTCTTAAGTCCAGATATTTCAGAAAGCCTGCCGACGTGTGAGTCTTGCGTGGAAGGCAAGATGACTAAAAGATCTTTCTGAGCCAAAGGTAGCAGATCTAAGGAGGTATTAGAGTTGGTACACACTGATGTATGTGGGCCCATAAGTGTCCGTGCCATAGGAGGCTTCGAGTATTTCATCACCTTCACGGATAATCACTCGAGGTTTGGATACATATACCTAATGCGGCGGAAGTCTGAATCCTTTGATAAGTTCAAGGAGTTCAGAGCTGAAGCAGAAAAACAGACGGGTAAAAGCATCAAGTCTCTTCGATCGGATCGAGGAGGCGAATACCTATCGGATGAATTTATTGGGTACTTGTGTGAGCATGGGATCGTATCCCAGTTGACTGCACCAGGGACACCGCAACAAAACGGTGTATCTGAGAGGAGAAACTGAACTTTGTTAGATATGGTTCGGACTATGATGAGTTATGCCACATTGCCACCTAGTTTTTGGGGGTATGTCCTAGAGACGGCAGCATATACTTTGAACTTTGTTCCATCAAAGTCAGTACCCCTAACTCCTTGGGAGCTGTGGTTGAAGCGAAAGCCAAGCCTACAATACTTTAGGATTTGGGGTTGTCCAGCACATGTGCGGAAGGACAAACGAGATAATATGGAGTCAAAAACTAAGGTATATCTGTTCGTTGGGTATCCAAAAGGGACAAAGGATGGTTTATTTTATGATCTTGAGGATAGAAAAGTTGTCGTCTCGACGAACGCCGTATTCCTGAAGTAGGATTATTTAATAGACCATAAGCCCATCAGTAAAGTAGTTCTTGAAGAATTGCTTGGTACTGATGGGAGTACGTAGATAGAAAACGTAGTGGGAGCCGATACCACTAAGATTAACGATACTGTAGAATCGACTCCTATGGAACCACCGCAGGCTCGTTGCAGTGGGAGGACCACAAGTGCTCCTGATAGATATATTGGAGAAGCCTTCATGGTAGATCCAAAGTTTCAGGAGGATGATCCTCTGAACTATGACGAAGCGATGGTATCCTCTGACCATGCAGTATAGCAGGAAACCATGGAGGCAGAACTGACATCGATGTCCCAAAATTCGGTCTGGACACTTGTAACACCACCTTACAACATTAAACATGTTGGGTGTAAGTGGGTGTACAAAAGGAAAAGAAGTCCGGATGGAACCGTTGAGACTTACAAAGCTAGACTAGTCGCTAAGGGTTATACCCAGCGAGAAGGAATCGACTATGACGAAACATTTTCGCCAATGGCTATGCTTAAGTCTATCCGGATCCTCTTGTCCATTGCAATCCATTATGATTGGGAGATCTTGAAAATGGACGTCAAGACCGCATTCCTCAACCGGGATTTGGAAGAAGACATCTACATGTCTCAGCCTCCAGGCTTTATCGCAAAAGGTCAGGAAAGTCTGGTGTGCAAGTTGCAAAGGTCCATTTATGGACTGAAGCAAGCATCCAGAAGTTGGAACATGCGTTTTGATCAGGTTATCCAATCTTATTGATTTGAGCAGAACGTGGATGAACCATGTGTTTATAAAAGGAGCGATAAGACTGCAGTAGTTTTTCTAGTGCTTTACGTAGACGATATCCTGCTCATTGGAAACGATATTGGAACGTTGTCTACAGTGAAGGTGTGGTTATCCTTTCAATTTGACATGAAAGACCTGGGTGAAGCGAGTTATGTTCTGGGGATCAAGGTAACTCGAGATCGCCAGAACAAGACTCTCTCGCTGTCACAGTCACCCTACATAGATACTATCTTGGTCAGATTCAGTATGCACAACTCCAAGAAGGGACTAGTTCCATTCAGACATGGAATGAAGTTATCCAAGGATCAGGGTCCTAAGACTCCTGAGGAGAGGGCAGAGATGCAGAAGATACCTTATGCTTCGGCTGTAGGGAGTTTGATGTATGTTATGCAGTGCATGAGACAAGATATATACTATGCAGTATGCATGATGGGCAGGTATAAGTCAAATCCGGGTCCAAGGCACTGGACTGCTATGAAAAGTATACTCAAGTATCTCCATAGGATGAAAGATTATGAGTTAATTTACTCTTCACAGGAACTGATACCGATTGGATATACGGATTCTGACTTTGCGTCAGATCCGGAATCCAGGAGATCGACGTTAGGGTTTGTGTTTTCATTAGGAGGAGGAGCTGTCAGTTGGAGAAGCGTGAAGCAGGGATGCATCGCGGATTCGACGACAGAGGCTGAGTACGTTACGGCGTGCGAAGCAGCTAAGAAGGCGGTGTGGCTCAAGAAGTTCCTCACGGACTTAGGATGCGTATCGGGAGCTCAAGATCCTATTGTCCTTTACTACGACAATAGTGAAGCGGTAGCACAATCCAAGGAGCCAAGCTATCACCAGAAGAGCAAGCATATCGAGCGGAAATACTATATTATCCGGGACTTGCAGAAGCGAGGGGAGGTAGCAGTGACTCAGGTGGCGTCTGCAGATAACATGGCGGACCCTTTCACAAAGGCATTACTGACCAAGGCTCTTGAGAAGCACATGGATGCCATGGGAGTTAAGACTGTTGTTCCCCGCTAGTCCAAGTGGGAGATTGTTGTAGCTCGTGTGTCCTTAGCGTGGATTTTCTGTATTAACATTAATAAAGATGACTTTGGTTATTGCTTTAATTAGAATACTACTTTGGTATATGATAATACTCATATAATAAAAGGACCCTAGGGAACACAGTAGGCCACTGAGGCGCATGGTGGATCCATGCTTGGGAGACCCAGTGGACCAGTTCTGTGTAGACCTAGAACTAGTTCACAGCTTAGGTGATGCTGGTCGCTTCACCGAGAACAAGCTATTGGCAGGTAGAGGATGTGGTGAAGTCTCTACCACGGGAACGTGGGATTCCCATTCACCTGACCAAGCACGATGATCGTGTTGAACAGGAACCAAGATGGTGCACAGTTCAGTGATTCAGACACTGGTGCAGAAACCGTCTTACTACTATAGATAATCTATCTTTAACCCTGAGAGACCAAGTACACTGGGCCAACCAGTTGTGTGGTGCTTTGATGTGCCAATGTGTGCGGACCTTCCATAGTCCAATACCACGGTATGTTGGGTTACCCAGCTGGCTCTTGAGTGATATGTAATCCCTACAGGTTATCTAACGTCCAGTGTTGGATGGGTGTGTTTTGATGAGTCAATCTGTCCACACAATTAACCCAGGCCTGGTGGTTGTCAGTATGACTGACGACGTTCCGGATGCTAGGCGTAGCACTGAAAGGTGTGTGGTGTTATAAATGACAAGTCATCAAACCCTAGTCAGATGATCGATCGGGATCTGACGGTGCTCCCTATCGCCCGAGTCGTATCATGGCACCAGTAATAGAAGGGACTAAGGATTATCGGAGTATAGTAGAGAACAGGGTTACGAGGGAGTAACATAAGTTTAGGATCACTAGAGTTCAACTCGCGTCACACTCTGGGTGGCTACGCGGGTTAATCGGATTAGGGCTGATTAACAGAACTTTCGGTGTGTCACCGGAATAATTAATCAGGGATCCGGTTGGAGCTAGAGATCCCGAACCCTGAAGGTTCCACCCTGTCGTTGCGTATAGGAATTGTTCCCCGATCTAGTTGGATACGTTGGATGTGAAGTAGCGCGATGGAGCGCAAGCCCGGAGCCATAGAACCTAATTCACATATGTTACGGGCCGTAGGGGTATTTTGGTAAATACTGAAATATGGCTCGGAACATATTGGATATGAATCTTAGAATGAGCGAAATAATTCCAGGAGCTCATAGGCGCTGACGGAACTCGATTCCGAGTAGCGCACCTCACTCAGTCTCTCTTTCAGTTTTCCACTTTTCGTGAAGGGCGTTTTCATCCAGGCTTCACGATAGACATTGGAAATCCCTAAAAACCGCCCCCTTTCTATCGTAATCTATATAGGGCCGGCCCTAGCTTCCTTGAAGCCATGGGAGACCGGCCCTATAAGGGAATAGGGAGAGGGAGAGGCCGGCCCTATGTGTGCCTCCCTCTCCTCCAAAAATCCGATCCTCCCATCCTCCTCCTTTGTGGTTTCGGCCAAGGAAAAGAGAGGAAGAAGAAGGGAGAAGAAAGAAGAAGGAAGGAGAAGGAAGAATAGAGAAAGAGAAGGAGGAAACCTAGCGGCTCACCATTGTCTTCGCAACGGATTCCTCCGTCGGCTCGTAATCCTTGCACTCAGAGACGGGATTTCGAGTATTCTTCAATTCGCAAAGGACAAGGTGCTATCCGACAGTTTCCCTTGCAATTCAAGTGCGGTTCTTCATTGTTCCGTCATCTCCGGATCATAGATCTATAAGATATGATGATTCTAAACACCTAACTAGATACATGCATGTCTTCCGTAGATCGTAGTATGCCTCTAGGGTGTCCACACATATGCTAAGATCATAGATTTATATGTAGATTGTTTTGTAGAATTAATTGTAATGAAACATATACCGTATGATCTTCAGATCTTTCTTTTGCTTCCGCTGCGAGTTTGATTAGCGGATCCAATTCCAACACCGGCTGCTGACCCGCACCAGCCACCGCAGCTGCGCCTTACCGCCGGCCGCCGCCACTGCACCCCGAACCGCAGCCCGCGTGCCGCCGCCCTCACTCGGCCGCTTGCGCCGTACGTCGCTGCCGCTGGGCCACCGCAGCCCCGACCGCCGCTGCTGCTGCTTCCGCAAACCAGAGGAAACAGAGGAAAGAAAGAAAGAAAAGAAAAAGAAAATAACAGAAAAGAAAAAGGAAAATGAGGAGAAGAAGAAGAAGAAGAAGAAGAAGGCGAAGGCGGTCGACACATCAGCCGTGCTCCTCCGTCCTCCTCGTCACGGTCGTTGTCGCCCCGTCGCTTCGAGCCCGCCTTCACTACAATCTTCAAGTCGCGCACCATCGCTGCCGCCGCCGATGAAAGAGGCGACACCGGAAAGACGGAGCAAGTCGCGTGAAACCCCAGGCAGCACCTTTCCGACGGCGGTCTCCAAAAGCCAGCAGAGTCGTAAGAGCAAGGTGTTGAATGAAGAGGGTAGGGGTCCTTAAATAAGCCACCAAGCCCATCCAAGAAAGGAATCAAGGATAAGTGCTCCGCGTTTCCTATGTATACAAGTACTCCTCGTTTTCGCCAGCGCACTCATTCTTGAGGGGGCACTTGCAGACACACAAATTGTGTCTAACTCGGATCCGACTCGCATGCACCTATGCGGAGGCAAACCCATCATACACTCGGGCCCGGACCCGACTTGCATGCACCAATGCGGATGCAAACCCGACACGCACTCGGACCCGGACCCGACTTGTATGCACCAATGCGGATGCAAACCCGACACGCATTCGGATCCGGACCCGACTCGCATGCACCAATGCGAAGACAAACCCGACATGCATTTGGGACCCGGACCCGACCCGCGCCAAGCAAGGGGCCGGGTGGGCCTATCCCCAAGTGGGGCCCACCCGGTCCCCCTATAGGAATCCGAACCCCTTAGGGGGGTGACCGGCTATGCAAGAAAAAGAAAGAAAGAAAGAAAAGAAAGGAAAGAAAAGAAAAGAAGAAAAAAGGAAACAAATACTGTCATGCGCGGGGGGAGGTTGCGTATGACGTCAACGTAAGTGTGGATCTGCGCCGATCCCTCGATCCGACGGACAAGAACCGAAGCCGGGTCGCCATCGACTTTATGTGCAAGATTCAAAATAAATCCAAAAATGATTGAGCCATAATTACCCCGCCAGAAAAGGAAAGCAAATAAAGGTTTATTCTCTTCTTCAATTGAAGAATAAATCTGGGGTAGTTATGGGAGAGATATTAAAGGGATCTAAATAAACTTCCCATATCTCTCCCCTCCCCCCTTTACCTATAAATAGAGGGGGAGGGGGAAGGCTCAAAAGGTCGAAAGCTGAAGACGAAGCGAGGAAGCTCTGCAGAAGAAGAAACATGCTCTTCATCGACCCAAGGCTTCACGAGGCACGGGCAAGCCTATCCCTTCAGGACCGACTTAGTCCATTGAAAGCCCTCATCAGCGTGAAGACCCTTGCACAAGAAAATCAAGCCTTCGACTCCGTGCACGAAGAAAAAAGCTCGGAGAAGAAGAGCCCTTCGACTCCGAAGACGCCAGAAGCAAAGGCTGAAGAAGAAGATCGGAGCGGCATCACCTCGTCGTCTCCAACAAGCCTTCGACTCCGATCAAGCCCAAAAGGCCGAAGAAGAAGACCGAAGCGTCATTACCCCCATCGCCTTCGATAAACGCCCGCTCCATCCACGAAGAAGAAAGCTTGGAGAGGAACACCCGAAGCGTCGCTACACCCGTCGTCTTCAAAGCAAAGCTGACGCTACAACTGTCGCACGGAGATCGGTGCTACCCCCGCCATCTTCAAAGGAACCCTTCGACTCCGATCACGCCAAACAAGCCCGGAGAAGAAGAGAAGCAAAGCCGGCGCTACACCCATCATCTTCTAAGTAAAGCCTTCAACTCCGATCAAGCCAAGGGAGCCCGGAGAAGAAGAGAAGTTAAGCCGACGCCATAACCGTTGAGGAAGCCAGAGGCCTTGAAGAAGTAGCCACCGCCGTTCGAGGAGAAGATCGAGTCGACACCGAAGCAAAAGCAACGCGAGAAGCCAAAGCAAAAGCCCCGATAAAGCCCGCGCCAAAGCAACTTAAGTGCCAAAGCCAAGCGACTACGCTGGTCACGAGCAAAACCACCGCACGTTCTAGACGATACAAAGCGAAGTTCGGAAGAACGAAAGCATCGTAAGTCTCCCCCCGTCTACGTCCAAGCGCAAGCACCAAAGCAAAGCAAAAGCTAGATCCACGCCAAAGCCAAGCCAAAGCCGAAAGCCAAAGCCAAAGCCGACGCCAAAAGCACGATCGACGCCGCGAACCGACGATCAAGGACGCCGAGGTCAAGCAAGGAGCAAGGAAGACACGAAGACCGAGGAACAAAGCTGTAAACCCCATAGCCGAGGAAACACGAAGCACGGAAGGGACCAAAACAACGGCGGATACTCCTTAGCCTCTCAAAAACCCTCACCCTGTAAAGACCTCTGTCCTGGGCAACCTCTTCAGAGCTTTCGCACGAATACCACGTGGAGACGCGGATCAAAGGGACCCTCCAGAGGATCTCTCCCATAATCTCCTGATCAATATTCACCACACCCGGCTCACCACCCCCGAGTCCTCGGGTCCCGACACTTGTAATCTTCGTGTGTTTGCAATAAAGACGACCCGGATCTTTTTCTGCGCATACAACATTGATCTCAGATGTCGTACTAAAGCTTTTCACATCTTAATAAGAAGATAAAGAAAATTCCCAAATTTGGCTTTAAAAATCGATTCATGAGGAATCATCTTTTTCTTGTTCATCGCATGACTCACATATTAGCTCAAACACTTTTCTTCTTTTTCTATTGCTAACGCCTGACTCATGCTAAAAAGTTAAAGAAAACGTGACAAACTCATCATTTAGATTGAATCGCTTGGGCTGGAGCTTATGACGACCAGCTTTCGTCCAAGAAATCCCTTTTATTGGCTTTAATATTTAGTAGAGTTTCTAAACTCATTACTCATCAATGAATCTCGCTAGGCAATTTCTTCGCCTCATCCCTCTACTTCACCTAGCTTTATGGAGGAACCTGACCTAGGAGTATCTACAGCATGTCCAAGATCATTCATGGACATCGCGAAAGCTTCATAAGAATTGGTGCCAAAAGTCCTAGGGGTTACCCTCTCAATCCACTAAAACTTCAAGCTTTATAAGATCGTTGAAAAGCAAGCCTTGGTTAGTAGATTGTTGGGCCACAAAGTGCTGCTCGAGGCGCTTCGGCGAAGGATTGAAACTCGATGGCCTTGTATTGGGCATGTACAAGTTATGGATCTTGTGAATAGTTACTATTGCTTTCGTTTTGAACTTATAGAAGATTTTTTAGATGTTTGTGAAGGCAGTCCCTGGAATTTTGATGGCAACACCCTAGCGCTAAAGTAGTGGACGTCTTTCTTTCGATATGGTACGAACACGATAGATCGTTTTTCGGTTTGGATCCGCTTACTAGGACTATCGATTGTTATGATGAAGATCTTGTTGGAATAAAATCCCATTATCAGAGTCGCAGCGGAAGCAAAAGGTGGATCCGAAGATCCTACGGTGTATGTTTCATTACAATTAATTATGCAAAACAATCTACATGCAAATCTATGATCTTAGCATATGTGCGCATACTCTAGAGGCATACTACGATCTACGGAAGACATGCATGCATCTAGTTAGGTGTTTAAAATCATCATACCTTGTGGATCTATGATCCGAAGAGAACGGAACGATAATGAACCGCACATGAATCACAAGGGAAGCTGTCGGATGGCATCTTGTCCTTTGCGAATGGAGGAATCCTCGAAGTCCTATATCTGAGTGCAAGGACTACGAGCCGACGGAGGAATTCGTTGCGAAGACGACGGTGAGTCGCGAGATCTCCTCCTTCACTTTCTCTTTTCTTCCTTCTCCTTCCTTCCTCCTTTTTCTTTATTCTTCTTCCTTGGCCGAAACCACAAAGAGGGACAGAGGGAGAGGAGGTTCGGGTTTTTCAGGAGAGGGAGAGCTTGGGCCGGCCCCCTCTCCCTCCAATCCCTTTATAGTGTTGTAGCTCGTGTGTCCTGAGCGTGGGTTTTTTGTATTAACATTAATAAAGATGACTTTGGTTATTGCTTTAATTAGAATACTACTTTGGTATATATTAATACACATATAATAAAGGACCCTAGGGAACACAGTAGGACATTGAGGCGCATGGTGGATCCATGCTTGGGAGACCCAGTGGACCCGTTGTGTGTAAACCTAGAACTAGTTCACAGCTTAGGTGATGTCGATCGCTTCACCGAGAATAAGCTGTTGGTAGGTAGAGGATGTGGTGATGTCTCCACCACGGGAACGTGGAATTCTCATTCACCTGACCAAGCACGATGATCGTGTTGAACAAGAACCAAGACGGTGCATAGTTCAGTGATTCAGATACTGGTGCATAAACCGTCTTACTACTATAGATAATATGTCCTTAACCCTAAGGGACCATGTACACTGGGCGAACCAGTTATGTGGTGCTTTGATGTGCCAATGTGTGCGGACCTTCCATAGTCCAATACCACGGTACGTTGGGTTACCCGGATGGCGCTTGAGTGACATGTAATCCCTACATGTTATCCGACGTCCAGTGTTGGATGGGTGTGTTTTGATGAGTCAATTTATCCACACAGTTAACCCAGGCCTGGTGTTTGTCAGTATGACTGACGATGTTCTGGATGCTAGGCATAGCACCGGAAGGTGTGTGGTGTTATAGATGACAAGTCATCAATTCCTAGCCAGATGATCGATCGGGATCTGACGGTGCTCCCCACCGCCCGAGTCGTATCATGGGACCAGTAATAGGAGGGACTAAGGATTATCAGAGTATAGTAGAGAACAGGGTTACGAGAGAGTAACATAAGTTTAGGATCACTAGAGTTCAACTCGCGTTGCACTCTGGGTGGCTACGCGGGTTAATCGGATTAGGGCTGATTAACGGAACTTTCGGTGTGTCACCGGAACAGTTAATCAGGGATCCGGTTGGAGCTAGAGATCCCGAACCCTGAAGGTTCCACATGTCATTGCGTATAGGAATTGTCCCCCGACCTGGTTGGATACATTGGATGCGAAGTAGCACGATGGAGCGCAAGCCCGGAGCTTAAGAACCTAATTCACATATGTTAGGGGCCGTAGGGGTATTTTGATAAATATTAAAATATGGCTCAGAATGAGTGGAATAATTCCAGGAGCTCATAGGCGCTGACGGAACTCGATTCCAAGTAGCGCACCTCACTCAATCTCTCTTTCAGTTTTTCACTGTTTGTGAAGGGCGTTTTCGTCTAGGCTTCATGATAGAGCTGAAAGCCTGAAAACCGCCCCCCCTCAGCCCTATCCATCTTGGGCCGGCCCTAGCTTGCTTGTAGCACTAGGAAGCCGGCCCTATAAGAGGAATAGACAGGGAGGGGCTGGCCTTAGCTTTCCCCCTCCTGAAATCCGAACCCCCCTTTCCCTCTGTCCCTCTCTGAGGTTTCGGCCAAGGAAGAAAGAGGAAGAAGAAGGAGGAAGGAAGGAGAAGGAAGAAGAGAGAAAGAGAAGGAAGAGATCTATCGGCACGCCGTCGTATTCGCAACGAATTCCTCCGTCGGCTCGTAGTCCTTGCACTCAGAGATAGGACTTCGAGGATTCTTATATTCGCAAAGGACAAGGTGCTATCTGACAGCTTCCCTTGTGATTCACGTATGGTTCATCATCGTTCCGTTCTCTCCGGATCATAGATCTATAAGGTATGATGATTCTAAACACCTAACTAGATGCATGCATGTCTTCCGTAGATCGTAGTATGTCTCTAGGGTGTCCGCACATATGCTAAGATCATAGATTTGTATGTAAATTGTTTTGTAGAATTAATTGTAATGAAATATACACCGTATGATCTTCGGATCTATCTTTTGCTTCCGCTGCAACTCTGATAAGCGGATCCAATTCCAACATATAGGGCCAGCCCCAACTCACATACGCAAGCTAGGACCGGCCCCCTAGTGATTGGGATGAAGGGGGAGGGGGACGGTTTTTAGTGTTTCCACATGTCTATTGTGAAGTCTGGACGAAAACGCCCTTCACGAAAAGTGAAAAACACTGTAAGAGAGATTGAGTGATGTGCGCTACTCGGAATTGAGTTCCGTCAGCGCCTATGAGCTCCTAAAATTATTTCACTCATTTTAGGATCCATATTCAATATGTTCTGAGCCATATTTTAGTATTTACCAAAATACCCCTACGACCCTTAACACATGTAAATTAGGTTCTTAGGCTCCAGGCTTGCGCTCCATCGTGCTACTTCGTATCCAACGTATCCAACCAAGTCAGGGAACAATTCCTATACGCAACGACATGGTGGAACCTTCAGGTTTCAAGATCTCTAGCTACAATCGGATCCCTGATTAACTGTTCCGGTGACATACCGAAAGTTTCGTTAATCAGCCCTAATCCGATTAACCTGCGTAGCCACCCAGAGTGCGACACGAGTTGAACTCTAGTGATCCTAAACTTATGTTACTCCCTCGTAACCCTATTCTCTACTATACTCTGATAATCCTTAGTCCCTCATATTACTAGTGCCATGATACGACTCGGGCGGTGGGGAGCACCGTCAGATCCCAATCTATTATCTGACTAGGATTTGATGACTTGTTGTCTATAACACCACATACCTTCCAGTGCTATGCCTAGTATCCAGAACGTCGTCAGTTATACTGACAACCACCAAGCCTGGGTTAACTGTGTGGACAGATTGACTCATCAAAATGCACCTATCCAATACTGGATGTCGGATAACCTGTAGGGATTGTATGCCACTCAAGCGCCAGCCGGGTAACCCAACGTACTGTGGTATTGGACTATAGAAAGTCCGCACACGTTGGCACATCAAAGCATCACACAACTAGTTGGCCCAGTGTACATGGTCCATCAGGGTTAAGGACATATTATCTATAGTAGTAAGACGATTTATGCACCAGTGTCTGAATCACTGAACTGTGCACCGTCTTGGTTTCTGTTTAACACGATCATCGTGCTTGGTCAGGTGAATAGGAATCCCATGTTCCCGTGGTGGAGATTTCACCACACCTCTACCTGCCAACAGCTTATTCTAGGTGAAGCGACCAGCATCACCAGAGCTATCAACTAGTTCTAGGTCTACACAGAACTGGTCCACTGGGTCTCCCAAGCATGGATCCACCATGCGCCTCAGTGGCTTACTGTGTTCCCTAGGGTCCTTTTATTATATGTGTATTAACATATACCAAAGTAGTATTCTAATTAAAGCAATAACCAAAGTTATCTTGATTAATGTTAATACAGAAAATCCACGCTTAGGACACACGAGCTACAACAGATCTTGTTATGGACAACACTTTTTTTTATTGATGTTGTGCCAATTTTCTAAACAAAAAAAACTAGCAAACCAAATCGACTTGGGATTGGTCGATTCAATAGTAGATCTATCGAAGTCGGTTTGGTTTTGGTTTTGGTTTTTGTTCCGTCGAACTCGAAACCGACAAGGTTGGTTCAGTGACAAATAAACTCTTAAAACTGACTTAACCAATCCGTTAACAACCTTACTTTGGATAATTTTCTTCATCTTCTTCCTCAAAGATTGTGTTCTTGAATGCAAGGGGTAAAAGTATCGAATAAAACATCTAGGAGGGTGGAATAGTAGTTAAACATGTTTGCCCCGACATAATGTGATGATTTTGGTGGTGGTGGTGGTGGTGGGGGGTGTCATACTAAATTTATTATTATAATTATTTTGACATCAGCGGGTGTCCTGAAGCCTTTCGAGCAATGGACCCACTTCGGGCTCGAAGTAATCCCTCCGGAAATGTGCACCGACCCACTCGACAGTTTTCCCACACAATCATGGGTAGGGCTGCAAATGAACCAAACTGTTCATAAATAGCTCTGGGACAAACTCGGTAAAGGCTCGTTCAAGCTTGTTCGATTACTATTTGACCCAAGCCCAAGCCTCAAGTTTAGACTCGTTTAATAAACATAACAAGCTCAAACATACTAAAGCTCAGTCGGTTGGTCTCGTAAACATGTTTGTTTAGGGATTGTGATCAAGTTCATGAACATGCTTGTGAATAAGTTCATAAAGGGCAAGAATAAACTAAATATATATAGTTCATGATTTGACTTAAGATAGTGTTCATGAAATGCACGGTAAGAGCTCGTTTGAGTAAGCTCGTTTGTTAAATGACCCAAGCTCAAACATACTAAAGCTCGGCACGACTCGATAACTCATCAAGCCAAGCATAAGCTTGTACAACCAAGCTTTTAACCAAACCAAGCTCAAACATGTTAAAGATCAGCTCCCTTATGTTCTGCACGAGCGGTTGTTGGAGAATTTAATCATTCTATACTAGCAAATTAAGGACTTAATCAAATTCTTAATATTAAAATAATTGATTAGCAAATGTTATTTTTGCAAGCAAAGACCAATCACATAATTCTTTTAGAAATGGTTTGCCAAGGCACAACGGGTTCAATGGAACATTGCCAAACTTTTCTAGAAGAGAGAAAAATCCTATTTAGACTATCTAAATTTCTCTATTAGATGCAAATCGATTTATGTAGATCTAATGAAAGGACAAGAGATGTGTTAGAAACTCTGGCATGTGGTCGAAGCACGCTAGGCGCTGTCTTAAGAAACTTATTGCCCCCCTCGTGCGGGTCTCGTGGCAATGGTTCTCAGAGATACGACGACCCTGATCAAACGACCTCCTTCTCGTCGGCACGATTTCAAGAAGGCTTTGCGAACCTCGTGAACTCTCAGGAACCCAGCGACTCGATGAAGATCTTCTCGAAGCAGGGAGGCAGCACCGCAGTAGAGCTTTGATCCGAGAGAAGGAGTCTTCTCGGAGCAAGAGGGCAGCACCACAGCACAAGCTTGAGAGAATGAGAGAGAGAGAGGCAGAGAGTAATTCTGATTTTCGGAGTGTGTCTTCTCTATGGCTGCACTAGGCCTTATATAGGCCTCGGGTAGTTAATAGAGGGCTGAAAGAGGGGAGTGGTTCATGGGCTGCGATTAAGCCCATTAACCTCGTACTTTACAGCTCGCAAAGAGTAGCCTTGTAATGGCTAGCATGCAGCAATGGGTCGCATGCAAGACGGCTAGTAGCCAAAAAGGAAAAAAAATAAGTGACAGGTTTAAAAGGAAAAATAAAAATAAGGCAAGTACGGACCAGCCCATTTCGAAGATACTATCGTGTCCGGGTCCGCGGGCGTACACACACGCGCCGCCCAAGCCCGGCTCGGCACGGCACACACGCGCATGTGTGTGTGAGCTTGTGGAGCACCTCCTCTAGTGTGATGACTAGTGGGGGGAAGTGGGTAATATCTTTTAAGTTGGTTGGGGATTTCTTCGTTTACTGTTATGGGACTAAACCCATTATTGTTTTGTGTGTTTTTCAAACACACACCTAACAATCCCCCACATGTGTTTAAAACCACTAAATATTAAATAATTAATAAAAATTCAAAATATAAAGTAAAAGGACTTTGTTGGATTCCTTATACTACGTAGTAGGTGTAGGTACCTTCCGGTTTGAACCTCCACTTAGTACAGTTGTATATATCCGTGAGGACTTGGTGGACTATGCCTTGAACCAATATTATTTATCGGGTTTCTACAAGTAGTACACGTAGTACAGTTTTCGATGGGTCTAAGTGGGTTGCGCTATTAATGCCTTGCGCATATATCTTTTATTGTATGTTTCTAGGGAGCAGCCCTGTTCCCAGAGTTGTGGCCTCATAACGAGATACATATAGGTAAGTCCTAATAGGCGTGTGAGCAAGACGACACCCCGCCTCATGGGTCTTGGACTTATTAAGAGTTTTAAACTCATCCTACCTCTTTCTTTTAATAAGCATTGACATCATAAGGACGGGAGCATTATTCAGTGCTCCTCATTTTCAATCACTACTACAGTTTGTTTCTACCCATTGAACCTCCCTGAGGTTGGGTTCCCACTGCGGTGATTTTTCTTATGGGCTTAATCCCATCCCCCTCGACGATTCTAAGACCATTGTCCTAGAGAGGCCCTTAGTTAGATGATCCGCCAAATTCTTTTCAGATCTAACGAAGTCTAGGATAATTATTTGATTTTTCATCTTATATCTGAGAGATCTATATCTCACTTTCAGATGTCAATTTATTTTCACATCAGCATTCTCTTAATTACATTTATCAATAGCTGATCGACAATCACAATGGATAGATATAGCCGGTAAAGGCTTTTCTATCAATGAGATCTCATATAGAAGATCTCGAAGCCATTCTACTTCTGTGCTAGTGGTATCTAGTGCTATCATTTCCGATTCCATGGTACTCCTAACTATAATGGTCTGTCTGGCGGATTTCCAAGATATAGCTCCACCTCCTAGTAGAAATACATACCCGGTTGTGGACTTAATATCTATTGAGTCACTAATCCAGTTAGCATCAGAGTATCCCACTAATACAGCTGGATATCCACTATAGTGGATACCATATGATATGGTTCTTTTAAGGTATCTAAAAACTCTTTCTAACACGTTCCAATGGGACTCATTCGAGTTAGACGTATAACGACTAAGTCTATTTACCGCGTAAGCGATATTGGGTCGAGTATAGTTTGCTAGAAAACCTAGCGATCCTATGATTTGAGCATACTCGCTCTGTAGTTTAGGAAGTCCAATGTTCTTTGTTATATGGGTATTTGGATCATATGGTGTGGATACCGGTTGGCAATCAGGGTCGTAGAATTTTCAATGGATTTTCTTGATATAGTGGGATTGGAATAGCACTAAACCATTATCCTTCCTAATGATCTTAGTGTTCAAAATAACGTCAGCTTATCCTAGATCTTTCATGTCGAAGTTTTTAGACAAAAAGTGTTTGTTATCATTTATGATTTGTATGTTTGAACCGAATATTAGGATATCGTCAACATACAAACATAAGATGACAATATTGTTACCATTTACTTTATGGTGTATTCATTCGTTGTATTGATATCAAATCCATAGGAAAAGATAACTTCATCGAATTTCATGTGCCATTGTTTTGAGGCTTGTTTAAGTCCATAGAAGGATCGAATTAACTTACACACCTTTCCCTCTTGTCCAGGTACAGTAAGTCCCTCGGGTTGGTCCATGTGTATTTTCTCATTAAGGTCGTCATTTAAGAAAACAGTCTTAACATCCATTTGATGTATGCCTAGCTTATAGATTGAAGCTAAGGCGATGAGGATCCTAATCGTGGTTATCCTAGCGACAGGTGAGTAGACATCAAAGTAGTCTACCCCAGGTTTTTGGGTAAAACCCTTGGCTACAAGTCGTGCCTTAAATTTATCTATGGTGCCGTCGGGTCTAAGTTTCTTCTTAAACACCCATTTAAATCCTATGGTTTTGCAATAAGGAGGTAAATTGGTGAGTTCCCAGGTATGGTTTTGAAGTATGGATTGGATCTCGTTATCTATGGTTTTCTTTCAAAAGGGTGAGTCTATAGACTTCATTGCATCTATATAGGTGGAGGGAGAGTCCTCCATTAAGAGTGCATATAAGTCATCAAAGACTTTTTCTACACGGGCACGTTTACTTCTCCTAGGTTCGGTTTGGATTACCGGTTCAATCTGGTCTTTAGGTCTAATTGGACTCCGGGTTCGATCTGGGTTACCTGATTAGAATTGGAGGCCTGGTTATTGGTATTGATCCTAGTTTTATAAGGGAAGATGTTTTCGAAGTATGAAGCATCTCTAGCTTCGATTATGGTGTTATTGGCTTTTCGTTTATTTCAGAGTTAAACACTAAAAATCGATTAGCATTACTGTCTGAAGCGTAGACGATAAAGATGTCATATATAGTCTTAGGTCCTATCTTTTTTCTTTTGTTATCGAGGATTTTTACCTTAGCTAGGCACCCCCACACTTTTAGATATTCTAAGTTAGGTTTTCTATATTTCCATACTTCGTATGGGGTCAAGTTATTATGTTTGAAAAGAATGCGGTTAAGAATAAAACAGGCTGTCATTAAGGTTTTTCCCCACAAGTTCTCTAGCGCTCCAGAGCTTATTAACATGGAATTAACCATGTTCATTAGGGTCCTGTTTTTTCTCTCCGCTACACCATTGAATTGGGGAGTGTAAGGAGCTGTGACCTCATGGAGTATTCCATAGTCTTTAGAGTACTCACTTAGTTCATTTGAGGTGTACTCCCCTCCTCAGTCTGACCTAAGGGTCTTAATGTTTTCGTCTAATTGGTTCTCAACCTGAGCTCTGTAAAGTTTAAATTTACTGAGTACTTCATCCTTAGTCTTAATAAGGTATAGGTGGTAATATTTTGAAGCGTCATCTATGAACGTTACAAAATATTTATTACCATCTCTAGAGGTTCTTCTAGAATCACAGACATCGCTGTGAATTAGTTCAAGTATCTTGAAGTCTCGATCGATGGTTTTAAAGGATTTCCTAGGTTGTTTAGCTTCTACGTATATCTCGTACTTATCGAGATTCTTAGTATCGGATTTAGAAATAATATTTAAAGTTATGAGTTTCTTGATAGAATTATAGTTCACATGACCTAGTCTTTTGTGCCAAGTGGCTGAAGACTCAATATTTAGAATTATAGACGAAGGGTTAAAGATATTTAATTTAAAAAGACCATCACAAAGAAATCATTTTCCAATAAAATTAATTCCCTTAGTGATTACAACCTTATTGGATTCAAATACAAGTTTATAGCCTTATTGGACTAATAAGGATCCACTAATTAGATTCCTCCTAATCTCTATAACGTGGTGGACTCTGCGCAGGGTTAGGGTATTCTCCGATGTCAGCTTCAGATCGATCCGTCCTATCCCTAGCACACGAGCCTCATCATTGTTCCCCATGCTTATAGCTCCTCCACCTGAGACCTGATAGGTGGAAAACAAAGATTGATCAGAGCAAACGTGAATGTTAGCTCCTGTGTTAATCCACCAATCAAATGTTTGAAAGGTCATGTTAACTTCAGGGGTGAAGAAAACAGACCTGAAAGCGGTCCCAGAAGAGCTAGCTCCAGAGGTCACCATGTTGACTTGGGAGCCGGGTGGCATTGGACCATTCCTTCTTGGTTTTAGAGGTGGTGCTGTCTTCTTGTAGAAGCATTGGTTGGCCATGTTATTGGTCTGACCGCAGACGTAGCAGCAACGCACTCCTTCCTTCTTTTGGTCTTTGGGATGGTTTGGGTTATGATTGGTACGGTAGGGCTTCTTGGTATATGGCTTAAGCTTAGGGTGGAAGGGTTTCTTTTGGAACTTATATCTAGGTTTTTAGAATGGCTTGGATGGTTGACTCTCTATGTTGTTGCCCTTAGGTTTGGATTCAGAATATCCCTTTTTCCTGAGCCTATATTGCTCCTCAATTCTAATAGAGTTTAGAACTTGAGTTAGGGTTAGGTCACCTTAGGTATGACTTAGGTGTTTGGAAAAGTCAGACCAAGAAGCAGGCAGTTTGTCTATGAGGCATGCTATTTGAAAGGTTTCATCAAGGGTGAAATTATTAGTCTTCAGGTGTTGGATTAGGTTCTCAAACTCATGAATTTGATTAATCATGGGTTTGTTGTCAACCATTTTGAAGCTGTGAAGTTTGATGCTTTGAAGCGTTTTACTCCAGTATTATCTAGGCCATACTTACGCTCTAGGGTATCCCATAGGCCCTTAGGGTTTTGGATGGTATAATATATATCATAGAGTCTATCAGATAGAGCCCCTAGGATCCTATGAAGGTCATGGTAGTTGATTTATTCTGGGGTCCTAGTGGGAATGCCAGAAGTTGGTTCGGGGTCAGGTTGGAAAGTGAAGGCTCGGGTACGATGAGTTTGACTAGACCCACTAGATACTATTGGTGCAGTTTCACCTATGGCTGACAATAACCCAAGTGTGGTTAGTCAGAAACGCATCTGGTTTTGCCACCTCTTGAAGTTAGACCCGTCAAACTTCTCGGGTTTGACACTAAGGGTTTCACGATTTGGTGAGGCCATTTCGGACCAAAGAGAGGAGTTGAAATTTGTGGATTGAAAAATAGTTTTGTCAATTTCAAAGCACACTGTATATATTTGACTTTCAGAAGTCCAAATGAAACTTCCAAATCCTAACGGCTAGATGGGCTCCAGGTAGGAGGTGGAGCACTAGGCTCGCTCAAATACCAATCTACCTTGGGCAATTTGATGCCGGTTTGTCAAGCCTTTCTAGACACCATAGACAGTGGAATATTCCAATGACGACTTTTAGTCTTTTCTAAAATGTATACTTCTAATTAACCTTGTAGAAAGTAATTTTACAACTAGTAGCTAGCACGGAATTTGTAACGTCTAATAAATGATCACATAGGCTAACAAATAATTAGTGAGCACGTTACGAAGAAAATAATGGTTAATCCTTTTCATTAATATGGATGCTTATGAATGATTAAATTATATCAATAAGTTTCTTGGATTGTTGGAGAATTTAATCGTTCTATACTAGCAAATTAAGGACTTAATCAAATTCTTAATATTAAAAAAATTGATTAGCAAATGTTATTTTTGCAAGCAAAGACCAATCACAGAATTCTTTTAGAAATGGTTTGCCAAGGCAGAGCGGGATCTATGGAACCGTCATTCACCTTGCCGAATTTTTCTAGAAGAGAGAAAAATCCTATGTAGACTATCTAAATTTATCTATTAGATGCAAATCGATTTATTTAGATCTAATGAAAGGACAAGAGATGAGTTAGAAACTCTGGCCTGTGGTCGAAGCACGCTAGGCGCTGTCCCAAGAAACTTATTGCCCCCCTTGTGCGGGTCTCGTGGCAATGGTTCTCGGAGATACGACGACCCCGGTCAGGCGACCCCCTTCTTGTCGGCACGACTTCAAGAAGGCTTTGTGAACCTCGTGAACTTTCAGGAACCCAACGACTTGATGAAGATCTTCTCGAAGCAGGGAGGCAACACCGTATCAGAGCTTTGATCTGAGAGAGGGAGTCTTCTCGGAGCAAGAGGGCAGCACCACATCACAAGCTTGAGAGAATGGGAGAGGGAGAGGCAGAGAGTAATTCCGATTTTCGGAGTGTGTCTTCTCTATGGCTGCACTGGGCCTTATATAGATCTCGGGCAGTTAATAGAGGGCTGAAAGAGGGGAGCGGTTCTTGGGCTGCGATTAAGCCCATTAATCTCGCACGTTACAGCTCGCAGAGAGCAGCCTTGTAACGGCTAGCATGCAGTAATGGGTCGCATGCAAGATGGCTAGTAGCCAAAAAAGAAAAAAATAAATGATAGGTCTAAAAGAAAAAATAAAAATAAGGCAGGTGCGGACTAACCCATTTCGAAGGTGCTATCGTGTCCGGGTCCGCGGGTGCACACACATGTGCCGCCCAAGTCCAAGCCCGACCCAGCTAGGCACGCACGCGCGCGCATGTGTGAGCTTGTGGAGCCCCTCCTCTAGTGTGATGACTAGTGGGGGGAAGTGGGCAACTCCATTTAAGTTGGTAGGGGATTTCTCCCCTTACCGATATGGGACTAAACCCATTATTGTTTTGTGTGGTTTTCAAACACACACCTAACAGCGGTGTCATACTAATTTTCAGATGTTTTTGAGGGGTTAGCCTTAAAACTCTAGATTTTTTATTGGACCATGTGGCTTGCAGAGTACCTTTCTAAGAGTCTGCATCCAATGGCCTAGTACGTTTTATCAGTCGGACCCACCTGCATCGGATGGCTGTGAGAGTCCGACGTACCATGTCCGTCCGTGTGACTGTTTTCTTCTCCAATTCCTGCAACTGACAGGGAGGGAAAGGAGTACGATTTTGTTCCAACCTCTTTAAAGAGGTTGGAGCATCCCGCTCTCTCTCATTGGTCCATTCCAAGAATAGGTTTGTCATTTCATACTGTTTATCATAGTGAAATGACCAAAAGCCCTCGATATGGAACAATGAGAGAGAGCGGGATGCTCCAACCTCTTTAAGGAGGTTGGAACAAAATCGGGAGGGAAGGGAGCGGTGGGCCCAAAATCCAGTTTATCAAGCATCGTCATCACAGAATCCCCATAAAGCGTCCCGTAGCGTAAGTTCTCTGGCATGTGCATCATATCCGTCCGATGGCAAGCAACCCAACCCGTGAATAGCATGCATCCATATCCAACGGGTAAAGATGCATCAGCTGTACCACTTTACGGTACGGGACATCTTATGGAGTGACTATAAGACCCATCAATTCTGGTCTTCCCTCTTCAAATAGGGTGTGAAAGGGCGCCACCTGGTTCTGGCCGAAAAAAATCCAACCTTGATTCGCGAGTTCTCCCTCTTTCTTCTAACAACAGCCACCATTGGGCGCATTCATCCCGTCAGCCGATCGACCAGTCAGTCCATCCATCGATCGGAGGAAGAGGACGATGACCCCGATCCCCGAGTTCCTGCCGCTGATCCGTACCACCGGTTGATACAAACGATCGTACGATCAATCGCTTTATCCCCCCGCATCCAGGACGGTTGCTCCGCAAGTCTTTGATTCCGATATCGAGTGATCCTCCGAGGGCGATTTGGATGTTTTCTCGAGATGGGTATTCGATTCCCGGCACGAATTGAGAGACCCATCTCCGGATTTGGATTCTTGGATACTACATTTGTCTCCGATGGGAGGAGGATTCGGTGCTGACAGGAGGCGAATGGGGACTATCCTTCGCCGAATCGTGTTGCCTCTGCTGCTGTTGGCAGGTGAATGAGCTCTCCACCTCTCTCTATACATCTTCGGCCAACTCTTATGCAACCATTTGCACAGTTTTTGCAAGAGATCCTTAGTCTTCTGTTTATTATATGCAATAAATTATGCGACAATATCGAACTGGGTGTGGATTAGGGTTAGGACAGAGTGAGGGGGCCAACCCAATTCATAGTTTTGAATAAGTTCCAAGTTGATTACAAGGCCTATTTAAGTAATTTAGTTTGGTTGTGGTTTAATTTAGTTCAGTTCATGTCCAGGCTAGAATATACCCTAAAATAGAGACCTTATGTTCAGGGGTGGTGATTGAAAGTTGAAACCAATGACCGCTTAGCTGTAAAATAGTATGTGTTGGCCAAGAATGTCATTGTATACACCTATTAGTGTGAAACCAGGGCGAGGCAAGGGGAGCCCTTGCCGCGTCACCACTGCCGCTATCCATAATCACAACTGCCCGCCATGAAGATTGCCGCCCATCTCCACCGCCCCTCACCGCCACTGCCACCACTATCGCTGCTGCTCGCCATCACAGTAACCCTCAACAAATACTAGCAATACCACTGCCATCACTGTTGTTGGGATTCGAGAGAGGCTCAGGTTCGTCTACTCAACCGCCATTGCCACAACCCTTGGTCAACAACGGTTATCGCCCCCACCACCGCTGTCGCAGCCACTGTTGTCACCACCATCGTGGCTATTGTTGAGATGCCACCACATTAAGAGAGAGAGAGAGAGAGAGAGAGAGAGAGAGAGAGAGAGAGAGAGAGAGAGACATTGCTAAATTTGAAAGCAAGGGTTCCATCATAGTACATAGTAATACATTTAAACCTTTTTTTTCTTCGGCACCCATCCTTGGAAAGTAACTCACCAACCTATTGTGGCTCAAGAGCATGATGATGTAGTATAAGTGGTACACACCTTAGCCATCGGGGGGTGATTAGAGTTCAAACCCGACTGAGGGCATAAGAGAATAAATCGTGGAGGTGAGAAAAGGAGAAATTAATAAACTTGTAGGCGTTGCATTGTATTTTCCTATTATGAGGATAAACATATGCTTGACGATTAGATAATCATTTTCCATGATAGTATAATCGTCCATCACTTAGTTTTTCCCCTCTTCATTGTTCATCTCTGAATGACATATGAGTGTGGAAGATGGAGCTATTCTAGATTCTTTTTAAGATATGTCCAAGGAACCACGAAGAAGAAGCCTTATTGACGATCCATTTGCCTAAGTTACTGAAGCTCGTCTAGGATATGAAATGCTTATAAAAGATAAGACACATACTCACTTGTAGTATTTGCTGATGCCATCATTCTATAGCCCAGGGAATAGAAAGTATTCAATGTGTACATTATCTAGTTAAGGTGGCAAATTGGGATTGCTATGGATTATTGGAGGAAGACTAATTTCTGCTTGTGCTTGAAATTCACATACTCACCCCATTAAGAGAGATGCTATCTTTTGCACAAGGTTACGTTGTAGAACAAAGTGATAGTGACATTGCCTTATATCGTTCTCCATCAATTGAGATTGTCCATTTGGTCTTCAATTCGAATTCAAACAAGTTTCCACACTGTGGTTTAACAGATTGCATATAACAAGCCAAGGGGAGGTGACATTGCGTTACTTGTATCATTCGCCATCATTCGAGTTTGTTTAGGCCATTTTGGTCTTCCATTCGAATTCCAGCAAGTTTCTACAGTGTGACTGATAAGACTGCAATGTGTGCAATTTTTCCACTATCACGACCACCACCTCGACCTCCTTTAGGGCCTATTTGGTTTTGCCGATTTGAGATGAGATGGGAATCTTATTCCCAAGAATCTCAAGTCCAGGAATAGGATTCATCTTCTAGCGTTTGGTTGTGGATTTGAGAATAGGGAAATCGGTTTCCAACTCCCATTCTGGTGTTTGGTTGGGCGGCTTGGACCAAGGGGTTGGGGTGGGAACAAGATTTTTACCATTTTAGCTTCCCACATTTCATTCCTATTCCTGCTATAGTTTATTGGTTAACTTAATATCTAATTAATAATATCATAAAATCTCCTTTGTTTCAATCTTTACAATACCAACTTTATACAATTACAGCATATACTGTCATTATAAATAATGTCCCCACTCTTTCTTGCAAGTCACGTTCCGGCCTCCTGCTGCTTGTTGAAAGACTTAGCAAACATATAAATGTTATTGGAGGCTCAAATTTTGCCTTTTGTTTTCAAATTTCATGGCAAGTGCAATGGATATGCAAATGTTTGCAAGTGGTTGACTGTATATCGCAGTCCATCCATAATTGGCATGCTAAATACAATACCCACTTGCATCATCCGGGCTCCGATCACCTCCGCCTACTTAAAAATTAAACACATTCTTAATAAAGGAATCAAATGGCTGTCATCATCCGGGATCTTGTCAATTTCAATAAGGGTTAACCTGTAGCAAGTTATCATTGCCTCCTCTTAAATTTTTTTCTACCTTAAAAGTTTAAGAAACCCGTATTGAAAATCATTCAAATGATTATGTATCATGGTCAAATGATGCCCCTGTGTGTGATTAAGATGAAAGCCCAAATAATTTCTTGGTTATGGCTTCGATTACTTGCGATCTACGAAGATCTTGTGAAATTTATGTTTAGTGCCTGTTTGGTTGTCCGATTTGAGTAGAAGGATATGTCTTGAAGTAAGTTCCCTAATGAGGCTAAGATTTTTCCCTTTTTTTTTTTAAATTTCCTCGTATGTGCCAGTGGATATAGAAATGTCTGCAACCGGTTAACTACAGATCACAATACATGACATACATCCATAGTTGGCATGCCAAATGCAATACCCATTCTTGTCTTCCAGCCTCGTGGCAAGTCATCAATACCTCTTTCAAAATAGGATAAGTTAACATGATTAACACTTGAAAAGAAAGATTAAACACCAAGTACTTTAAGAAGATAGTCAACCCCAATGCGCAGATCCTTCCCAACTAGGCAATTCATAGGTAAATTGCATGTCATGGAAGTATGCTCCTTGGACGTTTGTGTCAATTTTGTTCTTCCTCGTCCGATACCTAGGCTTGTCAGCCTTTGGTACATTTACTTTAATATATGTCATGCCTAGCACTCCTAGCAATTCTAATAATATTTAATAAGATCAGTATCCACAAATTTTAAGCTTGATCTGAAAACAGTTTAAGAAAAAAGAAAATAAAGAATTACATTAAACAATTTCCATATGCCATCTTTCGAGTTCTCGGACACTGCCTTAGGTGTTTTAAGCTGATGTCCTTGCAGTCTTATTACTTTGTCCAATACTGCATTGAAATGTTTACTAATTGTCTCTCGGGAATGCAAGAAGCAAAATTGATACTTCTATTTCTTTACATGATGTGCGAGAATTTTCAAGAACATAGTAGCCATCTCATTCCTCATATTTTTCAAACGTCCACCATCCACGCAACATAATTTTGAAAAAGTATGCCTATTTATTCTAAGTTGCTCTATGCATGCCACATCCCTTTCATAGATCAACTATTCTGGATGTTGAACTTGCTGAACAAGCATATAATCTGGTTCAACATCATCCCTGACCCTTCTCTGCCTTTGCAGATGGCGTTGGAGTATAGTGAAAAATATGATATAGACCATGATCATGACATTTTCTCAATAACATATTTTCTACATCATACTCGCAAGTCACTTCCTTCATCAGATAAATAATCTCTTCCTTGACATAGGCTCCATTATTTCTTCCTCTCTTTCCGTCTCTCTCTAAAGGAAGAATAACCTAAATAAGAAAACTAAAATCTTAAAATAATTCTAGCAAAAAAAAAAAAAATCCTAAGATAAATTTACAAAGTCCTCATAATCGCAAAGTACTGGGGCCTTGACTAAATTTGCTTTACACTTTTATTTCTCACACAGAGTGCGAACATTTCAAGATGATTCAGATGAGAACCAAAAAAAAAAATTTCACTAGATCATCATAGACCGAAGGCGGACCAGAGCCCTAACCAAGTTTGCTTTTAGAATTTTTATCTCAATCACCGGGGCAACATTTGAACAAGTTTCCGATGATTTTTTTTGCAAGATCATCGTGGATCGCATGCTACCAGAGCCATAACCAATAAGTTTTTTAGGGGTAACATTTGAACAAGATTTATATGAAAATCCTAATAAATTTCAACAAGGTCATCGTAGTTCATAGAAAACATGCGTCGATTGGCATAGAAAGTTTAGAATCTTTAGATCATGAGTATAACAAAAATGGTCTTCAAGAATAGACATGTCTCTCTCATATCAAGTAGGAGTGCATGCTAAAATTAAGACAATGAAACTTATAGATTTAGAGCTTACAGTTGGCTACGACTTGCAATTTTGAGTTGTCAAAGGTATGGATCTACAACATAATAGGGCAAATTTAGGTATTCGATCAAGTGTAGAATTAGCTTGAAAATGTATTATAAGCTACTAATATGAAAAACGATGAGAGTAGGGGAAGAGGGGTGCACTAATCAGGCCGTGCACCTCGTTAATGTGCTTAATATGGTTAACCCCTTCCCCCCCCCCCCCCCCCCCCACTCAAGGAAAATACAAAACCCTGGGTTGATTGGGTAGGTGGGGTTCGTGGTGTCCTATGAAGCACGGATACTTCAAAATACATGACGTACCCGTACCGGATATATATCGGACACGGATACGGCCCGGATACGTTTCGGGCGTATCCTGGATTTAAAAAGGCCAGGATACGCCCGGGATACGACGGGATATGGGAGGGATACGGGCCGGATACGGCTGGGATACGGGAGTGATACGGCTAGATACGGGAGGGATACGGCTGACCGGTTTAGGTTTGGGTTATCGAGTTTGGGTTTGGTTAAAAGTTAAACGCAAACTCAAACCCAAACCCAAACCCACTGTCGCACACCTAGGAAGCACCGATATGGATACGGATACGGATACGGGGATACGTGGATTTTTAAAAAACTAGGATACACGGTACGACGGGGATACATTTGTAATTTAATATATATATATATATATATATAATTTTAATAATTAAATATAATAATTTTTGTGCTAGAATATGAATAGTAAATAGTTTGAAAACAATTGTACCTTCAATTCGTCCAGCAGAAGAACAACAATGTGGATTTCAGCCAGATTATTAGGGTTTCGGCCGAAACCGTCAAGGTTTCGGCGGTTGAAACCCTAACAATCCGAGCGAATCTCACTCGAGGCTTTGGATTTTAAAAAAAACCCTTCGATCATGCCTTCAATCATGTGATTTGAAAAAAAAAACAGAAAAAGTAACTGTGCCTTCAGTTCGTCCAGCAGAAGACTGACAAGGTGGGTTTCGACCTAATTGTTAGGGTTTCGGCCGAAACCCTAACAATCCGAGCAAAACTCACTCGAGGCTTTGGATTTAAAAAAAAAAACTTTGATCATGCCTTCAATAATGTGATTTGAAAAAAAAAACCCAGAAAAAACAACTTTTCCCTTCAATCCGTCCAGCAGAAGATCGGAAAGGTGGGTTTCGGCCGAAATCGGCAAGGTTCAGCGGCCGAAACCCTAACAATCCGAGCGAAACTCAGTCCGTCTAGCAAAAAAGAAGAAGAAAAGGAGAAGAGAAGAAAAAAAAAAACTTGAGCACTGGTCGTCGTCGCCTGGTCGGTGTGGTCGCTGCCTCGTCGTCGTCGCCTGGTCGGTGTGGTCGCCGCCTCATCGTCGTCACCTGGTTGGTGTGGTCGCTGCCTCGTCGTCGCCCCTCTCTCGCTCTCCAACAAGGTCGGCCACGGGATCTCAGTCTGAGCGATCTGAGGTTAAGTTATAAACTAAAAAAAATAGCAGCTGTCCGTTACACCAGTTAACGTGGCATTCGATTAGTGCGATTCACCAGATGGGTTTGACCCATTATCAATTACACCCCCTCATGTTTAAAACTCTACAAATCCCCCCCTTTATTTTGAAAAACACACCATTTGCATCTCTTCCTGGTTCTGTTTTGGGTTTTCAAACTATAGGGGGTGTAAGTGATCATCGGTCATAATACAGGGGGACTATGTGTAATTTATCCTATATAATATGTATGTATAATATTATTTATTTAGACCCAATACGTATCTCCGACGTATCGGGCCTTATCCCCGACGTATCGAGCCGTAACCCCGACGTATCGGGCCGTGTCCCCGACGTATCGAGCCGTATCCCCGGCGTATCGGGCCGTATCCCTGACGTATCGGGCCCGTATCCCCATCGTATCGGATTTTTTTTTTGTTTTTTTTAATTCCGATACTTCGTAGCCGTATCAGATACGTATCCCGCCGTATCGGAGTATCGGTAAGTATCCGATACAGATACGACACTTGTTTTGAAGTATCGGTGTATCCCAGTCGCACACTAAAAGATTTAAGGGTAAAATGCACAAAGACCCATATAGTTTGACCGATTATCACTTACACCACCTCATGTTTAAAACCCTACAAATGCCCCCTCTGGAGGGGGTGCAAGTGATATGTTTTTCAAACTTTAGGGGATCTATGTGTAATTTACCCAAGATTTAACCCCATCCACCATGTTTTCTTGATCGAGTGAGAAGAGAGGGAGAGTAGAGAGGTAGGCGTCCGCTCGCGCCCGTCGTCTGCCGTTCGCCGTTGCCCGCCTGATTGCAGTCGTCTGCTGTCCGCGCCCAACTACAACCGTTAGCCGCCCGTCCGTCGCTCGACTGCAGTCGCCCACCTTCCCCCCGCACCTGTCCGCTGCCCGATTGTAGCCGTTCGCCGTTCGCCCGTCTCTCTCCCTCACAGCCCCATATCTCTCTCTCTCCCTCCCCCTCTCTCTCTCTCGCTCTCCCTCACAGCCCCATTTGCAGTCTTTCTAACCCACCGTCAGGATCTGTAGGTATGTAATAAGATCGATAAAAAACAAAGATAAAATATTGAGCCAATTATGAAAATTTTATTAAAGTTTTTTTAAAAAACAGTGATAATTTATAGCAATTAATATTTTGTTTATATTGAATATGCAACAACCCGTGCTTCTATATTGAATATGTTCTTTATGATGCATTCTATCAATTAATAGTTCTATAAATTAATAATTTAGTATTTTATTTAAAATTTATATTAAAAAAATAATATTTTATTGCCGTATCCTTAGCCGTACCCGTATCCTACTTTTTTAAGATTTGCCGTATCGCCATACCCGTATCGTATCGTATCCGTATCCCGTATCCGTATCTGTGCTTCGTAGGTGGTGTCTCTCATTTATTAAGATGGTTAAAAGGGCTGGTCCTCTACAATGTCGAAGTTGGGAATTGAGTGGGTTGGTTGTGTCGATTATTAATTAGATTGTTAAAAGGGTCACTAGTCTACAACGTTCCATGATACATAATAACGGCCCATAAAGACTAAATACATGAGAAAATACTGCTAGTTTGGGTGCATGTCACACTAACATCATGTCAATATTTGGGACTCATTCCCTTGCTAGACCATAGGTTAATAATAGCAAACCCTTCATTGACTATCATGATAATATGTTTGTACGTGTATATTGCCCCTTGTTTGGAATATTTGGGCAAGTTGTGGCACCTCACAAACGCTACTTATACGCACAAGATCAGAGCATGGTGATATTAAATTTTTATGGTCCATATAGTAGTAGTTTTTAAGAACCAAAATTGCCACTTTTATGCCTATCCACCAATTAATCATTTAGACAAGGAAAATAGATGATTATAATATATTTTTTTTCTATTCTTATTTATTTTTCATGCATCTAAAATTTGCCCTTTTTTTTCAGCTTCTTTGCTTGACTGGAGTTTAATTTCTCTCTTCTATATGCTAATTTATTTAGCCATTCAATTTACTGCTCCGAAAACAGGTAAATCATTTTATTTACTCATGCTTCTATCTTGAGCAAAAAGGTGTGTTACCTTCACTTTTTGTCATACATGTAGGCTGTTTTACGAGAGGTTTATTTTGAATATGTCATTTTATTACAAAACGTCACTTTTTCATGATTTGTTTTGTGTATCTAGTTTGATATATATATTGCATGTAGATGGCTGCAATCACAGGTGCAAATACTGATAACTGTACACTATATTTAGCCTTTCCCATTTGTGCTTGCCACTCAGTGACGATAAGATAAAGCTTAATAAGTAAAAGCTGGCAATGAATTCATATATGGGCGGAAAAAGAAGGCTTTTCTACAAAATTGAAAAAATTTGCTCAGCACTTTTAGTTGCAAAGTTAGAGGGCTATGTGATACATATGATTAGCAGCAAAGTTAATGTATTAATAGAAGATATACATGCTTATGTAACTATATATATGTTCTGTAACTTGAATTCTCTTTTTGAACAAACGTGGAAGTAATTATATGATCCGTATTGTTTTTGTTTTATTGATATGGTATTGATTCTCATATTAAAACCCATCTCTCTGAATGTAATAAGCTTTTGTATTTTGGTATACTACTATATAGTAGTTGCACTAAGTGTTGGAATGCAGTGATATGACAATTAATCCATTAATGAGGGGCAATAGCCTAGAATAATGTTGATGATGTTGATGAGGGAAGGGAGGTGAAGGGGGAGCCATGTCTGCTAAGATTCAATCTTGAGACTAAAGGTTCCCTTGCAGACATGACCAATGTTATTTAGCTTCAAATCTCATATGCGAATATGCAATTTTATTTTATCTTTTGAGATAAAAAAACCTTAAAATGCCATGCCATGGCCCATATGTGACCGCATAGAAACATATTCAGTCGCTAATGCCCCAAATCGCATGTGCGACCCTTGGATATGTCGTTTGGTGTCCTGCGTGGCATATACGATAACATTTGAATATAGTGGTACTGTGTCTACTGACTAGTCAATGAGATGTCTAGTTTTGGCCAAAGAAGCGCACTTTGTTAGGATTTTTTAGCTATTGCTAATCTTCTTTGGCCATCTGAAAAGCTTGTCCACCTAGTGGAGGCATTAGGTTGTCATCTCTTCCTAAATACTAGATTTGAATCCAACCCTGAATCTGGAGAGAACATACTTGTCGTTCTACAAAATGCCATATTGACCGATAAGGTCATTTAATTTCTTTTTGTACTAAAGCATTATGCTAACTTGACACTAAATCACCGGCTAATCGAAAAGGGCTCCACCTAATTAAGTGGAAGATACTTCTTTTTCATATTGTCCCACGGGATAAGACACTGAACTTGCATTGAAGCGATCTCTAATGCTGCACTTCAAGATGCGTGCTTGTCCCTTCAACTTCATCTTTGCGACTTGACTGTCTCTCGATGTTCATGCTATGCCACTTGGAATAATCCCCCATTACATCAACCGGTCAAAGAAAGCATTGGGATCAAGCTTCGTTACGAAGTTGGGGACTTCGATTTGCCCCTTCTTTGAAAGGTAGTCAAAGGCAACGCGTTCCACACATCGATGGTGCATTGAACGATGTCATAGAGAGATTATCCTTGGGGTTGATCGTGAGTACGGGTTTATCGATTCACGACGGTAGCCATGCCACAACCTTTCGAGGATGCTCAGTTGTAGAATTAAGTTGAATTTGCCCAGTACAATAAAAAAATGGCTTTTTTCTCAAAATTGAGTTGAATTAACTCAAAAATGAGTTGCATTAACTCAAATTGAGTTGAATTAACTCATTCTTATGATTGGTTCACAAGGTTTTTCAAAGTTGAGTTGAATTAACTCTTTATTAAGTTGAATTAATTGAAAATTGAGTTGAATTAACTGAAATTCTTATGATGGGTTCATAAGAATTTGGGGGTTTTTAAAATTGAGTTCATAAGAATTTGGGGTTTTTTCAAATTGAGTTCAATTAAGTTAAAATTGAGTTGAATTAACTCAAATTCTTATGTTGGGTTCATAAGAATTTGTAGGTTTTTCAAAATTGAGTTGAATTAACTCAAAATTGTATAGAATTAACTCCAATTGATAAGCATTAACTCAAATTCTTATGACGGGTTCATAAGAATTTTGGGGTTTTCTAATATTGAGTTGAATTAACTCAAAATTGAATGGAATTAAATCTAAACTTAAACCCTAAACCCTAATATTATTATTTTTTCCTGATTTTTTAGATTTTTAATTCATTTCTCATTTCGATCTCTCTCTGTGTATATATATATCGCCTAGGCAACGCTTAGGCACCTCCTAGGCGCCGATTCACCTGGACAAGCCAAAATGCCTAGGCGCCGTTTAGCCACCTTAACTACACTGATACCAAGTTGGTACAAGAAGGCAAAGGACTTTGGTGTATGTGGGAAATTGGGAGATGTTTAAGAATTTAAGATTTAAGAATAGTCAAATATGAAATTGATCTAAAATTATACTAGAAAGGCGGTCAAAGATGATTAGTCTACTAGTGGAAACTTGCTATCAGTAGGAATGAAAATCTAAAACAGGCTTTGCAAACTAGTCTTGAAGGAATTCATAAAACATTGGCTTGTTGGAATTGATGTTTTGTTGGGTGATTTTTGCATTTGGAAAGGGTTTTGTCCGATTTATCTACAATGCAAAAATTCAAGGAAAATAACAACTAAGTGGTACAAGCAAGAATACATACCAGAAGACTTTTACTCTTAGCTAGGCATCAAGGCATGGTTCCTAGGCATCACACAAGGAACAATGACATCTCAACATCGAATGTTAGTCATAGGCTGTTTTAGATAATACAAGGATTTCCTTCTTATAGTTTCTACTATACTATTGTTTTCACTTGGACTACTCTAGTAGCCCAAGTGAAACATCAATAGGAGTCTGATGGGGCCTTCCCTCCCACGGTTTGAAGGTTCGACCGAACCAATTTAGATTATGGCCGATCCAAATATAGCACTCCCTTGAACCAAAGGATGTTCTGTTTATGATCCGATTCGGCTAAATAGGATCTGGTTCGGCCAAATCAGATCCAACTCGACTGAATCAAGCTCAAAGTATCCAAATCAAACCCGAATTAATAGAATTGTAACTGGCCTGATCAAACCCTCTTATTTCTAGCAAACAGTGTTTTAAGTATTGTTATCGCTGTTGATATCGTCAAGTTGCCCGGGGGAAAAATCAGGGATATATCGCTATTTGTCGTCAAATATCACTAAAAATGAGGGAAAAGAGGGAAAAAAGGGCAAAATGAAGATTTTTTTGGAGGATTTTTCTATTTATCCCTTTAGGATGTGTCACAAAAACCCTAGAAGGTGAGAGAGGGAGAGAGAGAGAGATGGCTAGGGTTTGGGAGAATGACGGATAATTCTCCTTATGGTTGCTTGAAGTAGACGGCATACAAGAAGAGTCACTGTCAGACGAAGGTGGGACCAGGGTTTTAAATCTCGGCCGATACCGGTACGTACCGGTTTTGGCTGGTTCAAGACTGGTACTGCATCCGATCCCGATACCTGGCCCGTATCGGCCGGTTCAGGCCGGTACCGACCGGTACGGACCGGCACCGATAGGTTAAAGTTTTTTTTTTTTGGTTTTTTGGGTTTTTTTCAGGTTTTTTTTCTCAACCGGTATCGATCCGTATCGGCCGGTACCGGTACGTACCGGCCGGTACATACCGGTTCGGGGCCGACCGATACCGCGATCGATACCGTGATTTTAAACCTTGGGTGGGACAGGCAATGGGGCAGGCTGACAACGACAAGAATACACCTGAGGAAAGGGTAAAACAAGTGAAGGGGACGAAGGACCCAAGGGTGAGGAAGGAGACACAGGAGAGACATCATTCGAGACGAAAGGAGAAGAAAGAGGAGGGGCTACTACTGTAACAGGAGGTAAGGGTTCAAGAGCGGGAGCAAGAGGAGAAGCAGTTGCAGGAGAAGGTGTCGTAGAAGGAGCTTGTGGAGATATGGAGGAGGGAGCGGTAGGAATCTCAAGAAAGGTGAGATCTTGAGACGCAGCAGAGTAATAGGGAACATTGTCGATAAAGGAAACATGTCGAGATATGCGAAGACGACGAGCCAAGGGGTCATAGCGACGATATCCCTTGTGCTCAGAACTGAGCCCCAAGAGCACACACTTAGTGGACCTAGCCCAAAGCATGGAATCAAATGTCGACAAATTTCCTACAAAATCACCGAAATATGTTTTTTTTTCAAGGGTTCGACATAGAAATTGACAGAATTTTTAATAGTACCAAATTTCCTTCTGACATAAGGAAATGTTGGCCGAAATGAATGGAGTGTTGTGCGCAAAGCATGCCAAAGATCAAACAATTCAGAAGACTTGTTGGTCGGTTGAAGGTTGTTACCTGAAAGAAACTGTGGAGTTATAATTGCTATATCTGTGGGCTGAATTAATCGAGTTTTGATTCCTAACCAGGATCAATACCGGAAGTTTTTGGGAATCAACTTCCTTCGAGTTCAAAATACCTCAATAATAAGGACTTTGGATTTGCCACCTAGTAGCTAATGGCGAGAAAAAAGACAATGCATTAAAAAGTAATGAAAATTTAGATGTGTTGACAGAAGGAAATTAAAGGACATTTAGAATGAACTGCGTAACGCGAAATCTAGAAATAGATGCTTGGAAAGGAAAATCATTGAACATGAAATGAGAAATAAAGGTCAATGCCAGCCGATTGCAATATTTTAAAAAACTCTAGGCGCTAGTCGGGCGGTGGGGGGCCTTTTAGTGCCTAGGCCGCCTAGGTTGGCGGTGCCTAGGAGTGCCTAGGCATTTTGGCTTTTTAAAAATATTTTAATTTTAATCTTGATATTATATACAATATATATGTTTTAAAATTACTATAAATTGGTTCTCTCAATCCCATTCCTCGCGAAATACCGCTGAAAATGCTCGGAAACACAATGTGAGATGTCTTTCTGTGTCGTCCGAAGCGTGTCTCCATCCCTAATGGAGAGGATGACGTTTCTACGTCTCCCGTTGTTCGCGATCTTATGGAAGTAAGAGGTATTACTGTCGCCCAGTTTAATCCATTTGTCTCTAGAACGCTGTTTCCACATAACCTCTTCTTTGATCAGCGTTGTGCTAAGCTCTTCTTTCCAAACCGAAAGCTGGTGTTTCTCAGAGTCCGTGAGAGAATCTCTCTCCTCCTTGCCTTCAAGATTCCCAATCTTAAGTAATAGATCCTTCTTCTTAACCATCACATTCCCAAACGTATTGCGCTCCCACAATTTGATTTTCTTATTTAAAAGACGCGTCTTCGCATTCCAGTTTCTAGCGGAACTAGAGTCATCCCCTGTTCCGGCCCACCAAGTCTTGACAAGTTCTGGAAAATCTGTCTCCTCAAGCCACATCGCCTCGAATCGAAAAAGCTTACTCTGTTTAGATTCATCCGAATGGGAATCTAGGAGTATAGGCACATGATCTGAAATAAAGGCTGTTAGACCATTCTGGGTCACTTTCGGGTATCAGGAGTCAAAGTCATCTGAAATCAAGAAACGGTCGAGTCTGGCAAAAATGGGAGAATCTCTCTTGTTATTCCACGTGAACGTTCTGTTGTTCAAAGGTAAATCCAGAAGAGAAAGATCACGCACCACCTCTGCAAAGTCTTGCATGTCCCGGCGGTTGCCCATCACTCCGCTCCGCTCAAAGGAGAAGTGAGTAATATTGAAATCTCCCCCAATGACCCAAGGGCCTGTAAACCTCTGTCGGATGTCACTAAGCTCCTTCCACAAGTCCGGCCGAAGCACGTAATCAGTAGGGCCATAGACATTGGTCACAACACAAATATCATCGGATTGATTAGATTTCAGAACTACCGATAAACAGAAAACGCCTTTAAATAGATCAAGCAGACTGAGGTCTTGTTCTCTCCACCCTGTAAACACCCCCCCTACAGTGCCTACAGCGTCAATCCATTCCCATTTCGAGATTCTGTTTCCCCCTAAGGAACGAAGAAAGTTCTGACTGGAGTTCATACATTTAGTCTCCTGCAGACAAATGATGTCTAATTTTTGAGAATTAACATAAAGGTTGACTGCTTTCCTTTTCTCTAGGGCTCCCAGACCCCTAATATTCCAAGATAGTAATCTTATCGTAGAAACTAGAAACACACAGAGAAAGAACAAACAAAATTTAACTTCAAGCAGAGGATGGAACTCTCTCCTGTTCCTTTTCTCTTAATGTCTTTACAAAAAGAGCGGGATCAAAACCCTCCTTATCAATCGCGATACCACATTCACCAGCCAGAGCGACCACCGTTTCTTGGTCTAGGAAGGAGAGAAGAGAGTGCAGTTCATCATCAGAGCTCTTCTCCACCATCTTCCTCAGGTGCGTCCCCAAAAAGTTATGCTTTCCCCTCTGGTAGGTCTTGTCGAAAGCTTTCATGATCTGTCTCTGACTCCGACGAACAGAAGATTTCTGGTTCGTCTCCAAAACTGCTGCATGGTGGGAGGTTCTTCGGGTCTGGTTCTCAGGCAGGTCCCCTTTGACCTGCCAATCCACATTCTGAGAATCGTCAGTGGCTAAAACAGGATCAGCAAGAGTTTCAAACCTGTCCTTTTGCGGTTCGTTAACCTGATTAATATCCTGGTCCATGATGTTAATGTTAGCAATATTGGCTTCCAAGATCTGTTGTTCCACATTATCAGACAGAGAGTCTATAAAATCATCAGCAATGTTCTTAGTGTGATTTTCAACCTCTCCAAGGGTAGATTCCTTAGCAAAGTTTTAATTCAAATTCAAACACCCGACTTGACCCTCATTGATTGAAGAGAGGAAACCATTCCACCCATTATTCTCTGCAATTAGAGAGTCAGCAGGGTTGATTGGATTACCTTCTACCTCCGGCAGTTCACGACTCGGGATGATATGGCTCGGGGATAGCTCGCCAGTTTGCCTGTCCCGAGGCGCTTCCATCTCTCGAAAAAATCTATCACCTGTGGTCTCTGCTTCTGGCAACGAACGAATCTGGAGTTCATAATAGCGGTTTCCAAGCATCCAAGTGAGTGAGCCCGGGATGTCTCCGGGCCTGTGGGTGCTGATGGTCACTTCCGCCTCCCTAAGGTCTTCCGCCGATTCCCAATCCCTAGCCAGGCTAAGGACCAGATGATCTCCAGCTGTAGCTTCAATCACAACAATCCCCATAACCACCATAACACATACTCATCGCATTGCAGTGCCACATCATCCACTTTGTCGACGTGCTTGGGCCACTTGATCTTGGTACATGCACTTTCTTTTGTGGGACGTTTGCCGATTGGTTACGTGGCATATGTTGAATAGCTTAAGCTAGCATAGCGAAGATCGCCACATGTTCCGTCTATGTTGGTCGATCAATTGAGATTCACGCATCTATGTGTGGCATTCCATAGCTTAGTATGCCTCATGGCCAAGGTTTAAATGCGGGAATCAGTACCAATATTAGCCAGCCTTGAACTGTGTCGTACCAATCGATACGGCTTGGTATCTGCCGAAACCAGTACCTGTTTTTTTTTTAAATGTAAAGTTTTTAGAAGTTATAAAACCCACAGAAAACCAGAAAAAATAAAATACAACTATGGAAATTATAAGCACGAATTTGTTTGAATTTAAAGCCTACTAACCTAGTCTATCTCTTACCGGCAAGGTTCGAGATTTCGATTTCGTTTCTGGTTTCGGTCTTGACCAAAACCTAAATTTCGATCGAAATTTTGTTATTTTGGTCGAAATGGATGAAAAAAAATTGAAATGCCAAAAACAAGGAAATTTTTTTTTTTTTTGAAATTTTAAATTTAACTCTTTTATAGTTGTGCGTACATGTGTATATGAATTATTTTTAGAATACAAACATCTACATGAATTGCTTTTAGAAAACACACACCGATACACGAAACCAAAGTCTGAAACCTTGGTCGTATGCTTCTTATCGTTGAAGTATGAGCCCAACAACCGAATTGAGCCAACATGGTCTTGGCTGGGTTGTGCCTTTCGCCTGAACTCCTCCACCTTCTCAAATCTCCCGAACTGGTGTTCTAGGGATTGTATAATCCGCAGGTGGAGAGTATAGCATGCGGTCCCAAGTGGTATGCTTCTCATGGTAGAGGAACCGACCAGGACGTTCGGGTGCTACCACGTTTTGAAGCATTTCATTCGGGTATTGCAACGTTTTGAAGTGTATCAATCTAGACCGGCGAAATCTGTGGGTCCGACGAATCGAATGGGGAATCCGACGATATCCGGTGATCTCTAGGCTCCATCCGAGCCAAAACTAGACAATAAGTATTACAAATGCGATGAGTTGAGACTCGTCGCACTGGTAATACTTCCACTTGGCTAGTTTTTGCAATAGCAGATGACTTACGGCGAAGTCTGATGAGATTCAACAATTTTGGTCAAAGTCCGGTGAGATTCGGCGAAGATCCGGTGAAGATCCAGTGAGAATTCCGGACGAAAACATCAGGCAAAGGGGTGAAATAAGGGACTTTTTGTCGAAAATTTTGGTTTCCATCGAAGTGGTTGAGTTCCCATTTATAGGCTTAGCCCACATTCGAAATATCGTCCTATGTGAGACATTTCGACACAAAATGACAAGTCCACGTGATTTCGCGCGGAATCCCACCGAAAACAACCGAAAAGAGTCGACTTCATCTTTTTTCGCGGGCCCCACACTGAATTGCCCCAGAATTTCGTGCGAAAGATGCTTGCTCATGTGTTTTCGTGTGGAATCCCATCAAAAGCCAACAAAAGCGACCAAAAGAGTCGACAACATCTTTTTCGCGGGCCCCACCCACTTATTTCAACCGAAGTTTTGCCGAAATAGTGGAAATGCACCGTAATGCCACGAAATGAACCGAAACCCTTCGAAAACCAGAATATTGAGGTTTCACGTAGGGGTTTTGCTTCGGTTGTGGCCAAAACCGAAATTTCGAACCGAACTTTTGGCATTTTGATCGAAATTTCATAGCTTGCTTCTCGGTGTACCCCTATGAATCCTCAAAATGATTAAAATATTGGTGGGATTCCAACATCAAGATATGAATTTTAATTCAGTATCGTTGACTAGTACTGCAAATTTGCAACCATACAATACTACCTTAGTCTAAGATCAGAGCCCTTTGTGCTAGATGCTAGTACTCACCATGAAGACATTAGAGTTGCATCCAGACGCAGATGACTTTGCGTTTATGCAAGGATTGAGACAATTGTACCTTACTTTCATATCTGCACAGAAATCGAGATACCTGATCGACAATTTATTATCTACATATCTTGTATTTGTCATTAACTACAATTTGCTTTCAGTTTTGTTCAGATTGGACTCCCGAATGAGGAGTTATGGTTTTACTTTTTTGGTTAACGTAGGTGCGGGGATGCCGCATCTGGTTTAATGAGTTGGGTTAGCCGCCTTCTTAAGTCATAACTTAAGTGTTTTACTTATTAGTCATAGGATATGTTCTATAAAAATCCAATGGATGGGATGAAAATAAGCCATGAGGGGACCTGATTTAAACACTGTTCAGCACCTCACCTTGATGGGCCCTTCCATATGTGCATGTTCCCTAAGGAAACACGTATGACGTCCTAAGGAACCATACGACCTCTGTTCACATGAAAGAGGATGAACACCCTCTTCTTTGTCCGTCTTCCCTATTTTGTGATTTGATTTTTCGTTTGTATCCCTTCTATCACCTCCCCTTTTATCGCCCTTCATTACCTTCGATCCGAAGGCTATTATACCTTCTCCGGGGACCCTTATTCATATAAAAAGAGCTTAAAACTAGATCTAAAATGAAGCTGAATTTTATTGAAGAAAACCGTAAGGTTGTTCCTCCACCTCCCCAATAGATCTTCTACTTTCTACTTTTGATATTTTCTAATCCACCTTCTACCTCCACCACCTTATCACTCTCTTCCTCTTCATCAAGTGCATATTTTTGCACTTGAATTGATCCTCTTTGCTTCATCTAGCCCCTTATCCCACTCTTCCTATCCACTATTATACCCCTCTATTGCTTCATCCAAGGTGACTATTTGATGAGACTTCTGGCACACCCGGGCATTGTCCGAGGCACACTGACAATCCAAGTGTCATATCATGGTGGAACCCATCTTAATTTAAACATTGGCCTTCCATTGTGGCTTCTCTAGCCTCTTCCGTGGTTGGTTCTCTTTTAGATCTTTTATCTTATAATACTTGTGCAGTTTTTCTGAATGTTTTGATGATTCTTATCATTGCTGCAATTAAATCCATTGAACGCTGATATAGAATGTTTCAATTTCTACTGTCTTTTTATTGGATTCATAAATAGATGAATGTTTAAGGTGAAAGATCTACAAAGTATTATTGCAGAAATTATTTTAAAGAAAGTTGAATACCATCTTTTTGCATCTTCAATTCAGCAAAAACCTCTAATTAATCGGGCAATACACTTCACTTTCACGATTGTGTTTTGTTAGCATTAGCACACATGTGCTTGCATGACATCCACTAGTGGGCATCAAAGATACAAAATTGATGGAAGCTCCTGTTTCCTCTTAAAGTTTCTCACCTTTGTTAGACTGGCTACAAGTGAAGGGATATCTGGCTATTTGCAATAATTTTCCAATCACAAATGATTATTGCAAAGGCATGCAGCTACCTGCAACCATTGAATTGCTGGAAAAATATACATGACGAAAGAAAATAAAGATAGAGAATGAAAGAAGAGTGGGAATTGAGGCTTCCAATATTTGATGAATCACCCTAAGGATGTAGTGCTTACAATCAAAGATAAACTAGGCTAGTAGTGTTTTAATTTGGATAGGGTGATAGTGTTTAATTGTAACCCTGGACCGAGTTACATCGGCTGTACCAATCGATACAAGCCTGAAGCGGCCGACACGGGCGGAGTCGCCTTGGTATCAACATCTATGGCCTGTGTATCGGGTTTTGTTGTGGATGCGGTACTGGTCAGGTCCCTAGGACGTAGTGCTTTCAATCAAAGATAAACTAGGCTAGTAGTGTTTAAATTTGGATAGGGTGATAGTGTTTAATTGTAACCCTGGACCGAGTTACATCGGCTGTACCAATCGATACAAGGCTGAAGCGGCCGACACGGGCGGAGTCGCCTTGGTATCAGCAGCTATGGCCTATGTATCGGGTTTTATTGTGGATGCGGTACTGGTCAGGTCCCTAGCCGAGTCGCATCGACCGGTACGACTTGGTATCAACCAAAATTTCATTCCATGCTTGTGACTCGATTCTTTTAGCCGCTTGAGAAGTTATACACATTTAGCCTATGCGATAAGTTCTATTGGGGAGTAGGAGGAATCCTTTTTTATCTAGTAAATTGCCATTTTTATCTAGTAAATCGGGTTTGAAATTTCCATTGCTGTGTGAGAGAAGTTCCATGGCCTCTTCTCACCCACGGGTGAGGTCCACGGGGAGAAATGGCTCTGGAATTCTTCTCGGTGGATCCTTACTTTCCCTTTTTGACCACTAATTACTGTTGTTTTACTTTTATATTACTTATCCATCTATAATCCACTATTTTCTAAATTAACCTTAACTAAAAAGTCTAATATGTGGGTGCTAAATCTTCACCCTCTGTCAATTTGTACAAGCACTCCTCAGCCTGTCGAGAGCTCTGTAGTCATAGTGTTGCCTAGGCACCGCCTAGGCGTTTTTGACCCCTGGGCGCCTAGGAGACCCCCTAGGCGGGCGGTTTTCCCTAGGCAGCTGCCTAGGTCCGTCTAGGCGGTTGCGCCTAGGACCGCCTGGCGCCTAGGCAGTTTTGCAGGATTTTTTCAAAATTGAGTTGAACTAACTCATAATTGAGTTGCATTAATTCAAAATTGAGTTGCATTAACTCAAATTGAGTTGAATAAGCTCAAAATTGTGTTCAATTAACTCAAATTCTTATGATAGGTTCATAAAAATTTAGGGGTTTTTCAAAATTGAGTTGAATTAACTTAACATTTAGCTGAATTAACTGAAAGTTGAGTTGAATTAACTCAAATTCTTATGATAGGTTCATAAGAATTTGGGGGTTTTTCAAAATTGAGTTGAATTAACTCAAAATTGAGTTGAATTAACTCAAAGTTGAGTTACAATAACTCAAATTGCGTTGAATAAACCCAAAATTGATTTGAATTAGCTCAAATTCTGATGATGGGTTCATAAGAATTTGGGGGTTTTCAAATTGAGTTGAATTAACTCAAATTCATATGATGAGTTCATAAAAAATTGGGGTGTTTTCAAAATTGAGTTGAATTAACTCAAAATTGAGTTGCATTAACTCGAATTGAGTTGAATAAACTCGAAATTGGGTTTAATTAACTCATATTCTTATGATTGGTTAATAAGAATTTGATGGGTTTTTAAAATTGAGTTAAATTAACTCAAAATTGAGTTGAGTTAACTCAAATTCTTATGATAGATTCATAAGAATTTGGGTTTATTTTTTCAAAATTGAGTTGAATTAACTCAAAAGTCAGTAGAATTAACTCAAATTGACTAGAATTAACTCAAATTCATATGATGGGTTGATAAGAATTTAGGGTTTTTTCAAATTTGAGTTGCATTAACTCATAATTGAGTTTAATTAAATCTAAACACTAATATTTTATTATTTTTCTTGATTTTTTTAGAAATTTTCATATTTTTCTTCAGTATTTTTATTTTTTTATTTTCTGATCAGTTTATGGGTACGGTATTCCTATACTTTCTAGATAATTTGACTTTTAGGTGGTGCTTCTAATCAACTACCCCCACCCCCACCACCACCACCACCACCACCACCACCAACACTAACACCCACCCACCCAGCCAACCACCCATCCACACACATGCCCAACCACCCACCCACCCCTATACACACAAATCACCTCCTCCACCACCATGCTTCCATGAGTATATACCACCATGCTTCCATGAGTATATATTGCCAATCATTTGTAGATAAATGTATAGAAAACTGAATATCTTTCGAGCATCACTTGAAAGTTTGGTTACTTACAAACTTTATTTTGGAGAAGATTATTGAAGCAACACAACTTTTTCTGTCACATTCATTCAAAATTTAATTTGTATTTTTTCATTAATTTTTTGCGCATAAGTGCCTACGGGAAGGCTTTAAAATTAAGTGATGCTTTTGATGTTAAATCTTTCATTCGAAGATGTCCGGAAGAAACCATGAACGGTTGTGAAGTAATCAAGCAAGGTTTGAGAATTCTGGTTCAAGTTCAGACTAGGCAAATTAACAAGTTCACTCTATTCGGGTTTGGCAGTTCAGCTAAATATTATTAAAAAATCATTAAAAAAACAGAAATTCAGGTCTAATTAAACCAATTCGGGTTTAATTTGGTCGATTACGCCTATGCAAGCCTGATTTGGGCTAGGTTTGTCCAAAGTGGGTCTGATTTGGCCTTGTTCGAACCTGATTTTTCCAGACCAAATCCGAAGCACGGCAAACCGAATCTGAACTAGGCTGAACTGCATCTGAATCGTGGATATTTTGGGTTCGGGTGTTCTTTCGATTTGGATCGGCCGAAATTCCAACTGTTCCTCAAACCTTGTAGTCAAGGGAACCAACTTCTCATCAGTATATGTCTGAGTACATAAGCTAAACTATCTGTTTTTAGGTGCTTCTATATGTCAATGTAGGTACTATTATGACATGAGTAGTCTAAGATTAATGGAAGCCACTCTTGCATTTAATCTTTTCCATCCAGCAACTTCAACTTTTGGCATGTTTTTTTACGAACTTTTTGATTTTTGATTCCAGTAACGCTTATTTTTTTTTCAAGATTTTTTCTAAAATTTCAGAACAGTAATTTCCAATGTTAAACTATAGATGATTCAATGATCTGGATCTTGGTTTTGTTTATAAAGGTACATTTTCATGTTGTAACTTGGCAGGACTTCGCTTTTGGAGGCTTTATCTAATTCTATGGTGTACAGTTTTCTTTTCTGTTCTTGCCGTACTAGCACAAGTCATATTTCATATTATTTGGAGTATTGAAGGGAAAGGATGGAGAAAAGTTGATTCCTGGTGGGCAAAGCTAATTGGATTTGTCAGGTAATGATGTTTAGTTTCTGTGCTTATTTTTCGTCTTACTTTACCGCTTATTAGCCAAGGTTCAAAATCTTGAGAAATTTCGCGAAATATCTCGGTTTTCTTAGACCTCGGCATGAAATTCCTATTGCGATATCGAACGGAATGGAAATCACGATAATATCGCGATATTTCGCACGATATATTCGTCGGCACGAAATAGCGCGACATTTCGTGGAAATTTTGAGATATTTTGTGATTTTAGCATCGAAATGTTGGGACTGACTGGTTATAAAAGGGGACTGGGGGTTTCGTTCTCCATTTACTTTAAGTTATTATATGTAAATAAGCAAATACCCCTCCATTTGATTTCAATAAAAATATCAAAAAAATCAAAAACTAAGTGAATCAAAAAGTATACTTTCAGTTTTAGTAGGAGAAAACAGTTTTTTCGGTTTTTCATAAAATTTGTATGTTGAGAAAAGTGGTTAAATCAACTCATTTTTAGTTCAAAAAATTCCACAAGATGTAGAACTATAAGTACATCTACAAACCATGGTCCGTCAAAGAAAATTTTGAATGTATAAAACCTTTTCTTTATAAAAACTCTTTTTTCCAGACTTAGTAAAAAAACAGTGTTTTGCATTTCAGCATAATTTTTGCACGATTTCAAACTTGCACAACTTTTTTGTTTTAAGTCCGTTTTCAAAATCGTTTGAAGTATTATTTTAACAATCAACGAATCTTTATTTTGAAAATATTTTTATCCACAAAAAAGATTAAAAATAATTTTAAAAACATAGATCAAAACAGGACCTAATAAGACTGCACAAGACTTATAGACTCAAATGCAGAATACATGCTTTGTGAAGCTCTACACTCGTAGATAGGGTAAAAATATTATGTTAGTGTTCCAAATTGTGTATATATACTTGGTTTATGACTATGCAGAGATTCATTGAAAAATTCTATTAAAAAATCAATATTTTCACCATTTCTATAAAATCACAATATTTCCACATTGTCGAAATATTTCCACGAAATATTTCCATATCCAGAGGGTCGAAATATTTTCACACTGTCGAAATATTTCCACGAAATATGAAGCGTTCAAGATTATATTGCTGATGCCATAGAATTGCACTACAAAAAAGAGTTTTATTGTTGACGGAAATATTTTGTCTCGTCTATATAATAGGTGTCATCATAAACATAGTTTCCTCATTAAATTATAGTCCTCTAAGGCTTTCTAGAAAGATATTCAAAACCCTGACATATTAAATATCGATGGTGGAAAAATAGGCAAATAGCAGTCTGTTAGGTGCTATTTTGTCATATTCTGAACTTGGTAGTATATTTTTCCTACATGAACTGCATAACATGGGGCTTGATTGCAATGAGCTCGGTAATCATTTCAAGAAGTACGCAGATAATGAATACTGTGATTCCAAAAGTTTCTGCTCTAGCATCAGGATTTAAGCTTATTCCTCTCCAATACTTACCCATACAATAAAGAATCATAGAACATGCTCTTTCAAGAAACATAACACCAAGCCAAGCCAGTGAGAATGAGATTTGATTGCCAACAACCTGAAACATATCCAAAATAATATTAGAAGTTGATGAATACAAGAACTAGTTTAATACTTTTCTAAATAACAACTGCCTAGGGAAGAGTATATATTTTATGGGCTTAGGTAATCCACTGGGATTTACAGTATCGTATAGCTCTAGGCAATACTAGCAGTCTAGGACGACCAAAAGATAGAAGCACCAGAAGCTCTGGGCCTCTGGTAGAGCAGGGGAAAGATTCCGGAAGGGATGTGAGACAAAACAGAGAAAGCTCCTGCACTAAAAGCTGAGGTGAGTTTGTAGAAAGCAAGTCATGGAAATAGAACTCGAAGAGGTTACTTATGCAAGTACACTCCGCCTTTTACCTACCCTAAAGGTTTCGGAATTTGATGAAACTTGGTGGGGATGCTATCTATGGCAAGTTGATCATCCTCACAAAATCATCAAATTCTAAAACCTCTAGAGGCATTAAATACACAATTCAAATTATTGGTTTTAATGGACGGTCGATAAATCTTCTAACATTTAATGCCCTTAGAGGTTTTAGAATTTGATGATTTTTTGTGAGGATGATCAACTTGCCATAGAGAGCATGCCCACTAATTTTTATCAAATTCTAAAACCTCTAGATAGGTTTCTCAAAGTTATCTCATATATCTCATATCTCACTGGATCGCTACCCTATATATATATATATATATATATATATATATATATATATATATATATATATATATATATATATATATATATAGGGGACGGGGAGCCTGGACCTCAGGTGCAGCGTGAACGCTGCACCTGAGCCCTGGATGCCCGACACCTGTTATTCCTCCCGAAATCCCGACCGCAAACAGCCCCTCCGAGACCAATCCGTTCGGGCCAAATCTCAACCGTCCGATCGACTGAATCGAACGGATGGCATTTGGTTCGGCCTTGCTGTTACTGTGGCGGCCACAGTAATAGCCCGGGTGAATCCCGTCCGTTCGATTCGGTCGATCGGGCGGCTGAAAGTATTATCGCGATTACTGTAGCTGCTACAATAATCACGATTTTTTTTTCAACCACCCGATTCAATCGATCGGACGGTTGAAATCATTCTCGCGATTACTGTAGCCGCTACAGTAATCGCGAATTTTTTTTCAACCGCCCGATTGACTGAATCGAATGGACGGGATTCACCCGGACTGTTACTGTGGCCGCCACAGTAACAGCGAGGTCGAACCGAATGCCATTCGTTCGATTCAATCGATCGGACGGTTGAGATTTGGCCCGAATGGATTGGTCTCGGAGGGGCTGTTTGCGGTCAGGATTTCGGGAGGAATAACAGGTGTCGGGCATCCAGGGCTCAGGTGCAGCGTTCACGCTGCACCTGAGGTCCAGGCTCCCCGTCCCCATATATATATATATATATATATATATATATATATATATATATATATATATATATATATATATATATATATATATATATATATATATATATATATATATATGGAAAAGCTAGTATGCGATCCACTAAAAACACACCTTTTTAATGTTAATATAGTTTAATACATATGTTATCATATTTATTATAAATGTTACACCTTATTCCATTCAAATGTTTAAATTTGTTATTTTACTGATTTCTGTACAGGTTTTAACCAATTGTTTCTGTACAAATGTTAACATAATGTAATATATATGTTATCATATGCGTTACAAATGTTATCGTATCATATTCAAATGTTCCAATTAAATTTACATATTTCTGTACATGTTTTAACAATACTGAAATCTGGAAAATTTAACTATAACATTTGAATGAAATATGTATAACATATATGTAGCAAATATGATAACATATGTATTACACCATGTTAACAAGAGGTGCGTTTTTAGGTGCGTTTAGAGAGAGAGAGAGAGAGAGAGAGAGAGAGAGAGAGAGAGAGAGAGAGAGAGAGAGAGAGAGAGAGAGAGAGAGAGAGAGAGTAAATGTTCTTCTTTGAATCACTTATTTTGATTGTGTGTTCTTTGATGGTATTGCAGCAACTGTACTTATAGTTTGGTTATTTATTGGATGCACTTGGAATAAATTCTATTGGAGGGAACATGCTCTACTTGAAAATTTTTCTTAAGAGAGGCTATCATAAAGCTTCATCTAATTTTGGAAACATATCTTAGAACTTGCAACTTACAAGAGAGGTTTTGTAAACCTAATAATGTTTAGTGACAATGGGTAGGTGGGGTTGCCGTAAGTGGCATGCATTTTTTCGTAATCAACAGCGACCCTTCCATCATTCAAGGATCTTAATGGGTAGCCACCAGGTTTCTTGAGGAGGAAAAATTAACCTGCATTCTCACTCTTATTTTGCAAGAATCTTACAACATCTTGCTAAGATATTTTCCAATGCAAGACACGATCTTGGCCATGTATATATGGCTAAATCTAACTGATCTTCCCTTGGAAAGCAATGTTTGAAAAACAGGTCAGGACCGACCGATTGAACCAACTTGGATCAAAACCGGGCTGAATCTTTGTTCGGTTCTGAACTGTCATGTTACAGGATCAAACTGAGTTTCACAAATTTTTTTTTAAGAGAAGTTTCAGAAATTTATCTAAAATAAAATTTGGTAGTTTTTATTTAACTGTGTGTTTGTTGAGTGTCGAACACATGCCTGCGTTATAAAAGAACTTATACCAATAGCCGCTAGCCACAAGAACAAATTTAGTTGATGCAAAATTTAAAGTATTCAATTTTAACTATTCATTAAATATTTGGTTCAGCCGGCTGTCCCGGTGTTGCACCGATTTGGACCGGACCGTAAACTTTTTGGGCTGACTTCCAGTCTGCTTTTGAAGAAGTTGTTGGAAAGCTTTTATTGGGCTCTTGTGGAATAGCTGTACTTAAGTGGAAATAAGACACAAAATTTTTGATACCATAGTAGCATAAATTTGATTTTCGTTTAGAATGGTCAATTATCAATTGAGAGCCTTTTTATACCTAACCAAGCTAATCTTTAATGGGACTCCCATAAAGGTGATTCTAAGTGGACATGTCTTTTAACTCCGACATGTTAGGTTTATTTCATTCGTACATGCCTCTTGTAATTCTAGCCTTTCAGGCGCCATGAAGTCCCTTCCATGTTTCCACATCATCATTTTTTGCAATTGTCTTTTGTATTGTCGATTACTATTTCTTTTCTACTCCCTTGGTTCAATGAAAAGATTGAACATGTGTCCTGATGTAGGCTCCGATTAGGCGCACTACAATCTTAAGCCCTTAGGGTTTCCCTTTGGTTAACAAACTAGGGTTTAGTTATCAATATGCAACATATTACTCAAAAGGGCACCAAAGATAAGTTATTTCACGTAGTTCTAAGGATCTACGCATTCAACATAAAGCATGGATTAAAGCCTAATAAGTTATGATGCAATTATATCACGAAAACAAAATTCAGCACACAATAATATTAATCACAGAAATAGATAACTAATTTAAAAGAGGGGCATGCATCAGATTTTAATGGAAAATAGGGCTATGAGTGCTTGCTAGGGTTACCGATAGACTAAATATGGCAAATAAGAGATGAAACAGAGGTGTATACGATTGCGATGCGGAGTGGAGGCAAGGAAAAATACGTGAAAATGATGCGAAAGCGGAGGAAAAATAACGTAACTAATGCATGGGGTTTCCGCCATGGGTCGATGCGAGGATGTGCCGATGATCCTGCTCACGGAGCAAGGCCGGACGTCGAGCGAAGCCGGATCCTTCAGAAGAACAAACCAATGCCTACGCGAGGCGAAGTCGCGGATCGTCTCGAGGCGAAGTCGAGGAAGCGGCGGGGGTCGAGGACGCGAGTCTCTCCCTGAAGCTCTCACGCGGAGGCACGAATTTCAGCAAACAAAAGTCTCAAATTTTCTTTTCTCTTCTCCATTTTGTAGATCTAGGGTTGGCTATTGTATGGTGGATATCAAACAGAAATAAGAGGGAGTGGTGGGGATGCGATTGGCCAAGAAAGGAAGGGAAAGGGGAGAGAAATAAGAGGGAGAAGAGAAGGGACAACAAGGGGGGTGGGGGGTGGGGGGGGCTATCCTCGGTTTCCACACGGAAAGAAGGATGGCAGGGGGCGCGTGGGTAGGATCGGGAGAGAGAGAGAAAGGTGCAGGGGGGGTAGCCATTTTAGACTTACCTTAAAAGCCAATCAAAGCTTCTATTCAAGCCCATTACATGCAACATCATCAATTTTAAGTTATTTGCCATCTAACCGTCTGTTTCGAGACTTAATCTTGTTTGTCGGTACGCTGCAAACACAGACACCCAGATTTTATTAATATAATGCAGAAAACTCACCCGAAATGACCCGGATTCAATTCGAAAAACCCTCGGATAAGATCATGGACATTCCCCTTGACTTGGGCAAGAACACTATTAATATAAAATGCAGAAAATAGGCCAAAAACTGAAGTAAACGACTAAAAGTCCCGATGTGACAAATGTTCTCCATACAGAAAATAAAAAACGACTAAAATAAGAGTTTCTGGCATTGAACTGAAGATGCGGCGATGATCTGATGGTGTTGATCATGCTCCATCAGTCCAGTTAATGGGGGATTAGCTTACTTTGCAGATATGTATGGGTCAATTGCCCAATTTTCAATTGGATTCTTTTTATTAGTGGAGGATTTTATGCAGGAGGCTGACTAATTTAGGAGCTATGATTGTTCTTTTAATGTTCTGAGGAGAAAAGTGAGACAATGAGAGTAGAAGGTTACAGATTTTACTTTCATTCCTACATGCATATATCAAATATCTTCTCATAATTTATCTTCGGGAAGCTTTTAGAATCTCAGAAGACCCTTGTTTTTTTTTTTTCTGTAATCTTCTAAATACTCCCCCATAGTGCAGTAATATTTATAGAATGTCGTTTAGTTTTTTCTTCTTTTGTGCTAATGAGTCCCTTATATTTTATTTTGCGATTTGTCCACATATTCGCTTACTCTATTCCTTCCCTTTTCAATGCAGTAATAACATTTTGGATGTTGATGATCTTTTTAGAGTTCTGCAAAAAAAAAAAAGTTCTTTTCAGAGTTGGTTTTTTTGATAGTTCTAAATTCTAATGTATCAGTGGCCTAATAACTTGAAAAGTGGTGAATAATATAATATTATTACCACATTTGGGCTGTTGACTATTATGTATATTTACAAGTAGAGGCAAGGAGAATAGAAGATTCTATTAGCATTTGTTATTTAGATAAAGTTATCGTTGATTGGTTAAGGGAGTGAACCTATTTTTATAAAATTTCCAAAAATAAAAAGTGTTTCCCAATTTTCCATGGGAAACTTTTCGAAATCCTTCTTTACCTTTCATTCTTATTAAGGTATGCAGTACTTCTCATCACAAGATTTTGGAAATTCCTTAACAATTTCAATTTTATCTGTGGTCTTTCTCCTCTCTTTCTGAGTTTCTGGATCTTTACTTGCAAAGTTGCAAACCTGAGCCCCTCTCTTTTCTGGGGTCTGCTCATCTTTATTGCACATTTGACATGCCCCGATCGTCGCAATCAATTCTCGTCCATGCTTTCTTAATTTGTTGTACTACAATTTCTCAGAGGTACTCATTTCTCATTTGGTTTAACCACACATCGAACTCCACCCCTTCGCATATGGACAGGGTCATATTCCTTGGGCTATCCTCATTCTGTAATATTTCAAAGTGTGGTATGAAAGGCCCAATTGTTGTCACGTAGGAACTTCTTTAAGTTTTAAAGGCATACGACTGTCAGATAGGCCACCATTGCTTTCCTTTTTGTTATTGAACCCTTGTCTTATCTATCAACACTCATCTACAAGTAGCATAGACTACATCACTTCCTTTGGAATATCCATTGCAAGTGAAATGACATGAGCTTAGGGCCAACCTATGGTGTAAGGCCATCGTGATGGGGACTTGTTTCGCCATAATTAATTCTGTCTTTTGATGTAAGTTCACCATTACAGAACCTTTTTCATGATAATGTCTGAAATTTCTATTAGTTGTTACACCTAATTTCCCACAGCAAATGACTTAATGGCTGCAATTAGTGTCTGCCAATTATTTAGTTCATTGAGCTCATTGATTTTTGACACTAAGTATGTAGGATGATGATTGTCTGTTAAGCATAGGCTCAGTTTGGTTTGAAGTAAAACTAAAACTAAAACAAGTAAAAGGTTAGGTATTATATTTTTGTATTGTATATATACTGTTGTAAAATGAATCCATTATGAGGAAAATCTGGGGTAAGTATAAAAAATTTTATTAAAAAAAAATCTTTATAATTATTGAAACAAAGAACTATAAAGAAACAAAAGGTCCCCTCATTTGGTGGCGGAACTGGCGGTCAGCGGGGTTGGAGGCCAGTGGGGATGGTGGTGGCATAAAAGGTTGTTGAATCTGGCATATTGGAGATCTTTTCTGTCCTTATTATTAATTATTGTAAAGTTTGAGGACTTATTTGTAATTCCTGTTGATATATTTAATATATAAAGGGATTAGGGCTACACAGTACCCTAACCCTTAATTTGGCCGAACCTTCTTGGTATCAGAGCCGTCACCCGCCCCTCTCTCTCGTTCTCTCTCGTCACCCGCCCCTCTCTCGTTCTCTTTCTCTCGTTCCCCGTGGCCACCCGTGGCCCTATCCGGTGCGCGGGCCTCTGGCGCCCTTCCGCGGTCCTCTCCGGTGCTCCGGCTACCCTCGCGCCAGTCTGCGGCCCCGTCAGACGCTCGGCCTCCCCACGTGAGTCTGCAGGCCCCTCGCGGCCATTCTGGCCCCGTTTGGTGCTTAGTCCACCACGCGCCCACCTGTTGGTCCCTCGTCAGCCTCTTCGCGGGTGTAACTGGTGATTTATGACTTCCTTGTCTGGGATGGTATAAGCTTCTATTGCGTTTTTTTATGGGGTGGTGATTTCTTTCGTTTCTTCTGCGATTTTTGCTACATCCTGTCACGGTTTTGTGAAGGATTTATTGGTCACTTCTTCGTAATTTTATCATCATCCCATGGATTCCAAAGTGGCTCCTCTTGTTGGATCTCAAGAGGGTTTTTGATGCAGACGAGCCACTACGTGCAGTTTTTCTACAGCTGATGGCGTATTTTCATCCGCGCCGGAGATCCAGGAACCCGATCGTCGATCCGTCTGTATCAGTGGAAAGCTTAATCGAAGCCCCACAGTTTTGGTTTTTATTTTGTTTCGATCCGATCCACGGATCTTTAGTTATTTCAGTTTTTATTTCTGGTTTGGGTAGGTGCGAGCCATGTTCGCATCCGGTTCGAGCCACAGATGCCGAACTGACTCATTTCTATGTTTACTTTTTAGCCGTAGGATCTTAGATCATTTAAATCTCAATGGATGAGATTCTATAGGAAGCCTAGAAGCCATAACCGATCACCCCACCCGGCCGATTCCTCTTTCCCGCGGAAGCACCCGCGCGGGCACGCCTTGGGATGCGTGCCCGCGGTCTTCTCTCTCTCCTCCCGTGCGGATTCTCTCTCCATCTCTTTCCTTTTGTGACTTTTGTTGTTTCATCCCCTTTAAATCCCCACAAACCCTAATTGAGAAGGGAGATGAATTGAAATTGAAACCCTAGATTGAAGAAGCGTGTGCGCTTGTTCGGTTATCCCTCCCGAAGAAATCCTCTCTGCTTCTTGTCTACCTCTTCCTTCCGCACGCTTCTACCCCGTCGCCTCGCTATTCATCCTCGGCTTCACGGAAGATCGACGTGGAGTTTCTTCTTCTTCAAGATCATCGTCTCGGCTTCTTCACCCCGTCTTCTGAGCCACGCCTCCCCTTCCGCGCCATTCATCTGCAACCTCGGAGCATCGGAAAGCTGCCGGCATTGACCAGAGCACGGTGAGATCGATCCTCGATAATCTTCATGTGATAACCTGCTTTCTGTAACCGGCCTTATTGCTGTTTTCACCGTAGGATCCCTAGAATTCTGTTTTCCCGAGAGTCTCATCCATTAGGGTTTATTCGATTAGATCTTTGCATGTTCTTGAGACATTGGATTATTAATTTGAAAGTGTTCTTGTTCTTATTGCTGGAATTCAGTATTATAATCTGAAATTACTGTTCATCTTGTCCCTTTTATTGTTTCGTTGCATTAAATCTGATTGGTAGTGAATGAATGGTGAATTATGATCATAGGTCTTTGCTGAAATTTATTTATACATGCTGAAATCTGAATTTAGTTGTTAAATTCTGCACTTGGCATATTATTTGAGTATACGCATCGCATCAAGTTGGTATCAGAGCGCACTAGTCGTCGCGTTCTTACGCAACGGCCGGTCCTCTTGCATCATTTGCATCAGCGCGTGCTTGCTGAATTTTTTTTTTTTTTTTTATTTTATTCTTCCTTCTTTTCATTTAGTTAGTGTCTTGCATTACTTAGTAACACGCAACGCGTGATCGCATACATATTAGGACCATTCCTTTCTCTCTGTAGTGAGTCGATAGAATCTATAATGGCTGGATCGTTGCCACCCCGCACTTGGCACGATGCCTTCATAAGGCAACATGAGCACATGGGTAGGCTTCAGACCCAAATAGAGAAAATTGACCTTGGCCGTCACCAAATCCCAGAATCCACCTCGACCCCATCGGGAACACAGGACTAGAGCGTCGCCAGGGCATAGTGAGTTAGACCTAGAGTCAGGAGGAGCCAGCGTCAGTTCCTCTAATGGATCTGATAGGCGGCATAGCAGAACTCATAGGAGATCGAAGTCCCATTGGGGCTGGGATCAGAGCACCAACATAGAAATTCCTGAGTTCGGGGGTCGGACGGATCCCGAAGAGTTTCTAGAGTGGGCCGAGCATATCGACCGGTATTTCGAGTGGAAGAAAATCCCCCGCGACAAACAAGTTAAGTTTGTCAGCCTTAAACTGAAAGGTCATGCATTGGTTTGGTGGAAACAGTTGCAGACCGCTAGGGGTAGAAAAGGAAAAGATAAAATTTCCACTTGGACCCACATGAGGGAAAAGCTGCAACGGAAGTTCCTCCCTTCCGATTCCAAACAAAGTGTGTTCCAGAATTCGCCCTCGAAAGTATCCGAGCGCACTAGTCGTCGCGTTAGGGAAAAGAGCACAAATCTGATGGCAAACTACGTGCAGAGCAGCCAAAACAGAAGTTGCCAAAACCTGCGACAAGAGCACGAATCAGTAGATCAGCCAGGACACAAGTCAGCCGATTGTCCTCAACGACAATTCAACCCACAGACAAATCTGGCGGACAATGACAAGGAAGAGGAAAGTCATGGGTCTGAGGGCGAACACTTCAATGAGTTAGTCTTGGAGGGAGATGACGTGACTGCACCACTGCTGGTTATTCACCAGTCTCCATCACCCCATGCACCTAAAGCTCTTTTGAATCAGAACCAACCCTTACCACCATTCGCAGGTAACCTAGTAGGGCGTTCATTTGTGTCGCTGTCGATTGAGAAGGGATTAGACAACATTTTGCATTCCATTGCATGCACATCGCATTTAGAGTCTGTAGGCATTCATGACACTCGCATTCATCATTTGCCTGCCATCTATACAATCATAGCCCAATCATATGTGCATTCATATCATCCAAGTGTTGAGTCTAACCTTAAAGAAGATTTTGGCATGTTTGATCATTTTTCGAGGCAGAATATCTATGAATCATGTTTTCAGCTTTCAGACAACCCATCATCTTTAATTTTTCGAAATCATAACAATTGGCATGATGAGTTCTGTAATTTCTTATTTTATTCACTGCATCCGGACAATGATGACATGACATATCTTCTTGGTTTAGAACCCCCTTGTTTTGCATCATGCGCAGGCCACATTGAGCAACACATAACGCACCCGCAACCCATGGCCTTCCAAATACACCATTGCCAATCGCGTAAGCCGATGACCCGCAGCACATTATGCTCCCGCGGCCTTTCTTTTTATATGTCATTTGAATTTCATGTCAACCCAAACTCCTATTATCACATGAAATTATCTGAGTCTTTTGATGATCTTATCGTGCCGCGGAGGATGTTGGTTTTGGCTTTCAGGTCTTCGCTTGGCGTCGAGGGGCGGAGGATGACAGATGGAGTTGTTGCTTACTTGAGGCGGGTTACTTGGCCACCGGACCCGGGAGAGCAGTTCGAGCAGATTCAGCGGTTGCCGATACTACCAGGAGAGCCCCCGCCGGATCCAGGACCTTGCTCGACAGGAGTCGAGTTCTTTTGAGTCCGGGGGACTTGATGCAGACGAGCCACTACGTGCAGTTTTTCTACAGCTGATGGCGTATTTTCATCCGCGCCGGAGATCCAGGAACCCGATCGTCGATCCGTCTGCATCAGTGGAAAGCTTAATCGAAGCCCCACAGTTTTGGTTTTTATTTTGTTTCGATCCGATCCACGGATCTTTAGTTATTTCAGTTTTTATTTCTGGTTTGGGTAGGTGCGAGCCATGTTCGCATCCGGTTCGAGCCACAGATGCCGAACTGACTCATTTCTATGTTTACTTTTTAGCCGTAGGATCTTAGATCATTTAAATCTCAATGGATGAGATTCTATAGGAAGCCTAGAAGCCATAACCGATCACCCCACCCGGCCGATTCCTCTTTCCCGCGGAAGCACCCGCGCGGGCACGCCTTGGGATGCGTGCCCGCGGTCTTCTCTCTCTCCTCCCGTGCGGATTCTCTCTCCATCTCTTTCCTTTTGTGACTTTTGTTGTTTCATCCCCTTTAAATCCCCACAAACCCTAATTGAGAAGGGAGATGAATTGAAATTGAAACCCTAGATTGAAGAAGCGTGTGCGCTTGTTCGGTTATCCCTCCCGAAGAAATCCTCTCTGCTTCTTGTCTACCTCTTCCTTCCGCACGCTTCTACCCCGTCGCCTCGCTATTCATCCTCGGCTTCACGGAAGATCGACGTGGAGTTTCTTCTTCTTCAAGATCATCGTCTCGGCTTCTTCACCCCGTCTTCTGAGCCACGCCTCCCCTTCCGCGCCATTCATCTGCAACCTCGGAGCATCGGAAAGCTGCCGGCATTGACCAGAGCACGGTGAGATCGATCCTCGATAATCTTCATGTGATAACCTGCTTTCTGTAACCGGCCTTATTGCTGTTTTCACCGTAGGATCCCTAGAATTCTGTTTTCCCGAGAGTCTCATCCATTAGGGTTTATTCGATTAGATCTTTGCATGTTCTTGAGACATTGGATTATTAATTTGAAAGTGTTCTTGTTCTTATTGCTGGAATTCAGTATTATAATCTGAAATTACTGTTCATCTTGTCCCTTTTATTGTTTCGTTGCATTAAATCTGATTGGTAGTGAATGAATGGTGAATTATGATCATAGGTCTTTGCTGAAATTTATTTATACATGCTGAAATCTGAATTTAGTTGTTAAATTCTGCACTTGGCATATTATTTGAGCATACGCATCGCATCAGTTTTGCCTGTCGAATTACTATCGTCCTTTTGGATGAAAAGAACTTTATTTACTGGTCCAACTCTCAGTTCGTGTTTATTTTGCTGGTCGGAACAAGCTGGCATGGCTTACCGGTGTCTCGAAACCTAAAGAGGACACAGAGGTGTTAACGTGGACCACGAAGAATTTTCAGATTCTTGGCTGCCTTCAATGCTCGATGGAGCCGAAGATCTATGAGCAATTTGTGCGATATGATACAGTTCCAGGTTTGTGGTCTGCCCTCCAGAGGACTTATGGACACACCCATGTTGATGCTCTGATCTACGCTGTATACCGCGAGATAACTACCGCTACTCAGGGTGATCGCATTGTTCAGGAGTATTTTTCTTTTCTTCAAAGTCGTTTCCTTGAGTAATCCTACTTAGAGCTACTGAGTGCCTTCCACGATCCTACTGATGTAGCACTTGCCCGGTGACGACAGGAAAAGAAAGAGACGTATCAGTTTCTGATGGGATTTTGCTCCGAGTTTGAGGCCATTCGTGTCTAGATTGTTGGGATGTCACCTCTTTCAGATCTTCTCGATGCCTTCTCCCTTGTTGCTGACCAGGAGCGTCGCTGTATGTGCAAAAAGAGATTCGAGTCGTCTTTATTTCGAGCACACGAAGATTACAAGGCCGGGACCCGGGGACTCGGGGGTGATGAGCCGGGTGTGGCGAAGATTTGATCAGGAGATTGTGCGAGAGATTCTATGGAGGGTCCCTTTGATCCACGTCTCCACGTTACTTCGTGCGAGAGCTCTGGAGGGGTTGCCCAGGACAGAGATATTTACAGGGTGAGAGTTTCTTGAGAGGTGTAGACACACGAATTTTGTCGGACCCAGACCCGACTTACGTGTGCCGACGCATATGCAAACCCGACATGCGGACCCGACTCGCACGCACCGGTGCGGACCCGGACCCGACTCGCACCTAGCAAAGGAGGACCCGGACCCCACGCTTAAAGGGGGGAGGGGCCGGCCCCTACTAGGGTCCGAACCCCATGGGGGCCGGCCCTACTAGGACCCGAACCCCATGGAGGGGCCGGCCGGCCCTGCAAGGAAGGAAAAGAAAAGGAAAGAAAAGAAAAGAAAGAAAAGAAAAGGAAAGAAAAGAAAAGAAAGAAAATAAAAGGAAAGAAAAGAAAAGGAAAGAAAAGGAAGAAAAGGAAATACGTACCGCCATGCGCGGGGGGAGGTTGCGTATGACGTCTGCACACACGCGGATCTGCGCCGATCCCTCGATCCGACGCACAAGAAGAAGCGCCCGATCGCTATCGATTTCGTGTGCGAAATCCAGCCATAATTGCCTCGCCAGAAAAGGAAAACAAATAAGTGTTATTCCCCTCATCAATGGATGAATAAATCCCGGGCAATTATGAGAGAGATACAAAAGGGATTTAAAATTATAAGTTCCCATATCTCTCTCCCCTCCCCTTTGCCTATAAATAGAGGGGGTGGGGGAAGATTCAAGGGTCGATGGTTGAAGACTGAAGACGAAGCGCGGGAGCTCTGCAGAAGAGGAGACGTTTCTTCATCGACCCAAGGCTTCACGAGGCACGGTCAAGCCTGTCCCGTCGGGATCGGCTTACCGAAAGCTCTCATCAACGTAAAGACCCTTGCACACGAAGGTCAAGACTTCGACTCCGTGCACGAAGAAGAAAGCTCGGAGAAGAAGACCCTTCGACTCCGAAGACGCCAGAAGCAAAGGCCGGAGAAGAAGCTCGGAGCGGCACTACCCCGTCGGCTCCAACAAATCCTCGATCCCGATCAAGCTCCAAAGCCCGGAGAAGAGAAACGAAGCGTCATCACCCCGTCGTCTTCAACAAACGCCTGCGCCATCCACGAAGAAGAAAGCCTGGAGCAGACCGTCTGAAGCGTCGTTACCCCCGCCGTCTTCACCAACAAAAGCCGACGCTACAACCGTCGCACAGAGGCCGTCGCTACCCCCGCCGTCTTCACCAACAAAAGCCGACGCTACAACCGTCGCACGGATACCGGTGCTACCCCCACCATCTTCGAAAGCATCCTTCGACTCCGATCACGCCAAGGAAACCCGGAGAAGAAGAGAAGTCTAGCCGACCCACAAACCGTCGAAGCACCGGAGAAGTAGCCCACGTCGTTCGAAGAAGAAGACCGAGTTGACGCTGAAGCTAAAGCCAACGCAAGAAGCCAAAGCAAAGCCCCAGTAAAGCCCGCACCAAAGCAACGCAAGTGCCAAAGCCAAGCGACTACGCCAGCCACGAGCAAAAGCACCGCACGTTCTAGCCGATACGACGCGAAGTCCGGAAGAACGAAAGCATCGCAAGTCTCTCCCGGCTACGTCCAAGCGCAAGCGCCGAAGCCAAGCAAAAGCCAGAGCCACGCTGGAGCCAAGCCAAAGCCAAAAAGCCGAAGCCAAAGCCGATGCCAAAAGCACGATCGACGCCGCGAACCGACGATCAAGGACGCCGAGGTCAAGCAAGGAGCGAGGAAGACACGAAGACCGAGAAACAAAGCCGGAAAACCCCCCTAGCCGAGAAAGCGCGAAGCACGGAAGGGACAAAGCAACGGTGGACATTCCTTAGCCTCTCCAAAACCCTCACCCTGTAAAGACCCTTGTCCTGGGCAACCCCTTCAGAGCTCTCGCACGAACACCACGTGGAGACGCGGATCAAAGGGATCTTCCAGAAGATCTTTCCCACAATCCCCTGATCAAAACTCGCCGCAACCCGGACTCGCTACACCCGAGCCACCCGGGTCCCGGCCACACTTGTAATCTGATTTTGCGCAATAAAGACGACCCGTGCTTTTTCCCGCGCTACAAGAGGCTAAGGAGTTTTTGCCGTTGCTTTTGTCCCTTCCGTGCTTCGCACTTTCTTGGCTATGGGATTTTTGGCTTCGCTCCTCGGTCTTAGTGTCTCCCTCGGCTCTTGTTAGATCTCAGCGTCCTTGATCGTCGGTTCGCGATATCGATCATACTTCTGGCGTCGGCTTTGGCTTTAGCTTGCAGCTTTGGTTTTGCTTTGGCGTGGCTCTGGCTTTTACTTTGCTTTGGCGCTTGCGTTTGAACGTAGACGGGTAGAGGCTTGCGATGCTTTAGTTCTTCCGGACTTCGCGTTGTATCGGCTAGAACGTGCGGTGCTTTGCTCGTGACCGTTGTAGTTGATTGGCTTTGGCACATGCGTTGCTTTGGCACGGGCTTTACTGGTGCTTTTGCTTCGGCTTCTTGCGTTGGATTTTGCTTTGGCGTTGGCTTGATCTTATTCTCGAACGGCGATGGCTATGTCTCCGAGGCTTCTTTATTCTTCTGGCTTCTTGGGGATGGATTTCGGCAACGACGGTTGTGGTGTCGGCTTTGGCTTTTCTTCTCCGGGTTTCTTTGGCGTGATCGGAGTCGAAGGCTTCTTTTGAAGACGGCGGTGTAGCACCAATCTCCGTGCGATGGTTATGGCATCGACTTTGTTTCTCTTGTTCTCTGGGTTTCTTTGGCGTGATCGGAGTCGAAGGCTTCTTTTGAAGACGACGAAGATAGCATCAATTTTCGTGGGACGATTGAGGTGTCGACTTTGCTTCTCTTCTTCTCCGGACTTCTTTGGCGTGATTGGAGTCGAAGGCTTCTTTTGAAGACGGCGGGGGTAGCACCGATCTCCGTGCGACTGTTGTGGCGTCGGCTTTGCTTTTCTTTTTCTCCGGGCTTCTTTAGCGTGATTGGAGTTGAAGGCTTCTTTTGAAGACGATGGGTGTAGCACCGATTTTCGTGCGATGGTTGTAGCGTCGACTTTTGTTGATGAAGACGATGGGGGTAGCACCGATCTCCGTGCTACGGTTGTAGCTTCCACTTTTGTTGATGAAGATGGCGGGTGTAGCACCGGCTTCGGGCCTTCTTCTTTAAGCTTTCTTTTTCGTGCGAGGAGTTGTCGCCTTTGTTGAAGACGACGGGGTGTTGTCGGCTTCGATCTTATTCTCCGGCCTTTGCTTGTGGCGTCTTCAGAGTTGAAGGCTTGTTGAAGATGACGGGGTGATGCCACTTCGATCTTCTTCTCCGGCCTTTGCTTCTGGCGTCTTTGGAATTGAAGGTTCTTCTCCGGGCTTTCTTCTTCGTGGATGGAGTCGAAGGGTTGATCTTCTTGTGCAAGGGTCTTGATGTTGATAAGGACTTTCAATGGATTAAGCCGCTCCCATAGGGTGGGCTTGCCCGAGCCTCGTAAAGCCTTGGGTCGTTGAAGGCGAGTCTCTTCCTTTGCAGAGCTTCCTTGCCTCTAGCTTCCGACCTCTTGAGCCTTCCCTCTCCCCCTTTATTTTTAGGTGAAGGGGGGTGGGAGAGATATGGGAAGGTTTGTTTGAATCCCTTGATTATCTCTCTCATAACTACCCAAGATTCATTCCCTCATTTATGGGGAGAATTAATCTTTATTTCTTTTATTTTTCTGGCAAGATAGTTATGACTCTATCATTTTGAATCTTTATTTGAATCTTGCACATTAAATCGATGGCGACCCGGCTTCGTTTCTTGTTCTTCGGATCGAGGGATCGACGTAAATCCACGTTTGTGTAGACGTCTACGCAACCTCCCTCCGCGCATGGCGGTTTTACTTTACTTTTTCTTTCTTTTCTTTCCTTTTCTTTCTTTTTCCCTTGGCCGGCCGCTCCCTTCCCGAGGGAAGGGGGGCCAAGGTTTACCAAGGGGCCGGGTGGGCCCCACTTGAGGGTGGGCCCACTCGGCCTTTCCTTCGACCAGGTCCGGCGGGCCCCCTTTGCATGGTGCAGGCCCGTTTGCCCTCGGGTTGGCCTGCATGGGTCGGGGTCGGGTTCGGGTGCGATTAAATTTTGTGTGTCTACAGTCACCTTCGTCTTACTACTTCGAGGGTGTCTGTCCCTCCTCCCATTGATCTTCCGACTAAGCAGATGGCTCTTGCTTCTGGTTCCCACCCTCCTATCTCCTCTGCTCGGGGTCGTGGAGGTTGTTTTATGTCTGGTGGACGTGGCATGCCTAGTGGCTGTGGCACTTCTGGTCCTCCCGGTCCTTGCTCCTATCGTGGGAAGCAGTTTTATGATCGCTCCAGATGCTTTCAGTTGTACTCACACCTGCATCCCACTACCTCATCTGCTCCTCGTTCACCGACTGTGGCAGCTGTTGACTTATCTAGTCCATCAGAGCCATTTTCTCAGCCTTCTGGAGTCTCTGATTTGAGCCTGATGATGTCACAAATGTAGCAGATGATGAGTCAGTTTCAGCACCTTCAGACTCAACAACCTTCTCAGCCCTCAGCATCTACTGTCTCCTCCTCAGGTACTCCGTTCGCTTTCCAAGTATCAGAGGTCGATCCCAGCTCTTCTCTCTGGGTAATCGACTCTGGTGTGACTGATCATATGACTGGTGAGCTTAAACTCCTTTCACATATTGAGCCCTATCTCTAGCGGAATGTGCGCCTTGCTGATGGATCTGTTACTCCAATCCTCAGCAAGGGTATTGTCCCCCTTTCTTCTACTATTTGTCTTGACTTTATCTTGCATGTTCCTAAGCTGACACTTAATTTAGTATCGGTGAGTCGTCTGACTCATTCTTTGCACTGTTCTGTGACATTCTTCTATGGTGGCTGTGTTTTTCAGGACCTGGCTTCGAGGACTTTTGGCACAGGCCGTCAGAAGGATGGGCTGTACTTGCTGGACCGACGCCATATTCCTTTACCTATTGCTGCTTCTCCCGCATGATCTTCGACATCCCCTACTGCTTCTCCAGCTCGCTCTTTGACCTCCCCGTCTGGTGTTCTGTGGCACGCTCGGTTTGGTCATGCCAGTCCTCAAAATGTGGCATCTGTCTATCTTGAGTTCTCGTTGAGTTCCTCTTTTAGGTGTGATGTGTGTGAACTGTGTAAACATACACGTAGTTCTTATTCTCCTACTAGTAGGTCATCTTTTGCTTTTGAGTTAGTCCACTCTGATGTATGGGGTCCGTCTCCCACCACATCATATGATGGTTTTGTTACTATGTTACTTTTGTTGATGATTATTCTCGTTGTTGTTGGGTTTATCTTTTGAAACGCAAGTCTGATGTGTTTGCTATGTACAGTCATTTTTCTGCTATGGTTCGTACTCAGTACGGTGCTCGTATTCGTATTCTTCGCTCTGACAATGGTGGTGAATATACTTTTGGCCCTTTTATCTTCTTTCTTGCAGAGCAGAGAACTCTTCATCAATTTTCTTGTCCTTATACACCTGAGCAGAATGGCGTGGCGGAACGAAAGAATCGTTATCTTTTGAATGTTGTCCGCTGCATCCTTCATGGGAAGTTGGTTCCCAAGTCTTTTTGGAGTTCTGTGATTCTTACTGCAACTTACTTGATCAACCGGACTCCGTCTGGTTCCCTTAATGGTAGCCCCTCGTTTCGTCTACTTCATCCTGATTGACCTCTATTTTTTATCCCACTGCATGTCTTTGGGTGTGTGCATTGTTCAGGACTGTAGTCCTTGTCGGACTAAGCTTGATGACAAGGCTATTCGCTGTGTTTTTCTTAGCTACTTTTCTGGTGTCAAAGGCTATCGCTATCTAGACCCCAAATCCTGTTGGATCTACCATTCTATGGATGTCCTTTTCATGAGGATGAGTCATATTTGCAGGTACTTCCTACGCCTCTTCCTATGTCTGCACCTGTGCCGTCTACCGTTGCGCAGCCCTTGCCTTTTTTTCCTGCCTCCAGTTTCTCAATAGAGATGATGCATGATTGTCCGCCCATTACCCGTACATATCACAGGCGACACCGCTAGCCTCCAGTTGTTCAGCCTAGTCCTATCACTGCGCCAGTGCCACCTCCTGAGTCAGGTATAACTTCTTCTTTTCCCATCACTCCTGCTTCTGATGACGTGCCCATTGCTCTTCTCAAGGGCAAACGTGCTTGTGTTACTGATCACCGTTTGACAAGTGTTGTCTCTTATCAGGGTCTTTCCCATGCTTATCTCACTGCCACCGACTCTATTTGTATCCCTCGTTCTACTACTGCGGCGCTTCGTGATCCTGAGTGAGTCAAAGCTATGGATGCTGAGATGTCTGCCTTGCGGCAGAATGGTACTTGGACTTTGGTTCCGCTTTTCCCTGGGAAGCGTATTGTTGGCTGCAAATGGGTCTATACCGTCAAGTATCTTGCTGATGGTTCTCTTGATCGATACAAAGTCAGGCTTGTTGCTAAAGGCGTCACACAGACTGCTGATGAGTTTGGTGCCACCTTTGCTCCTGTTGCCAAGCTGACAAGTGTTCATTTACTCCTCTCCCTTGCTGCTAGTCACTTTTGGCCCCTTTATCAACTTGATATCAAGAACACCTTTCTCTATGGTCATCTGACAGAGATTTATATGGACCCCCCCTCCAGGGTATCGTCTCCAGGGGGAGTATTTTGGCTACGTTTGCCGATTGCTCAAGTCTCTTTATGGTTTGAGGCAGTCACCTCGGGCTTGGTTCGAACGATTTAGTACTGTGATTCTTTGTATGGGCTTCACTTGGTGTCATGCTGACCCGACTTGCTTCATTAGGATAACTGCAACGGGACGACGTGTTATTGTTCTGGTATATGTTGATGATATTATTCTCATAGGAGACGATGCAACTAGGATTATTGCCGTCACGATCACTCTTCAGGCAGCCTTTGAAGTGAAGGACCTCGGACCTCTTCATTATTTTCTAGGGATTGAGATAGCTCGCTATTGGCAAGGGATCTCTATTTCCCAGCGAAGTATACTCTTGATCTCTTGCGAGACACTGGTCTTCTTGGGTGTCGATCGACACATACACCTATGGATCCTAATCATCATCTCCATGCCGAGTCTGGTGATCTTCTTCCTGATCCTAGTTCCTATCAGCGCCTTGTCGGTTGTTTGATTTATTTGACTAATACTCGGCCTGATATCAACTTTGCGGTTAGTGTGTAGTGTGGTTACTTGTTTGCTAGTTTATGCATGCTCCCCGGACATCACATATGGAGGCTGCATTGATGATTCTGCGATATTTTAAAGCTACTCCTGGTCTTGAACTTTTTTACAAGGCTCAAGGTAAATCCGAGTTGTCATGTTATACTAACTCGGATTATGCGGGTTCTCTTACAGACCGTCGCTCTACTTCTGAAGTCTGCACTCTGTATGGTGACCATCTTATTTCATGGAAGAGCAAAAAGCAGTATGAAGTCTCTCGATCTTTTGCTGAGGCTGAGTATCGTGCTATGTAGGGGTGGCAATGGGTCGGGTCGGGTCGGGTTCGGGCCGGTTGAGACATAGGTATAGAGGCAAAACACCCAACCCGAACCTGACCCGTTTAATAAACGGGTCAAAAACTTAAACCCAAACCCAACCCGCCTAATAAACGGGTTGACCCGACCCGACCCGTTTAACCTGTTTACTAAACAGGTCGGGTCGTGTCGGGTCGGGTTGGCTCGGGTTGGGTCAACAGAATCCATGTAAACCAGTCGGGTTGGGTCAAGACGGGTCGGATTGGGTCGGGTTGGTTCAGGTTGGGTCGGGTTGGTTCGGGTTGGGTCGGGTCGGGTCGGGTCGGGTTGACACGACCCATTTGATAAACGGGTCAAGTCGGGTCAATCGGGTTATAGGTACAAACCCGAACCCGACCCATTAAATAAACGGGTTAATCGGGTCGACTCGTTTATGACCCGAACCCGTTTAGGCCAAACCCAAACCCGCTAACTTCGGGTCGGGTTCGGGTCGGGTTGGCGGGTCGGGTCAAGGATTGCCACCCCTAGTGCTATGGCGCAAGGGACCACTGAGTTAATTTGGTTACATTCTCTTTTAGTCGAGCTTGGATTTCCTACATCGGGTCGTTTGACACTTTTCTGTGATAACCAGTCAACAATTATACTTGCTTCCGATTCTGTTCTTCATGAGAGGACATAGCATATTGAGGTTGATATTCACTTCCTATGGAATCATGTTCAGTTTGGTACAATTACTCCGGTATTCATGTTCAGCTTGCTGATGCATTTACCAAGGCCGTCGGACCTACTCGTCTTATTTCTACTATATCCAAGCTGGGCATGTTTGACATCTTTGCTCTAGCTTGAGGGGGAGTATTGGAGATCTTTTATGTCCTTATTATTAATGATTGTAAAGTCTGAGGACTTATTTGTAATTCCTGCTGATATATTTAATATATAAAGGGATTAGGACTACATTGTACCCTAACCCTTAATTTGGTCGAACCTTCTTGGCATACCACAGACTTTGTGGTACTTACTACAAATTGGGGTGGTTTTGGAATTACATCTGCCACATGTATTAGTATTTAGTAGCACCCACTTCATTGACAAATATTTACCATAATCCGACTTACCACAACTTTTTCTCAAACCAAGGTCTATTAGAGTTGAAAAATATTAAAACTCAGTTTATTATCTTTGTTATAGTTATTCTGTATACAAACAACTCATGCTTATATGAAGTTCTTTTTTCTGCAGGGTGCAGCCTTGGGGATCAACATCTATTGTTTACTCTGTGATCATACAACTAGCAGCTGGTTTCGTTGCTTTTGTTGATTCCCATATCAATAGTCTCTATCATGTTTCTTGGTGTTTAAACTTTTCATCAGCCCTTTATCATATTGGTTTGTATTTAGTGAAGTTGCGTTCTTCTTTTTCGTTTGTTTTCATTTTTGTTTCATCTCAAGATTTATTTGTGATGTTCCCAGAATAGGGTGTAAATAGGCTTCCCATGGGTCTTGATTTATACTCGTTTGGATTGGGATTTCTAGTAGGGCCTATTTAAAAGATTGGTTTTTCTAGGCCCAAACCTGGCCCATTTACAGCCCTACCCCAGAATTTATTTACATTGTTTTGAACATACACTTTTTTTATTGTTTGTTTTTATTAATTGTGTTAGTTATTCTAGCAAGTACATCGGAAAAATGGAAAATGACAACAGACTAACCTCTATATCTGTTTTCTTGTACAATTACTTGCACCAGTCATTTCAGAGGTGTTAAGTGTCATATATAATCACATTGTCTGATGTTGTAACGGTTGGATTGATATTAATGCAAAATATGTGTTTTGTCCTGATTTGTTGATAGTTGGAATTGACACTTATTCTTCTAGTGTTCATGGTGGAGGCAACAAAATACAACCATCGTTGATAACTTACATGTTTCTCGATGTGGTATTTTTTCCCTACATGATGTTCTTTCTGGGTATTGCAATTATAACTTGATCATTAAATCGAGTCAGAGTTTTCTTAAAAGATGGTGGATGTTGACTGGGATTTTTAACTCTAAAACTATGTTGGTTCACTGCTCTCTTTTAGAGAAAATGTTTTTTTTTTGTTGAAAATGAAATAGAACAGGTATTACAAGGAGTGGGAGCCTCACCTCAAAAGGAAGATTTGCGATAAAAACTGCCAACGAATGAAGCACATGTATAAATACTCAACACCAAAACTCTAGCCTTATAAAAGCAACGAATAAGGGGATATAGGAACATTATGTAAGACTCATGTCACTGAACTCTTGGAACTAACAAACCGGATCCTAAGATCAATCCCTGTAATATGAGTGGTCCGTTTGCAGCGTCGGGTTTAGGAGGAGCGACATTGTTGAATTTATTCACATTATTTTGTTATAATATTTTTTTTAGATGGAGAAATATATAAATATATTGGGGAAGAAAACATTCAGGTAACAAAATGTAAGATAACACAATATGTATTGAAATGCTAAAGGGTAAAGAAAGAACTTTGGTGAGTTTGACGGCCACAATCTTTGTCATCAAATACTAGTGGCTGCACGTGCAATTGCACAAGGGGATGAGAGCGACAATAGTGTGTGTGTGTGTGAGAGAGAGAGAGATATTTTAGATTGAGAGATGGGTGCACGAAAGAGTTAACCTTCTCGCGTGTTGAGTGGAGGGAAAGGATAAAAACTAATCACTTTTTTAATGTATAAGGGACAACAATAGTTATTAGAATTTATTATGCCCTAAAAAAGATGGAAACAACCCCACTACCCCTTTTTATTATTTATGCAGGGATAGCAACGGGTATTAATTTCATAAGCTTAATTCTTTTTATATAATAAATATACTCTACCTTCCTTCTCAGTAACTCGAAGAATATGACTAAAGTTTTGTTGGGCTTGGCAGCCCATGTTTCGATGCGATCTGTTAGGGTTGCTTGGCGCATTTGCATTGTTGATTGGGGGCGAAGCTAGGAAACACCGATACGGATATGAATACAAGGATACAGATATGGCGATACGTGGATTTTGGAAAAACTAGGATACACGGTACGACAGGGATACATTTGTAATATATATATATATATATAATATTAATAATTAAATATAAAATTTTGTGCTAGAATATGAATAGTGAATAGTTTGAAAATTAAATATAACCATGCTCATCATTCATTACATGATTTACATCCAATACAACCAAAAAATACAAAGCAAGTATCACATTCATCCATTACAAAAAAGTAACGCAAATATTACGCAAGTCGGTAAGTGTCACATTCATTGTCCATTACAAAACACTAGCAAAAAACGATAACATTCATCATCCATTATAAAATACAAAGTGTCACATGCATTATCCAAAAAACAAAACATATAAATGATATCATTAAGCAAATGGTCACGTATATAATTTAGACCCATATCCGAAGTTTCGGTCGGGTTCGGGTTGGATTTTTGGATTTTGGACTACATTACCACCTATACGTACCTTAACGTATTGGCCCCGTATCTCCGACGTATCGGTCCCGTATTCCCGGCGTATCGGCCCCAAGGATCAAAATACCGGCCGGTACGAACCGTACCGGCCGGTTCAAACCGGGAACCGGTCCGAACCGCACCGGTATCCAGGTGATACCGGTCGCGGCGATTAATTCGCATAAATACCGGCCGGTACCGGTTCGGACCGGTACCGGCTGTTAAGTGTCATTTTGAGTGGTTTTTTCATTCCGATTTGAATTTTTTGGGCTTCTTCCTTCATTCCCACATGAGGTGAACCTCCATACTAGCTCGATTTGCAAGATTTGAAGCCAAAAACTCGGATTTGCAAGATCAAAACCACATTTGAAGGTATGTTTTCATAATTTTTTTTATTTTTTTTTTGTTTTGTTGCATTTTTTTTGAAAAAAATCAAATTATTGTGGTGAAAATGTTGAAATGGGCTAGATCTATGCCATCAATGCTTAGATCTATAGATCTATAAGCATTAACTCCAAATTTGCATGCTCGGTTCATGCAAATTTGGGGGGTTTTCAATTTTCTTTTCTTTTTTTGCATTTTTTTCTAATTCTCAACTCTTGTAAGTTATGGATATGCATTTTATTTGCTAAACATGTTAGCCTGTTAGGAGTCTTAGCCGTCTTAGGACTATGAATTTGTGTTTATTACTTTATTATCATATTATGTGAAATTGTAAAATATGACTCATCACTCATGTACTCGTATTAGTTGTGTAATTCATGTTTGTGCAATGGTTATGAATTGTGTTTTGTAATCCCTAAGCATAATATATTAATACTAGGCTAATCTAACACATACAATTTAATAACTATATCAAATTCCACAATTTAGAATTATACAGTGAAAACAGTGACTTTATAACTTAAAAAGACCGGTTCATACCTATAACTAGTTTACTAATGAAAAAAAACATCACAAACTAGTATTTTAGATTATTCTGGATTTTTTGGTTATTTTTTCAAATTTTTTTGAAACCAAAAATTAATTCACACCGGTATGGACCGGTTCAGATCGATACCGGTTCGTACCGCCCGGTTCGAACCGTTTTTTCGGCCGGCCGATATTTTGTCCGTGACCGGTATTTTTATCCATGATCGGCCCCGTATCCCCGATTTATTAGATCTTTTTTTATTTTGTTTTTTTAAACCCCGATACTTCCTACCCGTATTGGATACGTATCCCGCTGTATGGGGCCGTATCGGAGTTTTGGGAAGCAATGTTTTAAATAACGGAAGGCGGAAGGCGGACGACTAGGCGGGTGCCCGGAGAAAAAGGCAGGCGCCCACCTGTATAAAATATATTATATATTATATATGTATGTATATATATAAATTCATAATTCTATATAAAAAACAATAATAGAAAGTTTTACATATGCAAACATCAAAACAACCGATCTGAATAGAAAAGTTTTATGAAAAGGGAGGAGGGGATCGAGTAGGGTCGGGGTTGGCTGCGAGGCAGGGGAAAGAGAGCAACTTTTGAGCCTTTGGGATATCTAGGATATCTAGTTTTGTAGTGAAAAGGGAGGAGGGGATCAGGTGGGGTCGGGGTTTTATGAAAAATTATTACTAATAGGCCCGCCTGGAGCTCGGCTGCCTGGGGCCCGCCTTTTACTCGCTTAGGCGCCCGCCTTTGTTCAACCCGCATGCAGTGCCGCTTAATGCTGAAGCGGAGCGGCCAACCCCGTAAAATGCCTAGGCGGCCGCCCGGACCGCCTTTTAGAATAGTGTTGGGAAGTATCCGATACGGGTACGACACCTGTTTTGAAGTATCGGTATATCTCTGGGGAGAAGTAATCCGGTTTGGGAGCCTCTATAAAAGGAGATGCACAGCGGAGGAGCATGTAGCATAGTGGTGACGGCCAGAGGAAACCTTAGAAGGGCGGCTATCGAGAGGGAGCTACTGTGAACATGGGAGTTCAAGAGGGAGACACAGGCGTGTCTCCTCCTCGGGAGTGCCATGGAGCGGCTACCATTGTGGAGTGAAAGCCAGAGGGGTGCTGACGTTGCACCACCTTGATGGGAGACCTGGAGGCCTGTAGGGAAGATCAGGAGACACGAGGCCCTAAGATCCACCCCCCAGGTGAAATGCTCGCAACAAGCCATGACGACTTGGGCTCTAGGCGTGGATTGAAATTTCGACCGAAATCACAAAATTTCGGTTTTGGTGGCCACCAAAACGAAATGCCTGTGCAAAACAAACCCAGGGAGCATTACGGTGAATTTCAATGCATTCCAGTGCATTTGAGTGAATTTCGATGAATTTCAATCAATTTCAATGCATTTAAGTGCATTAATTTCGAGGTCAGGGCATTTCGGACATTTCGATCAAAACCAGCCCATGGATTTCGCAAAACCGTGCTGGTTTCGGAGTCTCCAGGGCTTTAAATGAAGGGGGGCTGGTTTTGATTGAAGTCATTATGTTTCGGTCAAAACCAACAGACTTCGTCGGATTTCGATTGAAACCAATGAAATCTCGCCTGATCTCTTATTGCAAGGAGTGCTGAGTTGCCGGAGCATGTTGGAATCGCCAGAATTTGACACCGGATCTTGTAGGAGTTAGGATTTTGCTGGATTTCATCGAAATTGCCGGATTTCGACATCGGAGCTTGCCGAATTCATTGGAAATCGTTGTCGGATCTTGCGAAACCCTGTTGATCCCTGCGAGATTGGTCAGATCTTGTCGCCAGGTATAAATCTGTCTTTACATATTCTAATAACTTAAAAATTATTATGTATTAATTTCTAGTTTTTTTTTACAGATTGCCTCACAACCTCCCCCGCATAGGGATTTAGGGTCAAAAGACTTAGGTTGGCAGCACGGGTTCCCCTTGGACGCAAAGAAGCAGAAGTCGCAGTGTATATATTGTGACAAACGGATTGGAAGTGGTGGTGTTACACGGCTGAAGCAACACCTCGCTGGTTGCTTCCCTAATGTAGCAGAGTGCTTGAAGGCCCCGACTAAGATCAAAATAGCCATGCACACTTTATTAAGAAGTTGGGAACACGAAGGAATTCAGATTCAGACCCTAGGCCATCAAAGAAGAAGGGACGAATCCAAACTCCATTGACCAGGGGTCGTTCAGAACGAGATGATATCGAGTACCCTCCAGATATCGAGATAGAAGAGTTTAAGGCTCAATGTCGACATGCAATCTTAGATACGAGAGGGCCCCAGCGGGAGTGAGCTGATGAGAGACTGGATGCTGGTGTAGTTTGGATCCAGCGGTAGCGGCAGTGGATATGGTTCGTCAATCGGAGGACCCAGAGGTTACAGTGGTGTTGCTGTAGCCTGTATCAAGGGCTAATGATGATTAATTCAGATGGACAACGAGCGAAAAAGAGTTGACTTGGAGGAGCGAGGATGAGTGATTTTGCCTTATTCGTGACAAAAATAATATAAATTTATGTAAATTAAATAATTCAAGCTTTGGTGTGTGCTTTCTTTGAACAATATGCATGCACAATTTTAAAAGACTTAAATTTAAATTAAAAAAAAAACATAAAATCAGATCTTTTATGACCATTTCGATTTTTTTTCCCAAAATTCGGTTGAAATTTCGGCCTTGATCAAAAGCAGGCATGAAATCGAAATCTCAAACCATTGTGCCTAGGCGAATTGAAGGCCACTAAATTTTGGAAGATGTCCTAGTTGGGGGGTTTGTTGTTAGTCTCCTTGGGGGCTGGTTCGAAACCGATGCTATGGATTGCGACGGAATGTTGCGATGACACTGTTTTGTGCGAGTGCATGGATCGTGGGGAAGCACCTCGATGGCATGAGTCACAGATTGGCAACCGTCCTAGCCGTCGACGTGCTGGCTAATGTGGCTGCAAACTGGTGGCTGGTGGAAATGCCAACAGGCATTGGTGCGGATCGCTGACTTGCGATGTGGCATTGATAGGCGCGATGGCAGCATGCACAGCCGCAAGTATATCTACTGTGTTTGCAGGGGTGCTATGTCATCATTGATCGACGACTTGTCTAGGCCTCGATGGGTGGACCTGTTGGAGGAGTCGACTAGCCGAGCAATGGTTGAAGGAGGTGCCAACGGGTGTCTAGTTCTAAGTGTTGGCCGATGGGCGACAGCATGGAGCATTGGTTCCTATGGTTGCAGCGAGCATCAACGAGCACTGAACCGGAAAGTTGTATGCATGATGTAACCTTGAGTGGGCGAATCGCGTTAATTTGTATTTGGCATGACTGTATCTCTCCCTAATCGTTGGTTATTCCTCAATAAGTTATTCGCAGAATGGCTATAGGGATCCATGTGAAGTTTGTTAATGACATGGGTGACAAGGGTTGGAAGAACAAATTCTTTACTTGTTTACTATTAATTGAGGGGAAATGGTGCTTTAGTATGGACTCAACAAAGCATCTAGAAGAGTAAGAATGAAGTTTCAATCCGTTGGTAGGGCGGGATGGGAATATGAATTAGAGAACTTTTGCATTATACTTAATTGTTATGGCTCATCGTCAATATTCATTTTTTCCTTTCATTTCGCAAGTTATGTAATAATAAATTAATAATTACTATTATCAATGTCTAAGATAGCAGAAGGCATACACATTATTAGTGTTAAAAAGCAGACAAATGGGCTAAATTAGATGTTGAAGATCCTAAACCTCTTGTTTGATTTATGAAAATCCAGAGAATTACCTCCATGGACCTCATGCAGTATGCTATCTAATAAGATTCAAATTAAATATTTCTTCATGTAATATTTGACGAAAGAATAAACTAGAATAGTGAAACCCCAACTTGTAATAAAATTCTTCAAAAGAGAAAGTTTCAACTGACAAATATAGATTAAGTGGCCACAATGATTCATGCGAAGGCATGTAATCCAATGTTCCGATTTGATCTATCCAGATGGCCAGATTCCTAAAGAATATGCACTTCAATTATAGAAAGACTAGAAGTAACCAACAATCCTCCAAAATCTAATGTGTTCTTATTGAAACTACCTTGCAAATCCCCTTTAGGAAGGTGTCGATAGGCTAGCAGATGGGGGTATGTGTGTGGTGAAAATGGGACAAGAGTTTGGGTGTCCCAATATCAACTTCTTGCTAGGGATCTCGAGATGTAATGATAGGGGACATTTGCACAATCCATTGCTACAACGGGTGGACAGAACTAGGGCATAAGCTGGTTTTGGTCTGGTGTTGCAATTACTCATCGAAGTTTTATTAGAAACAAAAGAAGAGGAAAACGTTTAGGAGAGTACGATTCGACACTTAACAGATTTGATGGGTTTCCAATTCCTTTTGATGTGGAAGTTGTTTATGTGTGCTAGGAAAATATCCACACAATTGGATTTATATGGAGGGCCCATGACCGCAAACAAGGTTTGAGATTTCGATTTCGTGTCTAGTTCGGTCTAGGCCGAAATCAAAATTTAGACTGAAATTTGGGAAAAAAATCGAAATGGCCAAAAAAGGTTTGATTTTATGGATTTTTTTTTAAATTTAAATTTAAGCCTTTTACAGTTATGCATGCATATTGTTTGAAGAAAACACACACCAAAGCTTGAATTATTTAATTTACATAAATTTACACTGTTTAAGACACAAAAAAGGCGAAGTCACTCATCCTCGCTCGTCCAAGTCAACTCTTCTTCGAAATTCGGTCGAAATCCGTTTTTTTTTGTTGGTTTCGGTCGAAATTCGATGAAGTTTGTTGGTTTCGACCGAAACCAAATGACTTCAATCGAAACTAGCTTCCCCTTCATTTGAAGGCCCGGAGAGTCCGAAATTAGCCCACGGTTCCGGAAAATTCATGGGCTGGTTTCGGTCGAACTACCAAAAATGCCGCTCCTCGAAATGATTTTACTGAAATGCATCGAAATTCATCAGAATTCACCGAAATGCACTCAAATGCATCGAAATTCACCGAAATGCTCCCTGGTTGGTGTCGCACAGGCATTTCGTTTCGGTGGCTGTGGAAACCGAAATTTTGTGATTCGGTCGAAATTGCAAAACCATGGCCGCAAATTCTTGTGTTTGGAGCTCGCATGATTCGACTTACTTGGCCCGTGCCAAATTGTTCAATCAGGCATGGCTAGAGGGATTATTAAAATTAAGTTTTGAGATGGCTACGACAAGAGAGAAATTTATATGCTTAGGCAAACTTGTATAAGTATTATATATACGTAAATTTCATAGGGTGCGTGTGGGTGGGGAGGAGGGGGGGGGGGGGGGGGTTGTTACGGTGCTGCCCTTGGAGTTTCATGGTATAGTCATCCAGCATATAATTAAAGTTCGATATGTGCAGATTTATGTATAATTTGTCTTGAAGATTTAATAAATCAATCGAGAACTCAGCTCTTAATTTGGGTGTGGTAAAATCAGAATATATATATTTTGATAGAATACAAACATACATAAAATTAATCGGAACAGAAGATAAATTTATTTTAAAATTCTTTCGTTTGTTTTCCGACTATTTCCCAATTTTTCCAACTTCTAACTATGGTACAAACTCTAAGAAGTGAGAATCCATGCTATTTGTTCATACATGAAACCTAATTTGTACATATTGTTCACATCCTAATGCTATCTTGATCTATGCCTATCGTGAGAGTTCTACTGGGCATGATTTCCTCTTCCCCTTTTGTCTCTTCTTATATCGAACATCTTAAGTACAATACCCATATAAAATCTCATTTGTGGAGGAAATAATCCTTTTCGAGACTGCCCTGCAGGACTAACTATACTGAGCTGTATCCTCAAGGGCCTCAACCCTCACTGCAACTAGTGCTATCACTAGTCGTGCTATCATTGTCGACTCTCGATCGTGGCTTCCTATTGGGCAAGCATATTGGAGTATTGGTTTTATCATGTAAAAGTAGAAAAATATTCACATCCAGTGGATCTCTCGCTGTAACACTATTGATGTAGCTCTAATATTCGTTGCTTTTGCTTGAAGCCGTGCTTCTGAGCTTGGACATAACAGTAGTCCCATGACTCCCATACACTTGAGTAGCCTGCATTCTACTAATTGTCATGCCTTTTGGCTACTTGTACAGTTACCCTCTTCCACTTCGCCACCCTATCATGTGTTTGACATCATTCTCATACTCATCTACTCCCTTGACGTTCTCATTTTGGCCCCACCCTTCTTAACTCAACCCTAAAATGATTGTTTTTTGTACCTGCTCAGCAAACCACTCATCTGGATCTACCCTTGCTCCTCTGATTCTCCTAATTGTTCCCATTCTCTAGTCACCCATTGATTGGAGTGGGGCTTCTTTGGTAAAAAATTGAATAGCTTTGTTTTTCTGGAGGATGTGTAGGTCCACAATTTCATAGTAATTCTTCTATGTATTCCTATCCCCTTGAATGTGCCTCATTTTGAGCCTCTTCTTGTGTTACATGTATGCAAGCATAAAAATGCCTGAGGAAATGGAAACAAGGGTGATCATGTTCCAAAATGCTTCAGGAAGTGGAAATGAGGGTGAAAAATGCAGGCCTTGGCCTGCCTCGATCAGATAGAAAGGAAATTAGCAACAACTTAGCATGTTTAAGTTGGGTAGACCGTAGATCACATGCTGAACAATATTGTCATTGTTTCTTACATGAATAACAATTCAACCATTCATATGGATACATGCTATACATATCACTGATATCAGTACAGCGGGATCCACAAATACCAACCCTTGTACTGTGCCAGGTAGCTAGGTAGCTGGCGACAGGTACTTATTGAACAATATTCTACACATTCCAATCCTAGTAGGAGATGCACAGGACCTACCCAATATAGATGGGAAAAAGCTTTATGGTTATGGTTATGGCTATGAAGGATGTGTACTGGATTCAATAATCTGAAAGTACAATCTATTTCCAAAAACTGTGAATGGAGTTGACTCAAATATCTGCACCAAAACTCCCTCTTGTCACAGAGTTGTACCAGCACTGATCTGTGCCTCGGTTGTCAATTTCTGCTGATGGTTTGCCCTTTTTCACGATGACTTGTTGATCCCTTGTGATCAGTCTCTGAACTCTGAAGCTTCATGTTGGTCTAGGGCTGATGCGAACAGCCATATGAGATCTGATATCAAGAAGAATGACCAAGTTTTGGCCTGGATGAAGTGTTCATCAGGAATTTAACCAATTTTCTATAAGATACCCAAACTAGGTTACTAGTATAGGCATCTTTACGTACAAACCAGTATTTAGTGTTACAGTAAATAAGATAATACAGTGACATCTTAATACACATAAATATGGTCTAATGTATCAAACACATTTTCTTTTGCATTGATGGAGTTCTGTTTAGAATTTGATATACACAGCTCTCAATTGTTCATCAGAATCATCATCAATTTCTTCTATAAAAATTGACCTGCAATTAGTTATGTGGTGAAAATTTCCATAGAAGTATGTCACAATGAATTTCTTTTTCCCTTTTTATGTTCTTTCAACTCATCTTTAGTAGTTTTCTTTTCTTCATTATAATGCAAGGTTGATTGTACAATTAATTAATTATTATTATTATTATTTTTTTATACTTAGAGTATCAGACATTCTTTCACCTTGTTTCTGCGTTTATGAGATGGTAATGTGATCTGCATCTTTTGTATGCTGCTTAAGATATATTCCTTACTGATCTCTTTCTCTGTCATTAAGCCAATGTTCAATGAAGACATCATTCCATAATTTTTTTGAATGAATATAAGATATTTATGTGATGTTTCTGCTTTGTTGGTTTCCCACATTGAAGGTTCAAATATAAGGGTTACATGCTGTTTACTACTGCCTGCTATTCAGTTAGTTGTGGGGATTAGTCATCCCTCTTGGATTTCACTGCCATTCTTTATTTGTAGCTGTGTTGGTCTTGTTGATTGGTCTCTAACAAGCAATTTTCTTGGTCTTTTCCGGTAAGCTTTCTAAATTTATCTCCTTCCATTTCTATTATGCAATTTTTTGAAATGCATGCGGTAACACTGATGTGGAATATCTACTTAGGTCGACGATTTAATCGATATATATGATCATTTTTATAGGTGGTGGAGGCCTCTCCTTGTATATGCATGCTTCTGCATTCTCCTGCTTTATATCTACCAGCTACCAGTTGACTTCCCAAGTGTTGTCCTAATACTTGCCGACTTCATAGGGTTATATAAAATAACTACAAAATCAGAGTGGCCAGAACTTTGCTCTGGTGTTTCCCTTCTAATGTTCCACTTCATGGTATGTATCCTAACTAGGAGCCTGAATTACGATTGTAATATTGATTATTGTTTGTTTCTTGATTTTCTACAGGATAGTGACTAGACAACAGGTCTAATTAAATTTATGCAATTTACTGCCATGAATCTATTGGAAGCCTGAATTTGATAACATTCCAACTCAAACATCTTGGTTTTCAACAAGGGTAGTGAATAATCTGTTTTTTTTTACGTAGATTCTGTTTTAAATGATTAGATCCAAACTGATAGAACTCTGATTTTCGATCATAATTTGGGGAAAATAGAAAAAGGAATGAAATATTTCATTACTAATCCCTCAATCAGAAGAAAAAAATCATTTGACATATATCAAGCTTAAAGAAAATCCAGAATTTTATTCATTGTTTGTACTATCTATCATTGCAAATGGCTCCTACATTTTATGCCATAATGACATTAACCCTAAGAAACCTAAACTTATTCAAATTCGTTAATATTATTCAAGCAGTCTGAACCCTTTGATTTATCACAAAAACACATAGAAAAGGCCTTTACGTTTCTGTTGCCATCCCATTACCCTCAAGTGATGATAACTAGGTCTAAATAACTTGATTAGATCTTGTAAACTTTTAGGGATGCACTTATCAATGCACCCTAGAATTATGTGATATAAAGCTGAATCAGATGCCTTTATATTTAAGATAAAAATAGGAATCTATCTTAAATCAAATTCTTATCTCAAACGTAGATCACATAATTTCGATAATGATTTTGCTTTGAGATTCTTTTATGTCCAACAAGTAACAACTTCAAAGTCAGTATTTAAATCTTCAAGGTGGTGGAGGCCAACCATATTACAAGGCTAATGGAGATTTTGTTATGAAGTTATGGCCCTTAAAAGTGGTATCTGTAACTAGGCCCGAAAATAGAATTATTTACGAATAACTAATCCTGAACCTAAAGCCCCATCTAAAACATATGATTTTTTCAGGAATCTAAATACCAATGAGATAAGATGGACTTGAAAAGTAAACCCTAATCTGTTCCTTATACCATTTATGACTTTTCCATCAGTTTTACCGGTGCATGTTCCAAGGTTGGGGTATGTTTTGGAATGAAAGGTCTGCAACCAAATTTATGTTTTTTTTTTCAAATACCACAAAACACAAATGACCCAGAATTGATGAATAAGGCATCTCAGTTGAAGGAGTAAATGAATTCAGAGTTACTATATGAATTTGTGCCAGAGAGGGCCAGGGAAAAGTATCGATTTGTGCAAGTGTAAGAAAATTGCTATATACGAGCTTAGTACTGCTTTTGTCTAAGGCACACATTAGCTGTTAATGAACGCAATATAAGCCGTGCTGTCACTTCATTGCACAACTGATCAGTGCTGGTACTATTGATGACTTCAGTGGAACCTTCTGGACCTTGTATGTATATATTCTCAACCTTTGTTCAGCTTTGAAACTGTTACTTGAAGTTTGGTTTTTCCTTTTTTTAGCAATCACTCTGGAAGAATATATTCTGGTGCTATCATGATTTTAGGATATATTTTCGAAGCCCATTGTGTAATGGAAATCCTATCGATTTGGAACAGTTTTTCATTTCATGGTTCTTTTTTCATGGAAAAGCTGATTGTTCTCTCTCTCTCTCTCTCTCTCTCTCTAATATATTACAGTTATCCTCTATCAAATGTGACTTGGAAGAAATGAATTCGATTATGTCTATGGAAGGTAGCAGTTTATCCGAGCGACTATTACCGTCAAGGCATTCGTTTTTCATTAGAGAATCTCGGTATGTGGGTGTTTTCCTTTTTTTTTCAACATTAAACCAGTTCCTATATTTCTTTTTAATCTTAACAGATCACATTGAGTACCTCATTCCAAATATGATACCTGCCATCAGTCATAATAGTCTGCATATTGTTTTTCGATGTACTGGATACTAAGTATGTAATACAACCTTCCATCCGAAGCTATCCATCTGTAAGATGCCTTTTTGCATTCATTTCCCACTGAGCTCCTTGGTGACGAGTGAATTCTAAACTCTTTTCAGGAAAACATAACATCATTATCAAATGTCTATAGTAGACAGACTTCTTAGAATATTGCAGATAATGTTTAGAATTTTATCGCTCATTTAGGGTAATAAATCCACAACCCAAGTGTCACTAATTCAGTTTTTTCGAGAGCAACTTATCTGGTTCAGTTTAGTCACTTTCTGTAGATTAAATGGTCAAATTTTCTATTAAAGCTTTGTGATTTACAAAATAAATATTAGTGGCTTGAAGCAGAAGCTCAAGAGAAGGAGTTATTCCGATATGGGAGCTAGAAAGTGAATGGTATAGGGTAGATCAACCACCACCCCCAGGGGTCCTCATTTAAGGATGAGTATAGATCATGAGTGTTATAATGTAACTAAATGTCACATATACTTGTATTTTAGCTTATCTAATGTTTATTTTTCTAAACATCAATAACAAGCGCAGTTATTGTTATATAGTTATTTGGAAACTCTAGCCCAAAAGTGTTGCAAAGCTGAAAGATGGTGAGTGTGAGAGTCCAAAATGATTTTTGGCAACCTAGGCAGGAAATTTGATTTGTCTATTTCATAATTGGAATTTAATATGATCTTATTCGTAATTACTATTGGAACAAACACAAAGTTTTTATTCAATCATTAAGGTTGATCGACTAGACTTGCTGGCACCAGTATAGGCTTGTATTTCTGCTTGCTTTGAAGACATTTTCCTGGGATTTGGAGTCGAAAGGTGACCACTTTTCTTCCTCATCTTTTTTCTTTCTTTCTTTTCTGTCCTTTTCATTTAATTCTTTATTTTCCTTTCTTTTTCTTTCTCTTTTTTGGCACCAAGGCTGACCATCTCTGGTACTGGGGCTGGCCACTCTTGTACAAGGGTCGTCCGGCCCTGGTACTGTGCTCGACCATCCCTGCTAGTTAGGCCTAGTTTGGCCCTAGTGCATGGCTAGTTCGGTCCCGATTTTGGATTAATTCTGCTCCGGTATTCGGCCTCACGAGTTTCCAGACTTAGCTAAATTCAGAGTTGTAGGCCAAAAAAAATGGGTCATCTTATTTCTTGAACCGTAGGAGATTACAACCGCATTTGGGGCTCGGGGTCGAGAGTAGTGAGGCCGATGTGGGAAAAGATATCAGGGGATTGTGGGAAAATCCTCTTTGATCCTCTGATCCTCTATCTCCTCGGATTTCTTTGAGACATAGGATAGATTACCCCATTCGGAGGTTTACAAGAGTTTGAGGATTTTGAGAGAAAGAGGAGATTTGCAGTGCTTTAACCCTTTCATGCTTTATCGGCTAGGACTTGCGTTTCTTAGCTCCTCGATCTTCGTGTTTCTTTGGCCCTTGTTTTCCTTTGGCCCTTTGATCTTTATCTTTCGGCTTTGGCTTTGTTTTGGCTTTTTCTCTTGAACATAGAAGGAGAGAGGTTTGCGGTGCTTTTATCCTTCCGGGCTTCACACTTTATCGGCTGGGACGTGCGTTGCTTTGCTCGTCGTTTTTTGACTTTGCGCTTGCTTTGCTTGAGCTTTTGCTTTCCTTTGGCTTTGACTTTTGATGGTGACGGGTGTGGCGTCTCTGGATCTTCCTTCTCCAGGCTTTCTTCCCCGTAGATGTAGTGGAGCTTTATCGATGCCTAAGTGCTTGCTTCTTGGCGGAGGGTTTATATGTGATCAGCAAGAATTCTCACAAGGTGATATGCCTGCACAAACCTCTGAAGCGTTTGGTTCTCCAAGGGTTGGAGCGTCGCCTTAGTCTCAGAAGAACTTCTCCCTCTTTTGATTTCATTACCAAAATTCTATTATACCACCCCATCATAACTACCGAGATTTATTTCTTTATTTTTCTCCCAGGCGGTTATGGCCTTTGATTTGGTTTGAGCCTTTCCATTTGAGGTTTGAGCCTTTTTTATGCTCTTAGTCAATGGTGATCCATTCTAGTGTTTTGATCGTTGGATCGTTCAGTGCAGCACGGATCCACGTTTTGTAGACCTTCGTACTACCACCTTTTATTTCTTTTTTTCTCTTTCTTTTCTTTTCTTCTTTCTTTTCGTTCTTTCCTTTCTTCCTTTCTTTCATTTTCTTTCATCCTTCTGTTCTTTTCTTTCCTTTCCTTTTCATCGTTTATTTCTCTTCCTTTCTTTCTCTTTTTCTTTTTTTCATGCTGGCCGACCCTTGTATTGCTGCCGGTGGGCCCCTGTCGGTCACTGGGGTTGGCTGATCCTGGTATTGGGGTTAGTGGGCCCCTTTTGGACACTTTGGCCGGACGAACCTGGTACTAGGACCTCTATTGGCCACTGGGCTCGACTGGTTCAAGTTGGTTCTTGACCTTGTATTTGAGTCTTTCGATGAGAATCTGTACCATAGTACCAAAACTCGGTCCGACTCGACTCGACTTGCTCGAGTCAACTTGACTCGGTCGAAAATCGAGTCGACTCGGACCGAAACTCGGACCAACTATGACTCGGTCCAACTTGGGCTATTTACTATTTTGAGTTTTTAAAACACACATACACACACACACACACACACACATATATATATATATATATATATATATATATATATATATATATATATATATAATTACCGGGTCGAGTCTTCGAGTTACTCGACTCGGTGGACTTTCGAGTCGAGTCTGAGTTCCGGGAACAATGGTCTAGACAAGGTTCTGTCATGGCTTTGGAGTTTGGAGTACCATCCAAGAACATACACACAGTAATAAACATTTGATCTACCCCTGTTATTTTTCTTGCATGGGTGAGGCTAAGCTACTCTTATGACAAGTGACATCTGGTGCTTCCTTATTTAGCTTAAAAATATTAATCATTAAAATAAAGTAATTTGTTTTTTTTATCAGACTATCAGTTAATGGTTTGGATTTGTTATTCCTAATCTGAAAGGTTAAATCCTAGCCATATACTTACATTGGTACTTAGCTAAATCTTAATGTTTTTGAAAGAAATATATATATATATATATATATATATATATATATATATATATATATATATATATATATATATATATATATATATATATATATATATATATATATGCTCTTGGCGGTAGATTGAACCTGATGTCAATCAAACTTATATATAATCTGCAGTCAGACATACAGCCATGGTAGCACATATCAAACCGGTATAATATGCACAGTTTGTAAAATAAGCCCTAAACCTTACACAACCTAGGTGGGAATCATATTGCTCGACTATTTTCCAATTTTAATAATTTGATTAAAATTTTCCTAATTAATCTTTTGTTCTGAAATTCAGAATGTACATTGGGATATAGAAATCTTCCTCTAATCAAGAAGATATTTAATCTTGAACCTGAATGGGTATGTATCCATCTGGTGTTACGTTTCGATGCAGGAGAATTAATAATTTAATCAGGTTATCTTTATTGATATGTTTTTTTCCAAGGTTTGTAGTTTCGGTTTCGGTTTGCCCATCGAGGATCGGTTTCGGTCACTTTCGGAGTTTCGGTGGTTTCGGTTTCGTTTTTTAAATTTAAAATAATTATAAATGATAAAAATAATTACATCGGTACCCACTTCATAGTTGTCTTGTTTTCAAAAGAGCGTGACTTTTGCTTTACGCCGATTTTTTGTCAAAAAGTTGAAAAATCATGATTCTGAATTATGACCAAGTCTAGAGGAAAAAAAAGTTCTTGTAAAAGAATTTTTTTATAGATTCTTTTTCAGAAGATGATCCTTATTCAGTTCCTTTTAACCATTTTTAATGAAGTTCTTAATCCTCTTTATTAAAGATGATCTTGTGCTATTAGTGATGGACTATTTCCTTAATTAGCCATCAATCTGAAAACCAAAAAACACACCTAGTTGCCCTAAATTACAACCATGCCCCTAAGTGCTGGTAATATTTTGGAGAAGTCCTGAAATATAACCAAAAGATAAATTAGTATTAAGGCCCACTAAACTCATAAACAATTAAAGGATGCCTAAATGACTAACTCTTTAGACTTAAATTTAAGATTTAAAACGGTGATTTAAAGCCCACTTAGCGTCTAATTGTGCTCCTACCTCATACTTGCATAAGATATCTGTTTGTGCAATCTATCTTTTGATTGGTTGTATTCTCTGGAATATATGTTCTTTCCTTTTCCCATGTTTTGTTTTTTTATTCAGGCCCATGCTTCATGATATTCATGCTTGCAATTTTTTTTTTTGCAGATCTGGTGCAAGGCATACAAATGTACTAATGAGGGGATCAGTTTTTCGGAACTTTAGCATTAACTTTTTCACATATGGGTTCCCGGTAGGTATTTTATGTACTCCTATATAATGGTCATGCATTGGGTTTTCTCTCTTTGTGAATATGAAATGTTTTATAGAAGGGAGTGCTAATATTTTCTGACCTTTGAATTCAAGTCTGAAACTTTGTCAGTGTGCTGTGAATAGTCTGTCACTGTAATTTGTCAACAAGTTTTACATCCTTGAGGTTACGTCACCAAATTCATCTTATTGATAATTGTTGACCACAACCTGATGCAGGCACAATCTAACCAGATCGCTGCATACACTAGTCTAACACCCTTGTGATCAACTACTAGAGGCAATTATCAATATAGCGCGGTAAAACACCCAACTAGCAGTCAAACTTTCAATTATTTATCACAGAACTATAGAAGATATGTAATAGAAGGCTTAAGCAGTTAAAATCTAACAATGTAACAAGATTTTAAGCATCCAAAATTGAAATTCAGCACATAAATAAAAAATGACAATAATCAGATTTTTGTCTAAGAAGCATGCAAAACAGGACAACATAGTTACCAATTGATCACGGACCGACAGGCAATGTTCTGTTCAACTCCGGGGTGTCAAATAGAGCTAGAAAAGGACGAGGACAGCGGTAAAGGTGGAGAAATAAAGGATATTGGTGAGTACGTGACGTGGTGTGGTAAGGGCTTGCACGGAAGCGTTAATATTCCTAAAGGTTAGGGTATAGATGCGATTGAGTTGCGAAAAAGGAATGCGCGGGGCGGGGATCTCATGCAAGTAACGGAAGATGAAAAGGGATAAAAAAACAATGAGAATGGTAGATGACAAAAGATAACATACCACTTGGGGTTGCCGCCGTGGGATGCGAGGATGGGCTTGGATCCTTTCACGGAGCAAAGCCGAGCATCAGAATACACCGGATCATTCGGAAAAGCAAAGCCAAATCTTCTCGAGGCAAAGTCGAGGAAGATAAACCGTCTCAAGGCAATGTCGAGGAAGAAGGCAGTGATCGGGGGCACGAGCCGTTTCTGGTAGAGAGTTCTCAAAATAATTCAGATCTTAAAATAAGAGAGAAATCCTTTTATAACTTTAGGGTTTGCAATGGATGGATCAGATCAAAGGCAATAAGGGAAAAATGTGCTAGAATGATGCCACGTAGGTGTGGGACTAAAAGGGAAAGAAAAGAGGAAATAGGGGGTCACGGCTGAAATCGAGAGAGTGGGGGAGGGAGCGGAATCTCCTTTGTGAAGCCCTATTGGGCCCTAGATAAGCTCAATTAACCCTATGTCAAAGCCCATTACTTGCCCAGTAATCAATAACTTAAGTTATAATGATCTAACCATAAGATTCGAGATCTAATCTCGACCGTTGGCGTCCTGCAGATTCATGTTTGATGTATTTTATTAATATATGTTAGAAAGTCATTAGAAAGAGCCCGGATTGATCTGGAATGCCCCCGAATGAGGTTGTGGGGGAATAGTTTTAACTTTGGTAGTAGATGAAGCAAATCAAGCAATTTACGGGCACTATTTTTGTTGCTAGATTGACAATATCACAGATACATACAAGTACATCGTCGCTGCGAGGGTATGCCGTTGAAGTTTATCGCATGTAGGTACAAAACAACTTGGTACTGTCATAATAACAACAATTTGCATGATTTGGGGGTGGAATATGGCAATTGAAGATCAAGTTCAGTTGTAGCTTGTCTATACCCTGAATAATGATATTCAATTGGAGACCAATATTGGAGTGTAACTAAGCCTAGTAAGTATAAGAAATCAAACACCTGATAATTTAAATACTTTTGCTTCATCACAAGTAGTTTAGAACCAAGAAAATTGATGTAGACAAGCGATGCATCTGGAAGAGTTGATCCTTATTTCCAGCTGGGCATGGATTTGGATGCAGCAAAATTTGAAATATTTTTGGTTCATTATGTAGCTCTTTTAATCTCGAGGATTCGACACCTAGAACTCAAGTTATTTAAGTTTTTTTTCTTGGCCAATGCCGGTGCTAAAGTTATGTTTGCAGCAACTTCTATTAGTTGGTTTATTAATGAAATAAGTAGACACTATAGGATGAACTCATCCAAGGGATGAGATCGAAGGAGGTTTAAGTCACAACCGAGGGACAAGATCGCATCACATCAAAAGGCCATAAAAACCCTAGCTGCAACCCCTTCTCTTCCTCTCTTTCTCTTTCTTTATCGTACAACCTCACGTACGGACCGAAGTCAGCCGTGATGCCCCTCTCTCCCATCTCTTCTTTCTTTTCCTTTGTTCCCCTTCTATTTTTGCATGTATTTCGTGAGTCCTAAGATCCAATGGGCTCTCGTCTTTGGCTTCACTTTTATAAAAGAGGAAGGCAGGAAACCCTAAAAGATAGATTTGGATGAATTGAGAAAAAGATAAAATCCTTGGAGAGCTCTCGTTATCTCCCTCCCCCATTGATTCTTCTTGCTTCCTTGTATCTCCTTTTCTCAATGGCTTCTTCTCACCACCATTTCATCTCATTCTTAGTGATTGGTTGGCGCTAAGACGCTTCTCTCTCGAAGATTGATTCGTCTCATTTTCTAATCTTTGTCTTTTAATCCATCATCTTCCTCGTCACCGCTTCATCTACTATCAACGAGGTTTTACCAAGGAATACGGCTTCATCCGGGCATCTTTTAAGTCATATCGGCATTATCCATAGGTTATCTAAAGGGCGGTATTGATTCTCCATCTTTTTCTTGTTTTCCTCGTCATACGAATCGCTACTCGAACTTTTGTCTTGCTGTCCAAAAATTCCTTCAGTCATAAAAGGATTGGTCATGCATGGTTTTGTCATCTAATAACCTCCTTTGGCACATAACTTGTCTGGGTTTCATCGTTGTTAACAATTGTGTATATAGTTTATTCCCACCTTGATAACACAAGGGATATACACCCTAATCCCCTTGTACATATATTGGGCTTAAACCTTAATGCAATTATCATCAGAGTTAACATGGTATCAGAGCCCGTTAACCGTCTGATCCCCATGCCCTAACCCCAATATCCAGAGCCCTTTCTCCCTCTCTTCAGTCACCCTCTCTTTCTCCCTGCTCTCCCTCCCTCCGTAGCACTCCGGCTGCCCGATCCCGAGGCTTGCCGTCTCCCGGCTCCCTCCGCGGCACACTGGCTGTCCGATCTCAAGGATCGTCGCCGGCTCCCCTACTTCGATCAACGACTCCCCTGCTCTGGTCCCAGTTGACCTCCCCGTCGACCAACCCGATTGCCGACTCCCTTACTCCGCTCCCTGTCGACCTCCATCACCTACACCACTCCTTTCACGACCGACCCCCATCTCCTCCCTAAGCCGCCTGCTATCCCATCCCCACCCTAGCCTCACCAACCCATTCCAACTCCTATCATCTGAACCCCGTCCTCACCAACCCATCCCACGGCCGCCTGATACCTACCCAACCTACCCCGATCCCTTTCCCTATCTCCTCTCCCCACCGCCGCCTGCTCAGGCCCTCCTCGTCTGGCTACTTCCTTGATCTCACAGCCTCTCAAGGTCACTCCTTTTCCCCTGCAAACGGCCAGCGATTAGCACGGCTGGTCCCTTATGGTTGAGGTGGCTCTTTCCACCTGTGATCTTTGGGACATCACCGGCAACAGCCATCTACCCAAGGCGTCTACTACCTCATCCACCCGCGGATCCTCTGATGCTTTTGAGACGGTTACCGCTACCTCGGATGCAGTGGCTCTCTAGCGTCGACATGATCAGGCCATTCGTGCCTACATCCTGGAGTCCGTCGCTCGCCTGCTTCTCACTCCCATCGGCCGCCTACCTACGGCTCGTGAGATGTGGGAATATCTCCAGGACCGTTTTGTCCCCGCGGCAGTGTTTGGCAGCATCAGCTGATCTGTGCCACGCTGACGGCTCGGCAGGAAGAACTTTCATTCAGGATTTCTTTTGCATGATGAGCGCCACTTGGCACGAATTGGACTCCATGATCCCCCATCCCTGTGGTTGCCCACGCTCGCCTGAGTTCCAACGACACCTAGATGAGGGACATCTTCACTAGTTCCTGACTTCTCTGCGCCCGGAATTTGCCCTCATTGCTGCTCTGCTTCTCCACCGGGAACAACTTCCACGTCTTGAAGATGCTCTGATTGCTCTTGTTGATAAGGAGACACGCTTGCGCTCCTTTGGGACTACCCCGCGTCCACCCACTCCTGAGCATGACAGTGCCCTAGTCATTAACACTCGTGATGGCTCGATAATTTGTCATTACTGCAAAAAGCTCGAGCGCATGAAGCGCGACTGCCCCACCTGTCCTCCTCGTGACCCACGCTGGGGCCCTGACGAGCGCTGGTCCCATGACACTCGTCGCGGTTAAGAGGGTCATGGACGAGGACGTGGTTTTGGCCATCCCCGCTCTGAAGGTGGGACTGCTGCTACTGTTGCTGCTGAGATGCCCTCGTTGGCTTCTACTCCCACGACCGTGGACGTTGCTCGATTGCAACGCCTTGAGGAGCTGCTTTTTCAGTCCCCACTGTTTCAACATGCCACCTCTACTAGCCCCTTCTCGGCTCAACGACTATCTGCTCACTCTGGTAATACTGCTCCTTGGATATTTGACTCAGGGGTCTCCTGTTAGTGCTGTCACCTTACACCTGACTCCAGCATTCTTACACACTGTAACCCCACCACTCTTCAGGTTCATACTGCTGATGGGGCCTTTGTCCCTATTTCCCAGTATGGATCCATTGGCCCTGCCTCCGACCCTACTGGGCGTCTGACCCTCTCTCCTGTTCATCATGCCCCTCGCCTTAACATAAATCTCATTTCCATTAGCTCTCTCTGAGTCTGTGACTTGGGCCTAAAAGTAAACTTTTATTCCTCTTCTTGTGTTGTTCAGGATTTGCACACGGGATAGAGGATTGGGCTGGGCCGTAGGATCGGAGGACTTTACCACCTGGAGTATCTCCATGTTCCCCCTTCCTCCAGTACTGTTGTCTTCTCTGTTATCTCAGATGCCGATTTAAGGCATTGTTGTTTAGGTCATCTGTCGAGTGATCGTCTCCAAAGTATGTTCCGATCGGGTGCTTTGGGACGAGCGTCTTTTTCACCTTTATCTATATGTACGGACTGTTCGTTGGCAAAGCACCTTGCACTACCATTCTCTCATAGTGTTTCTCAAATAGACACCCCTTTTGCTTTAGTTCATTTGGACATCGGGGGTCCGGCTTCTGTTGCGTTTCTGTCTGGATATTTATATTATGTTAGTTTTATTGATGCCTTTTCTCGATGCACCTGGGTCTATCTGATGAGACAGAGGTTTGAAATTCCTCAGATATATCGCACTTTCACCTCCATGATTCACACTCAGTTTGGTTTTCACATTAAAGTTTTTCATTCTGACTGTGCCAAAGAGTTTCTCTCCTCTGAAATGCGAGGGATAACTCAGTTAGATGGGACTCTTCATCAATAATCATGTCCCCACACCCATGAGCAAAATGGCATTGTTGAGCGCAAGCATCGCCATATCATTGAAACTACTCGTGCTCTTCTGCTATCTACCTCAGTACCCCATTCTTACTGGGCCGAAGCTGTCTTAATTGCTGTCCATCTAATCAATATCACGCCCTCCTCTGTTCTTGCTGATGTCACACCCTATGAGCGCCTCCATTCCAAACCTCCTGACTACACTTCCATTCACACGTTTGGCTGCACTTGCTTTGTCCTTCTCCCTCCACATGAACGCACCAAACTGTCTGCCAAGTCCGTACGGTGTATTCACTTGGGCCTCAGTCGGGAGTACAAAGGTTATCGCTGTTACGACCCCTTAGCTCGTTATATTTGTATCTCTCACCATGTCTTCTTTGTTGAGGATCTTCCGTACTTTGCCTCCCCACCTCCTCCACCGACCTCTCATAACTCTTCTCCCCTTGCATTTCCACTTCTCCCACCAGTCTCCACAACTCGACCTCCACCATCCTCACCTCCTCCACCTCCACCCTCTTCTCCCCATCCTCCTACCTCCCCTGTCCACCTCATAGGGATACTCCTACTGATACCCCCTCCACAGTGGCATCTTCGAAGTCAGTTCGAGATGAAGGACCTTGGCCCTCTCCCCTACTTTATTGGGCTGGAGATTGTCCGTTCTGCTCGTGGTCTGTTGGTCTCCCAATAGAAATACATCTCAGACATCCTCTCTGATGCTGCTCTCACTGACTCTCGCACGGTTGACACCTCGATGGAACTTAATCTCAAACTTCTACCTACCGATGGTGAGCCTCTTCAGAATGTTTCCCGATATCAGCGACTAGTCGGGATGCTAGTCTATCTTACTGTGACGAGACCAAATATTGCATATGCTGTCAGCATTGTCAGTCAGTTTGTTCAGGCTCCACGCTTCGCTCACTATGCTGCTATTCTGCGGATCATTCGCTATCTACGAGCAGGGTTTTAAATCTCGGCTGATACCGGTACGTACCGGTTTTGACCGGTACTGCATCCGATCCCGATACCTGGCCCGTACTGGTCGGTACTGGTCTGTATCGGCCGGTACCGACCGGTACGGACAGGTTAATTTTTTCTTTTTACATTTTTTTTGGGTTTTTTTCCTCAACTGGTATCGGTCCGTATCGACCGGTACCGGTACGTACCGACCGGTACATACCTGTTTGGTGCCGACCGATATTGCGACCGATACCGTGACTTTAAACCTTGTCTATGAGGCACCGTCATCCGCTTCTTGTTTCTCCTATCCACATCTTCTCTGGTGCTCCGAGACTTTTCTGATGCGGATTGGGCGGGGGATGTCATCACTCGTCGCTCCACTACTGGTTACTGTTTATTTTTGGGTGACTCTCATCTCTTGGCGCAGCTAGAAGCATGATTCTATTGCTCGTTCTAGAACAGAGGTAGAATACCGTGCATGGCCTCTACTACTGCTGAGATTGTCTGGCTTTGTCGTCTTCTCAGAGATCCTGGCGTACCGCACTTTGAACCCACGCCTCTTTATTGTGACAACCGTAGCACTATTCAAATTACTAGCAACCCTGTTTTCCATGAATGAACGAAGCACATCGAGGTAGACTGCCACATTGTTCGTCAGGAGTTTCTTGCCAACACTATATCTCTGCCATTCATTCCGTCAAAGGAGCAGATAGCCGACTTCCTCACGAAGGCTCTTACTGTTAGCCGATTTCGTCGATTACTTAACAAACTCTCGATTCATGATCTATCGTGAGTTTGAGGGTGGATGTTAACAATTGTGTATATAGTTTAGTCCCACCTCGATAACATGAGGGATATATACCCTAATCCCCTTGTACATATTAGTGGGCTTAGACCCTAATGCAATTATCATCAGAGTTAACAATCGTATAGTGTTTTGTTTGCACGAATCTTTTTTTTTTGAGTAACTCCTTTCCAAGCGGGAGAGGATGGGGTTAAACCATACCCCAAGCTAATTTAGTAATATATAAGTAGTAGCTACAGAGTACAAAGCAAATAGGTTATCTCGTCGGAACGTTTAAGAGAAAACCTGGTAGACCAGCTTAAGGCTAAGGAAACGATGTTCCGCCGCACCACCTCCGACGAAGAGCTCTTATCAGTGAAAATTCTGGCGTTCCGCTCCTCCAAATGCCCCAACTTACGTAGATCACAAGATAGTCCCAAGTCGATCGAAGCTTCTTACGAATACGTCTGAGGCGCCAAATGGTCCAAAGTGACCGGATTGATCCCGGGTGGCCCTTGACCTCTAGCTGATCTTTCAGCCTAGTCCAAATGCTCCTGGAGTAGGAACAATGCAGGAGCAAATGGTTGGCATCTTCTCGTCCAAAGTTGCAAACGGGACAAGATAAATCTTGGACGTTCGGATTATTCCTCCGCCTCAAGATGACTCTTGTGAGTAAGCGATCTTTAATGGAGCCACATAATATCCGAGTTTTCAACGGGGCGGGCGTTATCCATAGATGAGTAGCTATGGGACAGATGATACCTCCAGAGTTAAAGAATCGATAGAAAGATCTGACCGAGAACACACCCGAAGAGTCCCACTTCCAGCTTGAAAAATCCATATCCTGACTGATAGAGAAGGAACCAATGATTTGGTATAGATCCAAGAGTTTGCCCTGCAAGGTAGGTGACACCGTTCTCTTGAATTTGATCGACCAAACAAAAGACTCGTTCGAGCGGATGGTCTGGGATCTTGCAGACGTGTTCTCATCCCATGCAATCTCATACAGATCATGAAAAAGAGTATCGAGGCTGATGTCTCCGACCACTGATCAGTCCAGAACTTGATATTGCGCCCATCCCCTAGGTTCAAGCGTGTGTCGATCTTAAAGGAAGACCCCACCTTAGAAATCCCCTTCCAGAACTTGATATTGCTCGAATCTTATTTATTTCTCTTATTTGACATATGACATTGTTTGTGGCTTGGAAATATTTTGAAGGGACATGCTTACAATCTTTGTTATGCTATTAACCTCCCATATTGAGGCATAGTTTCTAAAAATATAAAAATGTCGTCTCTTGATGCTCAAAGTTGCTTATCGCCGCACCTGGGGGGCTACATTAAAAATTCACTACCTCGAGAAGCTACTTAGCCTTCTACCGCCAACAAAGAAACTAGTAGTCATCAAGCCATGTAGAGAATCAAGCAATAATAAGGATATATCTATGAATCCATATGCTCCACAACCTGTCAAGAGCTATCAGTGTGCTGGCCATCATTCCAATTAATGTGCAAAGTTCCAGATGGTTAATTTACCAATTGTGGCTTGAGTAACTATCGTTGGCGAATATTAAGGAGGACATTGTCGTGCAGTTTGGGGAAACAAAGGAGGTGTATGCTTTGTAGGTGAAGGCCAACGATGTGAAGGCTATAAGTACTCCAGGAAAACTGAAGCCATTGATGGATGAATTCAAATTGGAAGTGAAAGGAATCAAGGAATGGTCGACATCGAAGAATATTGTTGAAGTACATAGAATCCATGACTTATATTTACTAGCGATTATGACCGACACTCACATCTGGTTCCAAGAATAAACTCGAGCATATTCTCTTCAAGTCTTGCTTTGAGGCTTCGTCAGAACTCGAATCATTGCGCCCGAACCGATTCAGATTTTGGATGATTCGAACCTGCATTATGACCCCAAATTGTGTCTGATTGTATTTGGTTACGATCATCTTTCTATTACTTTGAACAATATTGATGTAGTTACTTATTATTACATGATTCATATATCTCTCAAGACTTGGGATCTGAAATGACTGAGTCGGGCCTGAACCCGGCAAATCAATGTTATCATGGTTTTCTTCTTATATATTAATATTTTTGACCGAAACAGTCAAACTAGCCGAACACAAACCTGCATCCAATCCAGTTCGTATTTTGCCAGGTCCGAACCTGAATTTTCAAACCTAGCTTCAAATGGAGGGGATTTATGTAGGACACATTGCCCCAGTGTCAGCTTGTCCCATGCAATCTCAGCAAAGCCTGCACAAACCCAAAATTTTAGCATAAATAATGCTTGTCGGAGTTCAATCAGCTGGGCTTCTTAAGCCAACCAGTCAGCTTTATTAGAAAAAGTACCTCGTTGGGTTTTATCATATTCAATCAATCTGAGCTTAATGCCGATCGATCGATCCCGAATGGGTTTAATGGTTTAAATTTATACACTCTGTCATTTCTATCTTTTATGTGATGTATTATGATTTTGGAGAGCCTATTTACAGGCCTCGTGTAGCAAGAACTATCTAAACTTTTCTTTTTCATTATTATTAATACTAGTTCTCTTTATTTTTCTGGAGTCAAGGGCTCCCCTGGTGGCTTATATGGTTTCCTTTTGGATTCAAGGTCTCCTTGTGGATTCTAGGGTTCTCTTTGGAGAATTCGGCGGTCTTCTTCATTTCTCATGTTCTGGCTAAGTCAGTCTAAGAATAAAACATATAGATGATGATCAGCCCCATACGTAAATGCATTCAGTTACTATAAACCATTGATGATAGAGTCATGCATGAAATACTACCTTTATGATCTAATTGACGATTAAGCAGTGCTTGGATATAAGTTTCTTTTCAATTTCTTTTAGTTCATTTTTGTGTACATTTTTCTACGAGGTATCTTCTATAAAAAAAAATTTCTTGATAGAGTACACCAAGCCCTTTAACCAATTCTTCAATTGTTCTAGCAAAGACGTTGTAGCTAATTGTTATATCTTTCTTGATATGATCTTATCAATATGGGGCTCTATTAGGCTATGCAAAATGTTCTCTTCTCAATGCTTTACCATTTGTTTTTTTAGTCTTTGATGCAAAATATTATCTATCATATTGTTTAATGGAAACGTTTGCAGATATCAAACAATTTGTCGTGTTTTACAATATATATAAAATCCTGTTGCAGATTCTACATATTCTTTTCTATGTTGTCTTTTTGTGAAGCATTTCTTAGAGCTTGTTATTTAAAGACGAAAGGAATATCTAAAGTGTAATGTCCATGGTTCAAAAATTCAGCCAATACAAGTCAACTCAGCCGAGTCACGCCGGAAATGTATCGGCAATAATCGATTCGGCCATTGATACCAGATTGATATCAGCCGATACTGATATAACTCGGTCTGTATCGACTGAGTAGTGCCTTCCCCCCTGTGAAGCACGGACATGGACACGGATACGGATACGGATACGGATACGGGACACGGCGAATCTTGAAAAACTAGGATACGGATACGGCGAGGATACGACAAATATATATATATATATATATATATATATATATATATATATATAATATGATTAAATTTAGAGCAAGACTCACAAGCAAAATGATACAATACATAATAAACTAGTCTTCAATTCTCCATGAATGCCTTCTCCAATGCGCTAGTTCTGCTGGCCTTTCTCTTTCTCAGATCTGCTTCCAAGCCTTCTTGCCTAAAGGATATGGATATTTCTTTGTTAAATGCACAAGGCAAAGGGACAAGCTTAGGCATTGCATTCTTAGCTCTCGTTTCAGCTTCATCCACTACTCTCTACATCTCGTTCACTTGCTCCGTTTTCACCTTCGGGCGTACCGCAATATCAAATCCCTTGATTCTCAACAAGTGTGCCTTCACCCTTGAATACGACCCCTTGTACTCTTTCTGACAATAATTACACACAAATGTGGTATTTCCTCCTTTTGGGGCTCTCGATGAGATTGTGACATACCTCCATAATGGAGTAATGTCAATGTTACTGTTATCATCTCCTGTCCCCGTAGAACTACTCCCAGTAACACCACCAACACCAGCAGTGCTCATATAATCTGAGCTCATTCTCCTATACAATATTGAAATCAATACGAGTAAATACAACATGAGTAACTACCAAATCTAAAGCACAATTTGAGGTGACATTGTGCCCAACTAAATCTTAAATCAATGCGAGTAAATACGAGTAAATACAACATGAGTTACCCAACTAACGTTTTGATCTTCTGATTTTTTTTGCAGGTTTTAGGAAACAATGAGACATTGTGCAGGTTTGGATCTTTTGGAAAAAAAACAGTCAATCCCAATCTGACATTGTGCAGGTTTTAGGAGACATTGTGTAGATTTTTTTGCAGGTTTTGTTCTGGAAAAAAAAAACAGCAAGGACTTTAGAGTACCAAAACCCCCAAGGCACTAAGATACTTTGTTGAGACTGAGTAGCTGGCAGTAAGAACTTCTGAAGTAAAACAGTCGATAGTGTCTACTTGACAAGAAGGTCCAGAACATTGTTGATAGTGTCTACTTGACTAGAAGAAAAAATTGATTTGTAAAAACTGATTTGTAAAAGTTAAAAACCAGAAAAAATCCCAGAACAGTCGGTACCAACTTTACAAATCAGTTTTGGGATTTTTTTTGTCATGTTTGTAAAACAGAAAAAATCCCAAAACAGTCGGTACCAACTTTACAAATCAGTTTTGGGATTTTTTCTGATTATGTACCAATCACAGAGAACAGACGAGAGAGAGAGAGAGAGAGAGAGAGAGAGAGAGAGAGAGAGAGAGAGAGAGAGAGAGAGAGAGAGAGAGAGAGAGAGAGAGAGAGAGAGAGAGAGAGAGAGAGAGAGAGAGAGCCAAACCTGGTCGCGATCGTTGCTCGGAGATCTTTGCTCGGAGAGCCTAAACCAGGTCGCGATCGTTGCTTGCCGAGCCTAAATCAGGTCGCGATCGTTGCTCGCCGAGCCTAAATCAGGTCGCGATCGTTGCTCGGAGAGAGTGGAGCTCAGAGAGCTCAGAGAGAGGGGAGCTCGGAGAGCCAAACCGTCGCCGTTGCCACCGCTCTAGGGCTTCAGTTGTTCGGGGGGGACGAAATCCAGGGTATCGTCCCTCTTTAAAACCAAACCCAATCGGGTTTTAATCACATCCGTATCAAGCAGGCCCGACCCGACTATCAAGCAGGCCCGACCCGACTTTTAACCAAGCAGGCCCGACCCGACTAGCACAGACCGTATCCGATCTGTATCCTCCCGTATCCTCCACGTATCCATGCCGTATCCGGCCCGTATCCGATTCTCTTTTCTTTTTTTTTAAATAATGGATACGTTGTAGCCGTATCCGACACGTATCCATGCCGTATCCGTGTCCGATACGTGTCGGATACGGGTACTCGTGGCCTGTAGGAGTATCTGTGCTTCATAGCTTCCCCCTTAACGGCCCAAACTGGCCGATACAGATCCGCTACCGAGTTTTAAAACCTTAGTCCAATTAAACTCAGTTTTGATATTTTGATATCTTCAACTCGTACAAATAATCATCATAAACGAATGAAATTGAAATTTCTCTGTATGTTATAGAATTGATCTGATAAGTTATGAAATATAAATAATTCTGTTTTTCCGTGTTAGTTTTTATATGATATATTCTCACAACCCAAAACTTCAACTATCACAAGATGATGCTTGAAAGATACGATAGGATTCAATTTTCTATTGACTTGTTTGTTCTTTCAGACATATGTCATTGCCATTTATAGTTGAATTGAAACTGTACCAATGTGCTTGCCTTATTTGTAAAACTTTCAGTGGTGCCTATGACAGGTTTTGTTGCTTGCTCTTTCATTTTGGAGCTTCAGTTTTGCTAGTATATGTGCATTTGGTTTGCTAGCATATGTTGGATATGTTTTGCATACCTTTCCATCCTTGTTCCAATTGCATCGGTTGAATGGGTTGCTTCTTATTTTCATTCTCCTTTGGGCTGCAAGCACATATGTATTTAATGTGACATTCACATTCCTCAACAAAAAGCTCAGAAAGGTATTCTACTTTATGCCTTCCATCTTTTTTCTTTGTCAAATCCCTACAATGCGAATGACGCCTTTGTCAAACATAATAGCAGGACATGGAGATTTGGGAAACTATTGGATTGTGGCATTACCCTATTCCCGGATTGTTTCTACTTGCACAGTTTTGTCTTGGAATTCTTGTAGCAGTGGTTAACCTTGTGAACAACTCTGTGTTTCTTTACTTGTCTGATGAAGATGGGCAATCATCAAATGATCATACAGTAGAAGGTGAGATTTTCCATGATGGCAGTATTGGATTTTGAATTTGCTTTATCTTTGTTTCCTGCAGGCTGTTTCAACGTATTTATCTTTCTAAGTACGGCCATGATAAATTTTTTTCTCTTAGAGGTAGGAAACTTGACAATCTAAAATAAAGAAGTTAGAAGTGGTTAGAGCCATTACCTTAACTTGAAGATAAGATAAATAGAAGAACAAAAAGAAGGCAAAAGCAAAATTGTTTTTATGTGAATTAAGATCCAATATATGAAGAGTACCGGTAATTTAGGGCTCTCTATTGTGATCTCCAGTGGAAGTCCACCTACCGACTCTTGAAATTGAATGTGGTAGACTTTGTTGACTATGGTATATGTGCTTGAATGTTGATACTGGATACCTAGATACATAAAGTCTTCAACTACCTAAATGTTTCATGTCTGCACGATATAATATCTGGATAAGGAACAATACACCAAGTTGATTGCCTTAAAGGGTTTTTACACATTTTCCTTGTAACCCTGCAGACCTACTTTTGGTGTTGTTTACTTGTTCATGGAAACTGGTTTGGGAAGCCTTTTAAATATTGCAACAGGTTGGTAATATTCTTGTCCGGATATCATACCTCTGTTTTTTTTTTTTTTGAGAATTCTTGATATCGTACCTCTTGAAGATCTCTTTCAAGAATCTAGAGTTATTAGCTTTGTCTGGGTTTTTGGTATATTTTTTATATCGTCTCCCTTTCCTTTTCTGGTGATCTGTTACATGTTTGTGTTCAGAAATATGTTGTTTAAGGCATCCACTGTTTAATCAAGTTTCCTTTTTTAGCTAATATTTTTAATTCACCAACAAATTGTAGAAAAATCGTTCTACAAGTAGAAGGTGGTTTAATGAGTTGAGATAGGATTGCATTAACTTGTAGATTTGGCTTTTGGTTTCTCTATATTTATTTAAGGCCAAGTATGATACTATGGGCTGATCACAAACACTTGTATGATGATGCCAATTGTATTGTAATTGTTTGTACTTACTATGTACATAGGTTATGTTGTGCGCATACATATGTCATTCTGTTTGCATAGACTTGCATTGTACTTTGTCTATATTTTGGGCTTGCTATGCCTCAATGAGACGTCCACTACACTTGCTCCATCTCCCACTCCATTCTCTGACCCTAGCATGGTATCAGGCCCGATATTGTTGGGATCTTCATTTGATCTAGACAGATCAAGGGCTATCAAGTATCAACAATGCATGTATTTCTCGGTCTATTGTTAATTTTGTCATATCAGCTGTCATTGTTTATGTCTGTGAAGTGAACCATGATCATCCCTAACATCTAAATTATCACAACAAGGCTTCGAACACTGAATCTTCTTGTTGTTACTCTCCTATGATCCAGTGGATTTTGCTCGAATCTCGCTGGGTTCAAATGCGTGTCCAGCTTCGTGGAAACTTCACCCGTATTGTTTGCACAATTCTGCTACTGATGATTTAGAAAGGAACTGTTATTTGAGAGAGAAGCCATAGCAACCACCGGTTAAAAGGAATCTTTATTCTGGTTTTTCTAGATGGTCAGCATTTTTCTGTTTGGAGCTGGTTGTGAGTTTAAATCTTCTAGTACACTGGATCAACACCTAGGCTTATCTTCAAGTTCATATTCAAAAAAGCCCTTGTGAGAGTGGCAACTCTGAGTGTAATCAGATCCAATAGAGTGTCCTTTCTTCTCATTGTTGTGACCTGAGCTTCTGCTTCTTCATCGATTGAGTCACAATGCCATAAGCAATTGAAACCTATTTTCATATGCGATTTTTAAATGGTGCCATATTTGGATCTGGAGAGCTTGTACAGAAACCTAAAGCTATTAGGACCATTCAAGGCATTCAGAAGTTTGCTACTGCTGTCTGGAGTTTTCCTTTTTTCCCTCTTTTTGATCCATTGGTCTACATAGATGTTTTATTTCATCCCACAAGCATGCGATTGCTTTTTATATTATTAATATGATCTGTATCTTTCACTCAATTGCTTTTACTTAATGCATCCAGGTCTTCATTAGTACCTAACAAAATCTCATGCCACTTCGTTAGTACTTTTTTTTCATTTTTAAAATTTATCTTCCACTGTTTAAGGTTCCTTTCTCCAAGCTCTTTTCCAATTTGCATTTTATATTTTTCTATTTTGCTTGTCACTTCTTTAGGCTTTAGTTTTTTGTTCTTATGGCAATTTGTACAGAGCAAAAGTTTGGAGAAATTGTGGCAAGTTCAAGTGGTGCTCCAAATATGGACTGGGGTCCATCACAATGAATACTATTTGGGATAGCCTATGGGCTCATAACAGTGATGAAACATCTGTTCGTTATGGAGGAGCCAAATTCATATTACATAGACATGTGTGGGGTGACCATGTAGATTGCTTGTATGCTTGATCATCCTTGAGTCAGTAGTCCTCCACACTGAACCTATTCCTTACTTGGATTTCTTCTACACTGGTTATATAGGAACACTCAATTTACTCAATCTAGCGTTGAAGCACTTGGTGACACCCACTTGTTCCAGCGCTGCCTTTTGCCACTATAGTTGCCATGCTGGCAATCTATTTAAATATTTTTCTTATTTTATGCCACTTGGATACTATTAGTACTGCGTGTACTGCTTCATTCCACTTGGTGACACCCACTTATACCACTTGTACCGCTACCTTTTGTTCTAGTCTTGGAGATATCTCTCTTATGCATTCCATCTTTCTGCTCGAGACACCATCCTTGAGCTCTCCTATTCGAGAGGGACTTGGCAGAATATGGTGATAGTGTAAGGAAACATCATGGCCTTTTAATGACTTCTTGCTCCCTTATTCTATATATCTTTATTCCCATTCAGTTTTTCAATTGTGGTTGTCTTGTAAATTATGTATTTTACTAGCCTTCTCTAGTCTATTTTTATGGCCCTACTTTCTTCCCTCGAGCAACTATTCTATTGACCATGTTTCTACACTCATATGTGGGTTTCTGAATGCACGTGTTTTTTCTTTAGTCTCCTTATTGAGCACACAATTTTCTGGTGACTTTGCGACATTGGATAGGCTATGTTTATAGACTTGAGTATATGGTACTCGTGCTATGATCCTATGACTCGATTTTTACACATTGTGTGTGACATCATATTGTTTGAGCACCTTCCCTCTGATGCTCTTTCTATGTCTCATGTCTATCCACTCTCGATAGTCTCAATTTTCTTAATTTCTATCCTTTTACACTCTTGTTGATGATTTTATCTTATAATTTGACTTCCCGAGCTCCATCTCTTTTTACTTTGCGGACTACTTTGTTTCCTATCATTCCTGTCTATTCCTAGAGGCAACTTGCAAATGAAACTCCAATATAGCCCACTTAACCTGATCCTGATGTTCCTTTGTTTGATGGTCTTGCTACTGTAATATGTCGATATACATATCCATAACATGGTTGTCACCACCTTGTCTGCTGACTTTCGTTGCTTCTCTCTGTTTCTCCTAACCATGGATCATTTTTGGGAGCCATGTTGTCATGTTAGGGGCGGTAGATTTATTGGAAAGCCACAATTGTACTGCGTGGAAAAATATATATCATTGACTTGATGCACTTCATTATACTCATACCTGGGACCTTGTTCGTCTTCCTTGAAAAGTTTTAAGTTCTTCTTGCTCAGTCATAACATCATGACTCCATCCAATGCATAAATCAAGTGTCACAAGCCAAGGTTTAGAAACTATGTTTTTTGGTCTCTCGATGTTTCGTTTTCAGGGTTCTTAGCCTGAGTTTCCTCTCCATCCTATTCATACTGAGAGAGGGAAGGGTAAGGGGGACCTGAAAAGTAAAGTCTCGCTCCTATGGGTTTTATGTCCTGCAGGTTGACTAAGGATTTCTGTGAAAGAATGGGCAATCAATGCAAATCAACCTTTTTAGTCTATTTAAAAGGATGCATTCCTGTTGTAATTTGATTGGGCTCATTGAGACCAAGCAAGATCACTCCAAACAGACAATGGGGGCTCATATTATGGTCAATTATTGTTAGGTCTATTTCAAGTATTTTTCCAGTCTGTTGTATTAAGTGGGTGTATGGATTAAGCTAAATGAATAGGTTTGATGGTTACAAATTTAAGGTTTAATTTTAATGGATAGTGGGTTTCAAGTTTTTGGATTTTGGGTGGTACCGAATAATTCAATTAGAGATGGATGCAGGTCTTAAGTTCTATAAATTTAGAACCCAAATAACTAGAAAGATAAAAGGGGGATAAGGGTCTACATTGATGTGGGTTCAAATGGGTTTACTGAAGATGGGTGCAAGCCCAAACTCAATTAAGGGCAAAAGAGGTAAGAGGTGGGAGCTTAGAGGCTAGGGTTGTAAGGGGTCTGTTTCTAGGATTCCTTTGGGAACAATAAGAGGAAAGGGGGTAGTGACAACAAACATCAGTGATGCAAGATGGTGTGTCGATGATATGTGAGGGTGTTGAACGCAAGGGCTATGTGGGAGCCTTTGATCAAGAATGACAAGGAGGCTCGAAGTTGGTTGGCTTAGTTACTGGTGGATGCCAGCCCAATTTGCAACCGGATGAAGGAAGAAAGTGTTTCGATGGTGGTTTGTGACTTCTCTGTGATATTGCCTACTTCTCTCTCTTTTTTTTTTTTTACTTCGTGATGTTGCTTCTCTGTAATTTCAAAGAAAGGAGTTTGGATTTGCATATTTTATTGTACTGTGAGGAATGTTTATGTGAAGATTTGGGCTTCTATGGCGGTGGGTTTTGTGATGAGTTTCGAGGGTTTGCAGATTTGTGGGAAGGGGCTCTATTGATTTGATATGGTCCAGTTCTGAGTGATGATGGTCGAGTGGTGGGAGACTATTGTGTTGGGGTTTGTGTGATTGATGGTCTAGCGACCTATAGAACTTGGGTGGTGGCCCAGATTTTTGATAAAGTGTTTTTTTTATTATAATCTTAATCCAACGCATAGAAAGAGATAGAGAGAGGTGAGTAGAGAGGAATACTAGTAGAGGAGAGAAAAGATACTGGATAGAAAGAGAAAGGCAGTTCGAGCCTCACACCCATGGCCTAATGCCGGACACCTTCACGGCGGATACAATTTCACAATGCACTAGGGGACCCTCTGGGAAGAAGTAATCACAATAATCTGTAATATATTTTTTATGCATTATTGATAACATAGGAGGGACAAGGGCCTTTGTATGAACTACCCAAGACAACCCTACTAAGGTTAGGAGCCTTAGCCTCTTAGGACACATATTTAAATCTAAAGATTCTAAACTAAACACTAAAAATATAAGAATCCACACTTCTAACCTCATCCAAACCCTACGATATTATTCTAAATAAAAATCATTTGAATATAGTAAAATAATTGTGACTCATGCTTTGGGATCCATGCAAACGATCTACTTCGATAAATGCATGTGTCAAACAAGGTTTAAAATGCTGGTATCAGCAATGGTATCGGTTGACTCTGAACCGATACGTACTGGAAGCGATACAACTCGGTACGGATCGAAACCAGTATCAACCTTTTTTTTTAAATGCAAAAAATTCAAAGCAAAATAAGAAAGATAAACTAAAAATATTAGATATTATATATAATAGAAGGTAGGCTTTATGAGCTTTATGTTTAAGTTTCAGGCTACCTTTTTCTTCTCTCTTCTCCTCTTTCTGTGTTTCTCTCTCTTCTCTTCATTTTTTTTCTTTTATTTTCTCTCCTCTCGGTTGGTGCTGGACATATGACTTCCCCTCCATATGCTAGTAGTTGTACATGGCCCCCCAGCATGTGTAGTTGTTAGTGGCTGGGAGATAATAGAGACCAAATGCAAAAAGCCCTAAATATTGCCCCATCCACATGTTGTGGCGGACTTGGACCCGTACCAGCCGGTAGCTGCATGATTTGGCCGGTACGAATCGATACTGGAAGGTATCTATCAGTACGGGTTCTGTACCTGTTTCGGCGGTGGTATTGATTCGGTTGGGCCTGGAATCTGTACGTACCGGTATCGGCCGAGTTTTGAAACCGTGGTGTAAAATTCAGCTCTGCTTCATTTGCTTCCTCTACCTTGGATCTCGTCCTGAAGTTATATGAAGTTAAACTTGGAGATGTAATCATCAAGATCATCAGGGTCGCCATAAAAGCTTCTCAAAGTCAGAATAGAGGCCCAACAATAGGTTACGTACACAGCAATTTGCCGGGTCCTATACAAATGCTTTGCTGGAGCAAGAGCTAGTAGGAACACGTAGAGCATCATGCTGAAGTAAGCAGGTGAAGAAACCCGATGTGATATGTCAGTTAGATAGTTTGAGCGAGGACTCACCTATATTTAAAATAGTACTGGAAGAGCATATGATCAACTAGTGCAAAAACATGCTTTGCTACTATGAACTAGTTTGGCCTTATTGCCGAGTCCTTTGAAACCACAATCTTCGGACAAACAGGGTCAACCATTGAAGGCACTATGTCGTTGGTAGTCACAACATCAGTCATGCCCATTTGCTTTTCTTGAACTATTTAATCTGCATGTGTCAGTTCCTGAAGATCGATTGTGGGTGTTGCCACCTATGGCACTATTAGAGTCATGAAAATAAGGTGTTTTTTATTGATGTCGCAACAGAGTCCTCAGTAGAATCCAGGTTCTCCGTTAGAGACTTGGTTGACTCCTTGGGCTTATTCTTAGTCTTCGTCTTGGAAATGTTTTTCGGGGAAGCAACATGTTATGTATGGCTTCATTATTTTTCCTTGCTTCATCCCTTTTTCTACATTGCTCCTTTTACTACAATTTATACTTGATGGCATCAACACTTCTTGAACATACTCAAATTCTTTTTGACATGTTCAAATAATGGGATGAATGTGGGGAACAGGGAAAGGATGGTGATGGTGCTCTTTCGCTCTCTTTTTTCTCTTTTGTTTTTCTTGCTTTGTAAAATGGGGAGGATGAGTTCTTGTGTTGTGTTGCTGTTGGGTGATGATGGTGGATGTGTGATGGGTTCGCAGGCAATCAGAGCAATATTTTTCTTCTTTGTGACTATAACTACTTCTTTGTGATTCTAAGTATCACTCTTGTGAGTACCCAGGAGAGAAGAGAGGCATTGGGAGAATAGATAGAGATGTCAGTGATCAGAGGAATAGAGGTAGAAGCTAGAGATGAATAACTGGATTTCACCAGCAAGCGAGGTAGAGAGTAGATGCAATTCTTAACCTATGATCTTCATACATCCATCATAATCATCATCAATCTCCTTTTCACAATATCCTACCCAGCTTTAAATAAGCCATTACAACCAATTTTCCAATTAAAAGCTAATCCTAATCCCAACCGAAGTTTAAAATTCAAACAAAACAACTTCCAATTTTTTTAAAATCTTAAATTGTTTGAACTCAGCCAATTAACCATTAATTATGGTAATTCGGTTGGGCTTGCTTGGGCCTAGTTCAACAACTTCGATCTGAACTTTTAGCTTGCATCACCTTGAGATCTTCTTTCTTATATATGTTTCAATTAGGATCTAATGAGTTTTAAGTTGTTGATTTAATATGCCTTTTAAGTCAACATCCAATATGTTTATCAACTTAAGCCAAGTCCAAATATGTGGATCCAAATAGGTCTAGCTCTGATTACATTATCGATTGGGCCTAACCTGAGCTGATTAATAGCTACTTAGCCTAAACTACTTGGGCTCGCACGCACTAAGCAAGCTTATGTTTAGTGGGACACTTGTAAGAAACCCGGGCCATGCCCGGATGAACTTGATGCACGTCAAATGGCACAGGCGGCATCACAGCCGTCCGAAGAAGTGTGCAATCTGGAGAGTGATTCAATCTTCGGGGTGTGATTCACTTGTTTGAGAGAGAGAGAGAGAGAGAGTACTTCCTAATTAACATCAAATGACCATTAAATGCCATTGAATGTATATTTATCTTTATAGTAAATTGTTAATAGGATTTATGAGAGAGTCGCATTCACACACGAGAGAAGGATTCTAGCTCTTCAAAATGAGAAAATAATCTCGATTAAAATTTAATGAAGGATCCAATGTAATAAATTAGGAGAAATAGAATAAAATCCTCACCTATCTATCCTTGATCTTGGCAAGCATATAAAAAACTAAAATGAGTAGAACACATGATGGATCTGTCGAAATCATATAAATCATCAAAAATAATCAAGAGTTAAAACTATGATGAAATCAGATACATGGAATTTCGGAGCACAACTCCACCACCACCAGCGATCACCGCAAGAGAACCCTGAGAAATTGAGAACAACTCACTATCAAAGGCCACCTACTGCTCCCCTTCCCCATGTAAATGGATCACTAAAAGAATTATGATGAAATAAAAGAACATATAAATGGTATTAATATGAAAACATTCACAATCAAACTATGGGTATTCCTCCTGCAGGTGAAAACATAGACAATGGAACTATACTAAAATCTAAGACAACATAGTGTGCTTCAAGTTGTGCAGTAGCACTTTAAAGCAACCCCAAGAATGATCTATAGACTACCATATGCCACCACCTAAAATGAGAAAAATTGAGCATTAAGAATAGGAATAAGATAAGATGAGAAGATGTTAACTTTCACTCTACCTGAGTGCCCTGCCACTGAGAGCCATCAAGCAACGGCCGTATATTATTACTAGAGCTTTCTTGCCTACTTCTTCAAACAAAACTCAGTTAAACCTGTGGAATTGTGTAATAACATTGGCCGCTACCAATTCATTGAAGAAAACCCATGCCAAACAGCACAAACAGATTCCAAAATAATGAAGCAACAAAAAGGAACATTAATTCAATATGCTTAATGCAAAATTAGGCAGAAAAGAAGACACCCCTTTGTTTTTTTATAGGTAAATTTTTTTCCTATAGTTAAAGAGAACAATTGAAATGATCCAATATTGAAGAATCTCCATATCTATACAGAGTCAGTTTAAAGAGACTTAATGAAGTAGAAATCATATACAAAACGAATACATACTTGCATAATAAAGAATCCTTATTAGTGATTCTACACAGTCAAATAATGATACACACTACTCCGATTCATTCTCTACATGGCATAGATGGCGATTTTAGAATATAAAGCAAGAGAGCGATGACGTGGGATGCAAAAAACCGAAACGGGGGTTTCTAAAAAAGTATGATTTCTTGGATGGTGTTGCTTCCTTTCTCTTCCTCTTTCTCCACTTTCTCTTTCTCCTTCATTGTTTGACCCCTCTCCCTTCTTGCCATTTGTTGTTTTACCCCCCTTTGTATAGCTACCAAAACTTTCCAACGGGAAATCCCACTAATGCCTCATTGAACCAAACATCTATTTATCTCCCATCCATTAAACTCACCATGTGGAGAACCTTCCCCCTTCCACCGAGTCACATCAACTGCTAGATGTCCTTTCCCCTTCCTACATTATATTTTTCTTCTTTCTGAAACACCCTAGTTGAGACTTGAGAATATAGCAAGTAATTAAGGAGGGGAAGGAGAAGAGAAACAATCACAAATCTCCTTAATATATCCAGCTATGAAGCCTTTAATGGGGCAGACAAGCCAGACATTTGATGGTTCAGCTAACAAAAGGTCACATCGCTGGTGTCGTTTACAACCACATGAGAGAGAGAAAGGGCCGACTGCCGATGTGATCGTATCTCATCTGTTTCATGAATCTGTAGAAGAGTTAGCAGTCTTTAAAGAGAGGTCCATGTGCCACAACACGGGAGAGAGGGCTCCGTTTTAGTATTATACTATTAGATTCCCCACACCTGGGCAAGTACCAATGTTGACCCGGGTGTTCGGTGAAGGCCCGAAAACAAGCCAATGAAAGATAACAAAAATACAAATACATCCATGGTCGTACGGGAAAAATAGCCATTTGGTCGGAGGGGCAAACCTATCAAACCAACCCAGGTGATCTGAAATACCTACTCTTGAGCATGATATAGTCCTACCTTTTTTCTTCTTGTTTGTTTAGTAACTACTATCTATGTTTTATGGTCAAACATAACTATAAAATCATAAGAAATTCCTCATAGATTGACATAAAGTGCCTTAATTTGCCCTCTTATCATATTTTGGATCATGAATGAAGCAGTTTCCTAATTGCATTCTCTCTTTACCTATTTGAATATTTGTTACCACACTTTGATGTGTCCAAACTGTGCCCTTGTCAGATCTTTATGATATAAACAAGTCTTATTGCATCATCTGAAAATTCAAATGCTAGATTTGTTTTGAAAATAGCAAAATTTTACTTCTATTATTAGGCCACTGTGTCAAGTATGCCTTGTTCATGTTTAGCACCACCATTCTTGAAATGAGATATCTTAATGCCTATATTGTCTTTGATTTATTTTTCACCTGGTATTGGTAAAAGAAGGCAGTGAATATGATACATAGCTTGCATTTACTTTGATGTTTTAGGTCAATCTATACTTTGAAGTTTTAATTCACTTGTTTTAGACTTTTTGGTTAGATCTTTTAGATGCTTTTCTTTTTCATACTTCCATAGGATTCTTCATTTCAGTTCTACTAGATTCTTGGCTCACTTTGTGCTTTATTGCAGCCTTATTCTCTTTTTCTGTTGGCAGTGCTAACATATCACCCTTATTTTTTGCAGAGGAAGAGGATAACAAGGGATTGATTGTTGCCACAATAGCATGGGGCCTATGCAAAAGTTCACGTGCAATCACCTTGTTGCTGATATTTCTTCTTGGCATGAAGCCTGGCTATATTCATGCTGTTTATAGTACGGTGAAACATTTCCTTGTCTTTCAAATTTTCTACTCTCTCTCTCTCTCTCTTTCTCTCTCTCTCTCTCTCTCTCTCTCTCTCTCTCTCTCTCTATATCTATATATAGACACACACATGTGTTTGTGTGTGTGTAAATATGTGTGCGTATATGATGGAAACTTTATGATGGGTATAATTGAATGACGTGCATTTAAAATGTTTGTGACAATACTTTGTTTCTATGAGTTTGTAGCAAGGTTTTTAGGATCGGTTTCGATTCCGGTTCAAGACGACATAGATGGTTTCGGTTAGGATCAGCGGTTTCAGTTTATTTTAAAAATTCAAAAGTCTAACAAAATCTAAAAAGTAGAAAAATTTAGAAAATTAATATAAACAAAAAAAAATAGAACTATGATATTAATATAAAAATCGTATTGATTTCATGTGCACTGGTCTAATCAATACAAATTGCAAACATAACTACTGCTAAAATAGAAATACATAGCTAATATGAACTTGGAAAAAAGCAGAATATATAATAACTAGTCCGAAGGAACTCAAAAGTGGACTCACTACATCAAGCCAAAACTCAATACCATAAGTTGTGGCATGGAGGATCGAATTGTGTATCATTGTTGTCATCATCTCGCTCTCGTCAGTAGTACTGTTGAGGACAATAGTGTTGGAGGTTCTCATACCCCAGAAAGTTTGACACCTTATATTTATAGTGATCATTTCAATGGCAAATCGCCATGATGAAAACAATGACAATCATGCATTTTCAATTGAAAGAATATTGACTTAGATCCTCTCTGTCTGAACCCATCACACATTTGGCGACCTCTTGAGACCTTACAAGAATCGGTGTATAGCACGACTTATGTACGATAAGTCAAATGCAAGATTGATAGTGTATTGTGCATGATATTTGTTTGCAATAGATAGAATTAGTACGGTATGGTCACATTAGGCCATTGCTTCTAGCAAGGATCAACCAATTTGGCGGATTATTCAAATAGTTTCTTTCATTTTAGTGATGGATAAATTATAACGAATATATGTCCATGTCTCAAAAATATGCTCCTTGTCCAACCCCTGTGGACATATGCTATGCAACGCCCGGTACACACTTCATATTGGTCTTGTTTTCAAAATAGTAGGGCTTTTGCTTTACCCCGACTTTTGTCAAAATGCTGAAAAATCATCATTTTGAATTTTGGCCAAGGCTGGAGGAAAAAAGAATTCTTGTGAAAGAAATTTTTTATAGATTCCAAATATTTTACAAGTCTTTGGATTTTCAAGTTGATCTTATACTTCTAAATTTTTTGAGATTTTCCGGTCTAAAATACTTTAAGGCTTCGGCTCCACCGAACCTTCTTTTTTAGCAAAAATTGTAGTCTGATTTTATCTAAGAACTGGAAAATCAGATTTTGATTCCTTTGGTTTTTGATATTTTGATATTTTTATTAAATCTAAATGAGGAGAGGGGGGTGTTGTTTATTTACCAATGTTCTAAAAAGCGCTAGGTGCTAGTCGGGCAATGGGGTGCCTTCTAGCACCTGGGTAGCGTTTTGGCTTTTCTAAATTATTTTAATTAATATTTTGATATTATCTATAATATATATGTTTTAAAATTACTATAAATTTAAGATTATCCCAATCATTATTTTAAAGAGTAGGTATCATTTACATAACCATAAACTCATGATTAACAAGAACAAAAGCAAGCATAATATTATGAGATAATATCATAATATTCATGATTTTAGTACAATCCAAATTATAAATTCAAGATTACCAACAACTGATGTGATCCGACTTGGGCCAAGCCCGTTGGCCCACCCGAAGGCCATCCTAGCCTGCCATGGATGGATAAGGCAGGATATATCTTACGATATCTTTTAGAATCATTTTAGATTTGAGATCTTTATTTTAGGTAAGTTGTTAGGATAATTATGGGTTTTTAAATTTGTTGCCATCTTTATCTTTTCTTTTAGCCTATTTAAAGGTCCCCATTGTAACCATTGGGGGAGAGATTATGATGAATGAAAATTGATGGCGGATGCCTTCGTTAGCTCATAGATTTGAGTCCCCTACCTTGTTTCCTGATGGATTTAAGGCACCCTCTCATCTAAGTTTCTAATCTTTTCTTCTCTGTCACGGTTGTTACCCCCTCCGCCACTTCCTCTCTGTGATTCTGTATCACTAGTTATCCCTTTAAAAAAGAAAATACAAACAAAAAAAAGATTACACCGCCGTCATCAATCGTCATTCGACGTGTGCCTGCATCAAGTTGGTATCAGAGCTCCGGGCTTTGTGGCGTTCCCGCACCATGAACGATCTTCGCTTCGATAGCCGTCGTCCATTGTCATCGTCGCCGTTCCATCGTCACCATCCTCGCCGATTCGTCATCTTCTTCTGGCACGTCACTCTACAATCCCAACAAAAAAAAAAGATCAGATCTGTTGAAAAAAGGAAAAGAAAAAAAAGAAGAATGATCAGATCTGTTGAGTGAAAAAAAAGGAGAAGAAGAAAGGGGAGACATACCTGATTGCTGTCCCACTTGCTTCGTCACCGCTCCATAGCAGATCCACCCCCTTGCCTGCCCACGCAGCCATAGCAGGCCGCCCCGCTGAACCACCTTCTCTGTCCTGTGCTACCGGTGCACGCCCTCCGCAGCCCTCCATCTCCTCATGTTGCCGCTGCCCACAAAAAATAAAAAAAAACCAGTTTAGTAGCAGCCCTATGAAGGTAGAAAAGGAAAGGAAGGAAAGAAGGAAATGGAAGGGAAGAAGAGAAAGGAGAGAGAAAAAAAGGACGTTGCTTATGTTTTTTTTGGCTACCAGCTGATGCCGCCCCCCCCCCCCCCCCCCCTTTTCTCCCTTCCCTATTTGCCAACAAAAGAAACGCAAAACAAAACCCTAAACCATCATCCCTTTTCCTTTGATCACTTTACCTCTTAAACACTCACCACTCAATTCTCATCCAAAGGTCCGCACTAATTCAGCCTAAACCATCATCTCACTATTTTGAAAAACCTTCTTGGAAATAAACCACTTAAAAGGCCAGACCCGACTTCCATATCGGATCCAAACCCGACTTGGAAATAAACCTTTTCACACTATTTCGATTATATCTTTTGATCCGTTGATCGGATTTGATCGGGCCAAATACCAAAGTTGCACGATTTTTCGAGCCGGATCTACTCGTGCCCTCCGTGCGTACGTTCAGTCAGCCCAGCAATACAGAATTACGACTTTGCCCTTACCGCCTTTATCGCCATGTACTACCATACAGATAATTCTGACTTCAGATCCATTCCACTCTTCTCTTGTTGGTATTATTCTCCATCCTACTTGGTGATCCTTCCACCTTATGGGCGCCCTTATGGTCATCATGTTCCCTACCAAACATCCAGGTACACAATTATCTATGAGCAGGTGTCCACCGATCGATTTGCGTTCCCTGTTACTTCTGATTGGGACGTGCAATGTTGCTTGCACATCGATGATCGAACCTACAAGCTGAACTTGCCAGTATCACCATTTGTTCAATGGTTTCTACAGAGCCCTGATACCTGTACACGACAGGAGCGATTTGAAATTATCCAGTATGTGCTTGATGATATCGGTGACGAGCTACGATACAGGGAACAAGCCCAGAGGTGCATCAGACGTCGTTTACCCACTCATCCTACAGTGCCTTTACCAAAGCTTCCACCTTCGCCTACTGTGGAGACTCCTCTTCCTGTGGAGATTCTTACTCCAATAGCCCATCCAGAGGGGCATCTTCTGCCAGAGGAGCTGCCACAGCAAATAGATTTTCTTGGGCTATACTCTGTGCCACCGGCCCCAGATTATCTCCAGCTTCGTCTGCACTTGGGTTTGCCTTCCGATGAGTTACCACTCCAGTTGACCCATGGGTGTACGCTTTTTTGTAGACACTAGTCTTTCTTCGGTTTCCGGTCCACGCTCAACATCAATATATTCTTCGCGTGGGACCCGGGATGTGACTATCGTGCAATTCGACACTACTTGTTGGGCCTCCATCACCAGATCTTGGTTCCGCGACGATATCACGGGGGAGGAGCATTTGTTATATTTGCTACCTCCTATACATTCCTGTCGGAACTCGAGGAAGAGTTCTTCGTAGTGGAAGCGAATGATGTGATCCGACTTGGGCCAAGCCCGTTGGCCCACCCGAAGGCCCATCCTAGCCTACCATAGATGGATAAGGCAGGATATATCTTACGATATCTTTTAGAATCTTTTTAGATTTGGGATCTTTATTTTAGGTAAGTTGTTAGGATAATTATGGGTTTTTAAATTTGTTGCCATCTTTATCTTTTCTTTTAGCCTATTTAAAGGCCCCCATTGTAACCATTGAGGGAGAGATTATGATGAATGAAAATTGATGGCGGATGCCTTCGTTGGCTTATGGATTTGAGTCCCCTACCTTATTTCCTGATAGATTTCAGGCACCCTCACTTCTAAGCTTCTAATATTTTTTTCTCTGTCACGATTCTTACCCCCTCCGCCACTTCCTCCCAGTGATTCTGTATCACTAGTTATCCCTTTATAAAAGAAAATACAAAAAAAAAAGATTACACCGCCGTCATCAATCGTCATTCGACGACGCGTGCCTGCATCAACAACAGAATAGCATCAATACACATTATAGCGCCTAGGCGGCCGCCTAGCCCCACCTGGGCCCCCTAGTAGATGGCCACTTTTCTGCACCGCCTAGGGGCTAGGCTGGGCGGTGGGGGGCCTTCTAGCGCCTAGGAGGCCGCCTAGGCCGCTTTTTAGAACACTGTTATATTTACATAAAATACTTTAGAGTAAATGGAGGACATAAAGATCAATTACCTGCCGAAACCGATTAGAAATGATCAAAATGGATTGATTTCGGCTGAAACCCAAAACCTTGGTTTATAGAAACAGTTAATGTCTAATAAGCTTATATTTAGGGACTTCCTTTAATCGTTATCCATCAAACCCACAAAGAGGTTGTTGCTTATTTACTTTTAGTAAGAGTTGTTCGAAGGGGCAATTTTTTAGTGTGTGGGCATTCATTAGACTTTTGGAAGTGGTTGGGGATAAAAGTAATTTGTGATGGTAGATTTTGGGTATTTAATTGTTTTCTGTGGCTTGGCATTGGCTAACCATTTCTTGGCTACTTTAATATCGATTATATTTTACTTTTAGGGTTTTGAAGTTTATCAAAAATTTTTAACAAGATTACTACTGTTTTGGGATAATATTAATACTGAATTTGAATTTCACGCTCAAACTCGAGCTTGGAACGCTTGGTGTGTTTTTCTATGATCAAGCTGAAACAAGCTTGAGCTCCAGCCGCTTGAATTGTCAGCATGCCAAGCTTGAGCAGGCCTTATTAAGCTCAATTAGGGAACATGCCGAGCTCGTTCTCATTGTTAGAAAAACCACATTATATGATGCAGACGAGCCCTACGTGCAGATTTTCACAGCTGATGGCGTATTTTCATTCCCTACGGAGATCCAGGAAGCCGATCGCCAATCTGTCTGCATCAGTGGAAAGCTCGTTCGATGATCTATGACTTTGGTTTTTATTTTCTGTCGATCCGACTGACGGATCTTGAGTAATTTATCTTTTTATTTCTGCTTTGGGTAGGTGCGAGCTATGTTCGCATCCGGTTCGAGCCACAGATGCCGAACTGACTCGTTTCTATGTTTAGTTTTTAGCCGTAGGATCTTAGGTCGACTTAAATCTCAATGGATGAGATTCAAAGGAAGCCAAAATCCCAACCGAACCCCCCCTCACCCGATCGGCCTTCCCTTCCCGCGGAAATACCCGCACGGGCACGCCTTGGGAAGCGTGCCCGCATCCTCCTTTCTCTCTTCCCGTGCGTCTCTCTCTCTTTCTTTCCTTTTTTCTTTGTTTCTTTGTTGTTCATCCTCTATAAAGCCATACAAAACCCTAATTGAAGGGGACGATGAATATTGAATTGAAACCCTAGAACGGAGAAGCGGGATCGCTTGTTCGACGTATCTTCCGAAGAATCATCCTGCTTCCAGTCTTCTTCTTCCCTCCGCAAGCTTCTACCTCGTCACCACGCCTTCGTCTACGACTTCGCGGGAGATCGACGCGGAGATCATCCATCCTTCAAAGATCAAATTGTCTCGACTTCTGCATCATTTTCTTCCGGACCACACCTCCTCTTCCGCCCCTTCATCTGCAACAACAGAGCCTCTAATAGCGGCCGGCATTGACCAAAGCACGGTTTGAATCGTCCCTTGATATTTTCATGTGATAAATCTTCCCCTTCTCAATCCGGTCTATTGCTGAATTTAAGTTAGGTTTCCAAAATATTTGGTTTCTGAAGAATCTCATCCATTAGGATTATTATCGAATAGGTCTATGTTTATCTTTGAGACTTTGGCTTATGTTTGAGATATTGTTCCTCCTTTATTGCTGGAATTGTTTATTTAAATCTGAAATTAATCTTTATCATGTCAGTTTTATTACTTCATTAAATTAAATATGTTTGGGCATGATTGGATGATGATTAGGGTTCATAACCTTTGCTGAAATTTGACTAAAGACATGCTGAAATCTATCTTTAAATGTTTTAAATTCAGCACTTGAGTTTCTTTTAAGCACCTGCATCCCATCATTAAGACTCCATTTATTAGAAGAAAAAAACATTGTTTGTCCTCAATAACCATAGTTACCAAGTCGGAAAACGGGAAAAAAAAGGACAAGGGAAAAAATCGGAAAGATACGTTGAAAACGGAAAAACGGGAAAAAAAAACATGAAAACATCGGAAAAAACAAAAAAAATCTTAAAAATTGTACCAAGTATGTATATATGTTATTTTCCAACATTAAGTAATCAAAAGTTCAAAACATATAGCATATGCGTTTATTAAGCACAAACAAAATAAAACCCGAACCCAATTTAAACCCGGACCAAACCCAATGTGTTTTATATGCGTTTTTCCGTTTTAAATGCGTATAAAACACGTACGAACGTTTTTTTCAAAAAAAACGAGTTTTTTTCCTGCTTGCTACGACTTTGGATCGATACACGTTTTATACGCGTTTTTTTCAAAAAAACGCCCGATTTGGGAACTGTGTCAATAACTAATACTTCGCTTAAAACTTTAGACAATGACAGAAAATGATCAAACCTATTTAATAGATATTTTCTTTTTAAAATACCTTTTTGAGACCAACATGTTTGTCTCATTCTTCAATGTGACAATGTATTTAATTTATTATTCCTTTAATGTTGGCTATAACTATCTTATGCTTATTAATTAATCTATGACCAAAGGTCTGAAGTATATTAAGACCAACAATAGACGGAGTACTGAGAGTACACATACACGCACACTTTATTTTTCTTTACTCTTTTCAAGCAGATTGTTCTAACATAAATTGTTCAATTAATACTTATTTAGCGTTTTCGTTGTCTATTTCTTCTATGTTTTCGATATGTCATACCAATTTATCCAAGTGTATGTCAGTTTTTCCATATCGCTTCCATCTTGTTTCGTGTTTGCAAGCAATGCTCATGCTGCTCTAGAGGATTTAAGCTCATACTCGTGCATGCTTCAGTTTGACTAGTTTACATCCCTTGATGCGCTCATGCTACATATTTGATTGTTTACAATGATTATACCCTATGCTATAAAAATCAGGACTAGTCCCTAGGCGGCATTTTGCCGATCGACTAATTCCGATTCTTTCATAGCTGGGCGGAATCCCGACTAGACCTGACTAAACCCGACTAGTTCCCGACTAGCGATTGGGACTAGTCCCCATGCGACATTCTGCAAGTAGTTTATTTTTTTTTTCAAAGAGTCTTTGCAAGTAATTTTGTTTGGATTTTTTTGCATTGCCTCGAAGTCTTGAGTCGCAACTATGACTCTTCTCTATAATCATCTGTTGAAGGCCTGGGAATCTGAGATAAAAACATAGACAAATAATTATTGTTTGTTTGTTGATAGTCATATAACCCTATAATCAATATTGGGGTTGTTCACAGATTAAACATCTTCAAACAAATATTGTGATGAATTCTTAGTTCTGAGTTTTCTGACATGGGCATGAAGCAAATACAACTGTGTTCTATTACTTATGTATTTATACTCATGCTGTGAAGTGTGAAGGCATGCATTGTTATTGACCGACTAATATCGTATATGCTAGTTCATATATCATATATGTTTAGGGAGGGGGGAGGGGTTAGAATAAGTTTTGGCCGACTAGTCTTGAATTAGTCCCGACTAGTACTAGTCGGCCCTTGGCCGACTAGGGGCCGTCTATCGACTTTGAATTATACGTACTCAAAATTTATGATTTCAAGATCCATTAGGGTTTAGTTACGGTAATAATGTTTTGTGCAAGATGTAACAAACAATTTCTTTAATCATATTTGATCACAAATTTTTTAGTAGATGTAAGATTTAACAATAACACTATAAACTAAGGTTTACAGTCCTAGTGTTCATAGTTAAAAATTTTGCCAGCGGATACTCAATAATGTATTCTATGTGGCCCCTGTGCTGGCATATATCGTTTGCATTGTGTGCTACAGTCACGTTCCGCATGATACTGTGGTACAATGCATTCAGGATAACCACTTCTTGGTCTTTTTTATTTTCTTTTTGGGCTTTGAAGGTATATTTACTTACAAGAGGTAGCGAAGGTAGTACCATAAATAATCATACAATGAAATGTAGATGCAATTGAAATTTTGGTCTTTCGGGTTCGGCTGGATAATGAAAAATTATGTAAACTGCTGGATCATATGAGAATTTATCATGATTAGGGTTTAATTCCATGGATTCAACAAGGAATATATAGATTTGAGCTCGTCAAATTTTGGGGGGAATATTGTACAAGGTACAAAGGTTGGAGCCATGAGTTCTAGGGAACAATCTTCACGGTAAACAGGAAAGAGAGTCCAACCCTCTTCCATAGGTTAATCGATAATATCCCCATTACTTAGGACGATATATTCTTCCTCAAAATAGGGGATAAATCCCCTAAAGAATAGGAAAAAGGCTAGTTGGTTATTATTTTTAATGTTGGTCTTATTTTCAAATAAAAGATCATCCCCTTGAGTCACAACCTTCCTAAAGTTAAAACAATGTCCGTATTGACTAGAAAAACTCTAAAAAAAATCGAAACTAACTAAACCTTACTCAAAATCTTTGAATAAAGGAAAATGAAACTTCTGACTCAACCAACTTCAGGTGCACTAGGACACACTATTGATGCTCCTGCATAACTTTTACAAAGTTAAGGGACTCTTGGAGGAGAATGGATCCTAATTTAAGTAAGGATCATAATCCACTAGAGAAACCTATCATAGCTTGGAATCCTAACTTGTTCAGGAATCATATTTTGTGTTTTCAATTTTTTATTAGTGATCATAATTTCTCTTCTGATGGGACATGGCTTGATGGTTGTTGGTAAAATCATAACTTGTCTTCTATAAATAATGATAGCCCTCTCCTTATCACTCTTGACTAACCCCCTTTCTTCGGCATCCCACCCGCTGCAATGCTAAGCCACCACCTTCAAGAACTCTCATACCTATGTCATACCTCATTCTCTCCATCCTCCTTCTCTCTTGCTCTCGAATATAATCTCTCACACCATCACCCTCCTTATATATAGGGAGACATAAATAGGAGGAAGGCGGCGAATAGTAGCAAAAGGGAGGCTACGGGCCGGGGTGGAAGAGATGGAGGGGTGAAGGGAGCATTGGGAGGAGAGAAGTTGTGGAGAGGTGAGAGAAAGAGGGAAACATATCAAAGTCGAAGTAGGAATCCTAGATGTTAGTGTATAACTGTATATACTTAGCCTATTGTCTTGGTTAGTCAGTCCATTCATTGGGGTATGTTCACCTTGCGCGTCCCCATCTCATGTACATCATATATAGGGCCATTGTCCTCTTTGAGTTATCATTCCATTCACTCCTATATATTCTTTATATCTCTCTCTCTCTCTACTTGAATGCCTATCATGGTATTAGAGCCATGAGCTCCTCTTCTCGTCATTGACATCGACGTAATCTCTCAAATCAGATCTAGTCATCTCGACATCGATTTCAGCGATCATCAACTGGTGACAAAGATTGCTTGGTACATATGAGATATTGGTGTAGGCGCGCGTCGTCGAAGAGCGATAGATGGAGGCGGTGTAATCTCTTTTTGTATTTTCTTCGTAAAAGGATAACTAGTGATACGGAATCACCAAGAGGAAGTGGCGGAGGGGGTAAGAACCGTGACAAAGAAGAAAAGATTAGAAGCTTAGATGAGCGGGGGCCTGAAATCCATCAGGATACAAGGTAGGGGACTCAAATCCATGAGCCAACGAAGGCATCCGCCATCAATTTTCATTCATCATCATCTCCTCCAATGATTACAATGGGGGCCTTTAAATAGACTAAAAGAAAAGATAAAGATGGCAACAAATTTAAAAGCCAATAATGATCCTAACAACTTGCCTAAAATAAAGATCTTAAATCTAAAAAGATATTAAAAGATATCATCAGAGATATCCTGCCTTATCCATCCATGGCAGGCTAGGATGGGCCTTCGGGTGGGCCAACGGGCTTGGGCCCAAGTCGGATCACATCATTCGCTTCCGCTGCAAAGAACTCACCCTCGAGTTCATACGGTAAAGCGCAATCATCATCGAGGTTTTCGCCGATGTGGTATCTGTCATCAGGAGCTGATGGTGGAGGCCTAGCAAATGATGTCTCACTACACCGAAGTCATCACCGGGGTCCCATGAGAAGGTATCACTGTCGTCGATCGGAAAACATACGTCAAAGTGGTGCTGGGGTAGACGACAGAGTCGGATAGTAATATAGACCGCTGCGGTAGCTCGAACATCGGCTCGCCTGAACGGAGGTAAAGCTGAACAAACACTGTAGGCACCAATAGTCGGTCTAGCCTAAGAAAATCAATATGTTGAAGCTCGGCTAGAGAGACCTCCTCGAAAGAATCCCCAGTAGGTGGCAGCATGGCGGGCGGTAGAAGATCCTCTGGAAGGGGGAGCTCGTCTGCTGGTGGTAGTACTGGAGGTGATGGATCCACCAAAGATACAACTGGAGGAAGCTCTGTAGGTGGTGGAGGCTCTACTGGAAATGCTGGAGGTGGAGACTCATCCGTGGAGGCCACTAGAGGTGAGGCAATTTGTTGTAACTCCCATTCAATCTCACAAGCTATCTCATAGGCTTCGTCCAGATCCCTCCAAGATCTAGATGAAAACTGGCCCTTTATGTCGAAGCGGAGTCCTCTAACGTACAGTACCGCTGCCAAGAAATCTTTCTCTGAAAAATCATAGCGGATCATGCGCCGATAAAATGCTGAAATACTCATAGACGGAGTTGTTCCCTTGATGACAACGAACCAACCATTGCATCTTGGTATCCATGTCACAATGGTAGAAGTGTGGTCTAGGGGTAAATCTGAAAATCTGTAATTACTGGTTCACTGAAAATTTCTGATGATGTTATGGATGCGTAGAGCTCGAAAAACCCTTCGATTTGGTAGGTCGCATGTCAAAAACGGACTAGAAATGAAAGAGATATGTCCAATTGAAGTTGGCGGGTCTGTTTTGTCTATTCGGGTCAGATCCGAATTCAACTCGGGTTCAGCACTTAAGTGCAAAATAGCAACTAGAAACATTGGGGATTTGAGGACTGTAGGATGGGGATCTAAGGGATGTGGTGGAGGAGGGAATTGGAAAAAGAGAAAGGGACAAAGGGGGTTTCGGTTTAGGGTTTGTTTGCCTCTATTTTGCTTTGGGCTTTTGTTGGTTGGTGGGGAAGGAGCAAAGGGGCTGCGGCTGCAGCTGGGAGCAAAAGGGGAGGCTACAGCTGGTATGTTTCCTCTTTCCTTTCTCTCTTCTTTCCTTCTTTTCTTCCCTTTTCTTCTCTTTCTTTCCTTTTTCTTTTTCTTCCCTTTTCTTCTCTTTCTTTCCTTTTTTGCCTTCACAGATCTGCCGGCGAATCTGTTTTTTTTTTTTTTGGTTGCGGGGTGCGCGGGAGCACGGGACAGAGGGGGGAGGTTCAGCGGGTGGAGCGAGAGGAAGGGGCGGCCTGCGGTGGACGGGCGGGCGGCAAAGGAGAAGGTTCGCGGTTGAAGGAGGTATGCTCTCTCTCTTCTCTCTTTTTATTTTTTCTCTCAACAGATCTGTTCTCTCTTTTTTTTTTTCTCTCAACAGATCTGGTATATTTTTTTTTTTGGATTATTGGTGACGTACCAGAAGAAGATGACGACGAATCGGCGAGGATGGTGACGATGGAACGGCGACGATGACGATGGACGACGACGATCGAAGCGAAGATCGTTCGTGGTGCGGAAACGCCACGAAGCCTGAAGCTCTGATACCAACTTGGTGTAGGCGCGCGTCGTCGAAGAGCGATAGATGGAGGCGGTGTAATCTCTTTTTGTATTTTCTTTGTAAAAGGATAACTAGTGATACGGAATCACCGAGAGGAAGTGGTGGAGGGGGTAAGAACCGTGACAAAGAAGAAAATATTAGAAGCTTAGATGAGAGGGGGCCTGAAAATACAAGGTAGGGGACTCAAATCCATGAGCCAACGAAGGCATCCGCCATCAATTTTCATTCATCTCCTCCAATGGTTACAATGGGGGCCTTTAAATAGGCTAAAAGAAAAGATAAAGATGACAACAAATTTAAAAGCCAATAATGATCCTAACAACTTGCCTAAAATAAAGATCTTAAATCTAAAAAGATATTAAAAGATATCATAAGAGATATCGTGTCTTATCCATCTATGGCAGGCTAGGATGGTCCTTCGGGTGGGCCAACGGGCTTGGGCCCAAGTCGGATCACATCAAATATAATCATCCCTGCTACTTTCGATCCCATCATCTCTAGCATCTCCTGCATTGTACGCTCCTGCATCAAGGTCGGGAACATCTCGTGCTTCTCAAGGATCGACCGTCCTCATCAAGCCATCAGGGACAACGCTGTAAAAATCTAGTGGTAGAGGTCACTGCAGGAATCGAGTGGCAAAGGTCATGTAGTGGCACAATAGTGGTATTCGGTTATGTGGTGGCTCAACTTTCTTTGCGGATAAAGGTCAGCCTCGACACTTAGGGTTTTAAAGAGGGGTGACTTAAGTGAGTTAATCTCAGCCATTGGTTTACATCAGTGGCTCCTACTAACTCACTTAAGTGAGATATAACCCAATCCAAACTCTCTTTTAGTCCCAGATCCGGCCCGGCTTGTCGTTTAAGCACCAAATCTGCCTACCTAAACCCTTTTCATCTTCTTCATTTATCCCTTCTCCCTGTACACCGTCTGAGTATCCCTGAGCTTGCTGCATGTGCTGTGCTACACGTTGATTGCGAAGTTCTTGATGTCGTGCCCTTGTGAATACCCTGAAGCTCTTGTGCTTAAGCTTTTGCCACTGTGAATGACAAGTTCTTTTGCCTTGAAGAAATTGTTTTTAATTAGATCTTGCAATCTGTGATCTGATATCTTGCTAAGCACTTATATGGGATCTGGGATGTTCTCATCATCGAGCGATTTATTGTGGAGCAGATGATGTGGCCTTGATTGAGTCACGACGGGCTTTTCTGTCACCTCTCTTGAGTATAGATGACCACCATGGGCGCTCCCATCAAGCTTCCCCTTATGAAAGTTTAGCTTACTAGATTGTCTTATTTTCGACAATTGTCTTCCACTCTTTGGATGAACCTTGCGGCATATGACTTGTGGGGGTATGTTGATGGCACGACATTGCCTCTCTTATCGTCTGAGATCTCAACCTCACTTCCTTGGCAACTTTTGACTTCTCGTCTACCGACGCTCTTGTTGTAATTTGGTCTTGTGCAAATAAGTTTATCTGTGCATACATCCTTGGTTCTATTTCTCCTGATCTTTGCTTGGAGACTCTTCAGTTTAAGACTTCCCGGGGGATGTTGTTGTATCTATCTCGAATATTTGTTTAGGTCAGTGGAGCTCGTGAGTATTAACTTTTTTCCGAGTACGAGGTCTTGACTCAGAGTGATGCACCATTCGGAAGTTCTTCGCTTCGATGTCCGCAGTCTGGCGCGAGCTTGCTATATGAAGCCTACTTACCACCCTGAGTTTGTTGCTGCTTACCGACACTATAGGGAGCGTCAATACCTCTACTAGTTCGTATGCGTCTTGAGTTCGAGCCGATACGCAAACTACGCCACAAAGACCCAGTTTCGAGTTAGGACGTTGCTCTCTTTAAGCTACTTACCGAGGAGACACCATTCAGTGCTTTAGTGAAACACTACGCCCATGTTTTGAAATATGTTCTTACTGCCACTGTTCATCCCGCTAGTCAGACAATTACTTGAGACGATAGAGGACTTGTCAGAGACATGTGTCCTTCTGGAGATAGGAGATACACCCTTCCAAGGGTCTATCATGTCAAGACTAATTTGGATGGGTCTGTTGAGTGGTACCAGCCTCATCTAGTTGCTCGTTGCTTCACGCAGGAGTACGACATTGATTACGAGAAGACTTTCACTTATGTGCGAAGATGACCAATGTTCAGATTCTTTTGGCCATTATCCCAGTTTGTTGCTGACTGTTGTGCCAGATGGATGTTAGAGATCTTTCTGAGGAGGTCTATATGCAGCCACCTACTTGTCTTTTGTCTCCGTAGCACGACTGTCATCTTCGTCGAGCCATCGATGGGCTCAAGCAGGCTTCACGTGCTTGGTTTGAGCACTTGACATCTGCAGTGCTCGCAGCTGGTTTCATCGAGAGCATGGATGACTACACCATGTTTACACGTCGTATTGCTTGTGGTACGACAATGTTTCTTTACATCGATGATATAATTATCACTAGTGATGATGCTGATACCATATCCGCTTTGATAAGAACCTCATGCATTAGTTCGAGATAAAAGATATTAGATCACTTCGCCACTTCCTTGGTCTTGAGGTTGTTTCTGCTCCTAGTGTATACTTGCTCTCATAGCAGAAATATGTCTCTGACTTGTTGAGTCGTGTCAGTCTTACCGACTCCCGAACTGTGGACACCCCACCCTGATGAAACTCAATTTGAAGCTTCGTTCCAGTGATGGCGAACTTCTCCCAAATTGCACATGTTACAGGCTCTTGTCTACCTAACGATCACGTGGTCGGACATTTCCCATGTCTCCAGGGATGTTAGTCAGTTTGTCAATGCCCTAGTTCAGTTCACTACGCTGCCCTTCTATTGATTCTTCGTTACCTTCGAGCATGTTGATTCGCTACTTGATGTTGTCGTCCTCTTCCTCTATAGAGCTTCATTCCTATTCAGATGTCGACTGGGTGCGGGATCTTATTGATCATCGGTCAACCACATGCTTCTGCGTTTTCTCGTGCGACTGGCTTATTTCTTGGTGAAGCAAGAAGCAGGACATCGTCTCTCGCTCCAGCAAATAGGCCAAGTATTGAGTCCATGGCGCAGACTACTTGTCAGGTTGTTTGGTTGCGTCGTCTTCTTGGTGACATGAGTGTTCCACTTACCTCGTCGACTCCTCTCTACTATGAGTCCGTGACAATATGAGTGTTATTATGATTGCCAGCAATCCGGTCTTCCACGTGTATGAAGCACGTCAAGATTGATTATCACTCCGTGTGGCATCGCTACTTGGACGACATCGTCTCACTTCCGAATGTGTCTTCTATAGAAGCTTACCGACTTCATTAGGAAGGCATATTATTGAGCGGTTTCGATACCTTGTTAGCAAACTCTTGGTGTATGAACCACATTGGGTTTAGGGGAGGGGGTTAGAGTATATACTTAGCCTATTGTATAAGGTTAGTCAGTCCATTCCTTGGGATATGTTCACCTTGGGTGAACCCATCTCATGTACAACATCTATGGGGCAATTACCATCTCTGAGTGATCATTCCATTCATTCCTAATATTGTCTCTCTCTCGCTCTCTCCTTGAATGCGTATCACTAGATAACGTAGGAAATCTCCAAACAACTATATTTGAAACTGGGGACATCAAATAAAACACTAAGAGTTTAATGACATTGAATCGGCTAATATTTCCTAAATTCTAGATCTAATGCACCATGATGAGCCCCTAGATACTTTTGCATCAATTTTTTTGAAAATATTGGGTGGTGCCATCTTACTTTCTAATGAAAGAATAAAAAAACTTCTTGGATTTGTGGTCATATTTTATAATTCAAAACATCTTCTTTGTTTATTTTGAAAAATCCTTCTTTATTTGGGGGGATTTGACCCCTACCAGTTTATTAATTGATAAAAAAATAATGTGAACATAGTCTCAGGAGTGGTAAACAACTACAAAACCTTACAAATAATGTAACCAAGTTTCTCCTCATCAGAATCTTGGAGGTCCGCTTTCCACATCTTCAGCCGGATACAAAATATTTATTCAAAACATCTCTATGGTGCAAAATTTGATGAACATCCCAAGCTCTTCTCCTTTTTTACATCCCAAGCTCTTCTCCTTTTCTTCTTTATTCTCATTAGCATCCGCATGGTCTATAGAGAATATAGACTACATAACCTTCCTTTGATCTGTAGCCTAATACAAATGAACTTCCAGATTCAACACAAAAAAAGCAATTGAGGAAAAGATGATAGCCGTCTTCTTTAGGACCATCACAAATAGTGCATGAGAAGTCAGCCAAACCTGGGTGCTTTTGTTTCTTCAGGTTATATCTTGTTAGAATCTTGTTCCAAGTAACTAGCCATATAATGATACTTCTTTGAATTAGTCTTAGACTCTTAGCCTCCCAAACAGGTGAAGCAATAGGATAGACAGTTCTGCCTGCATTAATACATGGTAAAAAGTAAAAACATCTAATCGAAAATAAGCTTGAAGAAATTCAACACTAAATAGCTTTGTTTCTGTTTCCTGAAACTGAGATGCTACTTGGAATTTCATAGAGAGCATCCAGCTGAGACAATAGTTGAATCGGGACATTACGCCGGAACTTTATATACCTGGTAGTAAGATTGTTCTGCACCAAGCATTTAAATCTGATAATAGCTCTCTCATTTCAGGCTTTAGCAAACACGTCTGGAAAGGGATCGTAAAAGGGACCTCCTCAAGACATATGTCCTAAAGAAGAATATTCCTCCCATAAGAATATATTTAATCTTAATTAAACCCTCTTTAGAAGTGAGAAATCTTACTGGACTGTCTACTTCGAACTTGAGGAGCCCAAAATTCTCTAGTATCTACATGTGATCTCATTGCTTCAATTGTCTCCTTGTTAGTTCTGAAGCCTCCACCGCCATTTACTTAAAAGGGCTATATTTTAATATTAAAGGTGGATAACTCCCAAACCACTTTAATCCCATGATTTACAAACCATTCCCAATTCGTTAAGTGATAATGCCCTGAGTTAGCATCAGCCCATCATGAGGAACCACGATTCCAATTTTGTTTGTCTTCTTGACAACCTATGAGGGTAAGTAGTAAAAAGCAAAATAAATAGATGGTATGGTTGATAAGACTGAATTGATATGGATAAACCTCCCACCTATGGGAAGATACTTACCTTTCCACCCTGTTAAATTGGATTCACCTTCTTTATAATAAAAAACAACTCATTTCTCATGAGCTTTTGGTCCCCAATTGGGAGGCATAAATGCTTAATTGGAAGTTGATCCAATCTACATTTTAGCATACATGCCAGGAGCTCTTTCCCCTGCTTCATTTCCTTGGTAGAGTACAGAACTCTTGGTGACTTTCTTTTCAAATAAGAAGAAATTTCCAGATTGTAAAGAATAATCATGAGGATGACTACTTGATCTTTATCAAATTGGCAAAAGAGAATGGTGTCGCTCACATAATCAAATTAGAGATGCGTCAAGATTCATCACCCAAATGTTTAAAAATATCATTGTTAACAGCTAGTTGTAAACTAGACTCAAAGACAACCAAAACCACAAATAAAATTAAAAGAAACGGAGATGAAGGGCATCCTTGTTTTAATCTCCTATCCACCTTGAATTGATTACCAGTTCTCCATTAAGCGGGCAAGAAATCTTAGAAGTAGATAGTCATAGACAATCCCAAATTAAATTAATCCAATTATCAGGAAAGCCTTTCGTTTGAAGAGCTTGAAAGAGGAATCCCTAGTATGTTCTATCAAAGGCCTTCTTGAAATCCCGTTTGGTCAAAATACCTTACTCCTTGTTTTCCTTGGATGATAGAGGACTTCTTGGGCAGTGGCCACATTGTCCAGGATGATCCGACGGTCCGACCTTTGATAAAGGCAGCTTGATTCGCGCAAATACTCTCGTCAGGGTTAGGAGATAGTCTATTGGCATGACTTTTGTTGCAATCTTGTAAATATAGTTAAATAAACTGATGGGCCGGAAGTCACAAATAGTCCCCATCTCCCTTTGAAATCGGCACCAACCAAGAGTAATGGAAACAAGAAAGGGAAGCCTTCCTAGGTAAAATTCCTTAAGAAATCTTCAAGGATCAGGATAAATGTGCTCTCGGTACTTTTGAAAAAAGGAGTGGAAAACCGTCTGGTCTAAGTGCTCCATCTCCGTTCGTATCAAAAGCAACCCTATTGTATTCATCATCCTGAAAAATTGCATCCAAAGCAGAAAAATCCACAATCCTACTCAATCGAATTCTAGTCCAATGACATTGACGAGAAATTGAGTAATCTTTGATAAACAACTTTTAAAATGGTTCGTAACTCTTGAGAGAATACCTTTTTGGTTAGTAATATTCGAACCATTTATTGAAACTTCATGTATAGTGTTCCGATTCTTCCTGCCATTCGCTCTTTTTTAGATTGGAAGTGTTGCTATCCCCTAGTTTGATCCATCTACCACGAGTGTTGTTTCAACTTTCCACATTATTCTTCTCTGAGAATAATTTTCTTAAGAACTTTCGTCAGCTTGGGAAAATCCTCCTTATCGATATCACTAATAGGGGGGGGGGGAGGGGGGGAAGATTCAGTTTTAACCTCTAAAGCATTAATTTTAGAAAGAATAGTGAACTGGTTCCTCTTCACACTATGAAAATGAGTGATCTCCCAGCATTGGTTTTCTGCCGCTGGAAGCAAAATTTGTTTACTAGCTTCTGTAGAGGCAATACAATTGTGCCTTCTTGACTTTTTGTAGTCTTTTTTTCATATCAAAAAACTATGCGGTTCAAATCTTGTTATTATGTTGAACATAACTTTTTATTTTAGTAAGGGTAGCATGAATTTATTGTCTTCTATCCATGTCTGCATTTTTTCGATGGTTGACATAGCTATCTTTTTCAGTGTGCTTCTTCTTGGTGTATCTGTTGAGCCATTCCATTACCGGGAAGATACGTCAAATTTTAATTCTTTTCTGTGGGGCACATTTCTCTCTGCTGTACATCGTTCAGCTGAATCTAGTCTCAAAAGCTTTGGGGCACAGCAGTTCCTTAGCTATGACAATTCTTTCACATTTAGGTCAGTCTGAATAAATTGTTATAATTTCTACTCATTTGATTTCATGAAAATGGTAAAAAACTCTTGTGACTATCTGATCTGCATAAAGACTAAAATTTGATTAATATGTAATTCCTTTGTTAACTTTTTCAAGGGTAGTAGAGAACCAAGTTAAGTTCATCATCAAATTTTACTTTTGAAGTTTTTTTTGTTGCCGTATTTATAGTGTATGTGCTGTATCTATCAAGAGAAATAGCTTTTAGGTATCATGACAATTGTTATATTCAGTTAATTATATATTGTTCATATCAGCTCATTAACTGTTTATTGCCATGTTCTGAGGAGAAATGCACTTCTTGGTAAGGTGTACTGGTGCAAGTATTTTTGTTTCGCTGATGGTAGGATGGAGGTTGGTTAGTGCCATTTTGGTAATTGGATGCAGTTTTACATAAGATAATTAAGGATGGGTAGTATGGGTACAACATTATGAAGTCGATATGACATGATTGTTGTTATTGAAATTTGAATTGGTGCTATCCATGTTGTTATGTGCGGTCGCATATGCACATATTCGCCATAAATGCGGGATGGATGCATAAATCTTTATATTCGGCAGTGTTCTAAAAAGCGGCCTAGGCGGCCCCCCACCGCCCGGCCTAGCCCTAGGCGGTGGAGAAAATCGGCCAGGCTCCCAGGCGGGGCTAGGCGGCCGCCTAGGCGGTCCCAGGCGGGCTGGGCAGGCCAAGCGGGCTAGGCGGGCTAGGCGGTCTGGGAGGGCTGGATGGTATAAGTTACAGCCCAAATTAAATCACAACCGTTCGTTGCATACTTGCATGCCATTTGGAGTAGGGGCCGATTGGTGCAACAGACGGTTGTGATCAGTTTTATCTGTTGATCCTCTTTTATCTGTTATAAAATCAAAAAAGATATGGGTTATTTTGACTTTACCCCCCATATTTTGCCTTGAATTAGACTTTACCCCCCATATTTTCATTAATTAGACTTTACCCCCCAAAACTAACTGTTCCGTCAGCTCACCATCTAAGAGAAAGGGTGAGCTGACGGAAAAGAAATAAAGTTTTAGAGGGTGAGCTGACGGAACAGTTAGTTTTGGGGGGTCTAATTAATGAACATATGGGCGGTAAAGTCTAATTCAAGGCAAAATATGGGGGGCAAAGTCAAAAAAACCCAAAAGATAAAAATCAGGATTCGCAGGCGGCAGGATTAGGTTTTCTGTCGTCCCTCTCCAGCGCCAGCCCCAGCCCCAGCCCCAGCCCCGACAGCCTCCGCCTCCAGCTGCCAGCCCGATCACCGACGCCGCCTCCAGCGCCAGCCCCGACAGCCTCCGCCTCCAGCTGCCAGCCCGATCGCCGACGCCGCCTCCAGCGCCAGCCCCGACAGCCTCCAGCGCCGCCTCCAGCGCCAGCCCCGACAACCTCCAGCGCCGCCTCCAGCGCCAGCCTCCAGTGCAGCCCCGACCGCCTCCTTCTCCAGCGCCAGGCTGCGCAGCGACCTCGACGCCCTTTTTTTTTTTTAATCCGGCCGACATCAGAGCTTAGCCCGATCTCAAAAGCTCAGCCCTTTTTTTTTTTATCCGGCCGACCTCAGTGGCGTCACTCGTCAGTGCTCAGCCCTATTGTCGCGATCTCGACGCTCAGCCCGACCTCAACGCTCAGCCTATCGAGAGGGTTTACCCTCTTCTCCTTGGCCGACATCGCTCACAGAGTAATTTTTTTTTCCAAACTCTGAATTGTGTCCTCTCGCTGAATTGTGTTATTTGTGCAACCTATCAAAATAAAACAATAAAAAAGTATTAACTATTAGTATTAAGGCATCAAATTATTCTTTCATTTGTTTTTCATTTAAAGAAATCAATGAACATATATATCATAATATGCATCAGATTATAACTTATAAGCACATGCTCTTTGAAAATAATGGTTAGGATAATCTTGAATTTATAGTAATTTTAAAACATATATATTATATATAATATCAAAAAAATAATTAAAATAATTAAAAAATACCAAAACGCCTAGGCGCCGCCTAGGCCGCCTAGGCGCTAGAAGGCCCCCCACCGCCCGACTAGCGCCTAGCGCTTTTTAGAACCTTGATATTCGGAGCCTGCACATGTGAAGAAGCACTTATGCGGCCGGCCGCACAAAATCAATTGTCAAATTTTGTACTGTTGTACTTGTGGGGACACAAGGTACTTGTGCAGACGTATATCGACACTGTAGTAGTCAATTTTTCGATCGATGGGGTTGTGTGCCACACAGTCGCTTATGCGGCAGCACATGTCCAACAACTCTTTTACCCCCTCAAGCCTATAAATAGGCCTCCAATTCACTCATTCTTCACCCCAAATCCATCCAATTTCTTCTCTAACAACTTCTAAACGTCCCCACCGGTTATTTCATTGATGACTAACATGGGCGAGGGATCCTACATTCAACGACAATGATCCTCTGAAGTGGTTCAAGACACATGATCCAGATGGTAATACGAACACTTCAAAAGTCCGATATAGAAAAATATTACAGTCTGTTAGCTCTGCAACTACGAAGCCAAGAGTTGCATTGCAAGGCTCAAGCAACATTTGTTATATCCTCCAGGTTTCGACGCCAAGAAGTGCCCACCGCCAACCTTCTCAAGAAGATAATGATGCACATGCAGATGACCACTAGGGGCCCAATACGCACCCGTCGTCGCAGTAGATGTAGGTACACCAAGTGTGAGTCTGAATAGGAGGAGCATGTATGGTAGGAGAAGTTGGGCCATAGTACGAGGAAGATAAGAAGTAAGTGGCTCCCTCTACGCCCCCAGCGGACTGAAGGCCATGGTTTTACACTTCAGTTTCGTGTCTTCTTTAGGTCCAGGCAAAAACCAAAATTTTGGCTGAAATTTCGACCAAAATGGTGAAAAATTTTCAAAATGATAAATAAAAGTTTTTTTGCTAGTTTTTTTAATTTTAAAATTAATTTTTTTTATAGTTGTGCATACATCTCCAGCATGATCCAACAAAATTTGGTGGATCCGAGGCGAGATCAGGATCATCAGGCAAAAACCGACAATATGGCCGTGAATCCGATGACAAGATCTAACAAATTCAGGTCGAGATTCGGCAAAATCTGCGAAACAACGAAACTTCCACGAAGTGGATAACAAAACTGGGGGGCACATGGTATCAGTGTGCCCCCACTATTTCGGTTGAAATTTCGATGAAATGACTTCTTTTCTAATGAAATCCTAAAACTTCTCCTAAATCCGAATGGGTCCAGATTTTGAACCCCTTTTCGTTTTGCACGCGGCCAAAAAAAAATATCGGTGAAATTTTGGTATTTCGATCGAAATTTCAAATCATGCTGAAAGCAACCAGGCAAGGGAAAGCAATGAATTGGCCCTCTCCTTGTTGGAAAGATTATATATTCTTTTAATATACCATTTTTTAAACTTAAAATGAATGCAGTAGGGTAGCATTTTACTAGTTGTGTTAATTATTTTTAATTCAAAATTCAGCAAAAATATGGCACTAACAACAATGTGCAACTACACAATCGCATATGTGATCAACTCCTGGTGAGTTGTGCAACTGCACAATCGCACACATGATGTTTTAATTGAAGTATCATGGATTATGTACATTCTAGTTTATTGTATGTGTACTGAACCTAATGAAAAGAATTACAAGAGAGAATCATGGTTTGAAGGATCGTCGAAACCAATCCGGATCGGATTGATTTCGGACGGGTCCGATCCGTAAACCCCCCGATCCACTACTTTCAGTCCGGAGGAGAGAAGAAGAGAAGAAAAATATATATGGATTGGCGCTGATCGCCGTCGTCGGCCGATCACTGGCTTCCCTCCCCCCCTCTCCCCCTCTCAAACCCTATCCCGTGAAGAGTGAGTTATAACTTATAACTTACAAGTTATATAAGTTATAAGAGCATCTCCAACGGCCTCGCTTGAGGCAGTTGACCCAGCAAAACTGGCGACAATTAGTGGTTAAAGCCCTCCAACGGACTCCTTTACGAATCGCCACATGGCCCACATTTAAAATGCTAGGTGTTGGCTCGCCCCATTTCCTGGCTCGTTTGGGGATTGCTAGATTTTATTTTGCAGGGAGTGGGTAGGAAGGTAGTGGGATGCGTATGCTTAAATAAACCCAAGTGCTGAATTTAAACAACTAAATACAGATTTCAGCATATTATAATCAGATTTCAGCAAAGCTTATAATCACGATTCATCATTCATTCAATCCCAATCAGATTTAATTCAATGAAGTAAATAAGACTGGCAAGATAATACTTAATTTCAGATTGAAATAACCAAATTCCAGCAATGATAACTTACACAATCTCAAAATAATAAGTCAACGTTTCAAAGAACCATAGATCTAATCGATAAACCCTAATGGATGAGATTCTCGGAAAACCAAGGATTATTTTGAAACCCTAATGTAGATTCAGCAATAAGGCCGGTTAGGGAAAAAGAAAGATATCACATGAAAGTATCGAGGATCGATTTCAAACCGTGCTTTGGTCAATGCCGGCTGCTGACAGGAATTCCGTTGTTGCAGATGAAAGGGGCGGAGGGGGAGGCGTGGTCCAGAAGAAAGGTTGAAGAAGCCGAGACGATTGATCTGTGAAGATGGAGGAACTCCGCGTCGATCTTCCGCGAAGTCGTAGACGAATGACGTGGCAACGAGGTAGAAGCTTGCGGAAGGAAGAAAAGACTAGATGCAAGGAAGATTCTTCGGAAGGGATACACCGAACAAGCGAGCCGCTTCTCCGTTCTAGGGTTTCAATTTCATATCATCATCCCCTTCTCAATTAGGGTTTATGGAATTTATAGGGGATGAAACACAAAAGACACAAAATAGGAAGGAAAGAGAGAGGGACGCGCGGGTAGGGAGAGAGAGAGAACCGCGGGAAGAGAGAGAGGGGCGGGTGTGTCCGCGGGAGAGAGAGAGAGGGCCGGTCGGTTGGGGTTTTGGCTAGGGTTTTGGGTTTTTTGATCTCCTTCGAATCTCATCCATTGAGATTTATCCTAACTTAAGATCCTACGGCTAGCAACCTAACATAGAAACGAGTCAGTTCGGCATCTATGGCTCGAACCGGATGCGAACATGGCTCGCACCTACCCAAACCAGAAATAAAATTGCAAATAACTAAAGATCCGTCAATCGGATCGAAATAAAATAAAAACCAAAGTCTTAGATCTTCGAATGAGCTTTCCACTGGTGCAGACGGATCGACGATCGGCTTCCTGGATCTCCGTAGGGAACGAAAATACGCCATCAGCTGTAGCAAATCTGCACGTAGTAGGCTCGTCTGCATCAAGTCCCCCGGACTCAAAAGAACTCGACTCCTGTCGAGCAAGGTCCTAGATCCGGTGGAGACTCCCCTGGAAGTAACTGCAACCGCTGCATCTGCTCGAACTGCTCTCCCGGGTCCGGTGGCCAAGTAATCCGCCTCAAGTACGCAGCGACTCCATCTGGCATCCCCGGCCCCTCAACGCCAAGCGAAGACCTGAAAGCCAAAACCAACATCCTCCGCGGCAGGATAAGATCGTCAATATACTCAGATAATTTTATGTGATAATAGGGAAATAGGTTGACATGAAATTCAAATGACGTATGAAAAGAAAGGCCGCGGGAGCATAATGTGTTGCGGGTCATCGGCTTGCGCAATAAGCAATGGTTTATTTGAAAGGCCATGGGGTGCGGGTGCAATATGTGGTGCTCAAGGTGGCCTGCGCGCGGTGTAAAACAAGTGGATTCTAGACGACGAAGATATGTCAGGCAATCATTGTCTGAATGCAGTGAATAAAATAAGAAATTAAAGAACTCATCATGCCACTTGTTATGACTTCGAAAAATTAAAGATGATGGGTTGTCTGAAATCTAAAAGCATGAGTCATAAGTACCCTGCCTTGAAAAGTGATCAAACGTGCCAAAATCTTCATTAATGTTAAACTCAACACTTGGATGATATGGATGCACATATGATTGGTCTATGAATGTGTAGATGTCAGGCAAATGATGAATGCGAGTGTCATGGATGCCTACGGACTCTAAATGCGATGTGCATGCAATGGAATGCAGAATGTTGTCTAATCCCTTCTTAATTGGTAGCGAATCAGATGAACACCCAACTAAATTATCGGCGAATGGTGGCATGGGATGGTTCTGACTCAGAAGAGCATGAGGTGCATGGGATCGGTGTTTCCTAAAACATGTGGGCCATAGGGTGACGTTGATGCCGTCCTTAAGGAAGGTATAGGTGTTGGCTCTACCGTGATATTGTGCATCTTGGTCAAACTGCCATGGACGCCCAAGGATAACGTCAGCCACCTCTAAAGGAAGGACATCACACCAAATCTCATCGTGATATTGCAGCCCAATTGACAACTTTGCCAAACAACAATGGGTCACCAACTTGCTCGTGGTGTTGTCTAACCAGGATGTTTTGTAAGGATGAGCCAATGGTTTGACTTTCCACGTCTTACTCCTGACAACCGCTTTATTGATCAGATTGGTGGTACAACCTCCATCGATCAAGACACAAAGGTCCATGCCATTAACATTGCAGACTGTTCGGAACAACTCGAACCTCTGGTTCTTGCAGTGTGGCTTTGGGGGTCCTCCACAGAGCTCGTGGGGAAGTAACATCATCTCCACAGAGCTTTGGGGGTCCTCCACAGAGCTCTGTGGAGGACCCCCAAAGCCACACTGCAAGAACCAGAGGTTCGAGTTGTTCCGAACAGTCTGCAATGTCAATGGCATGGACCTTTGTGTCTTGATCGATGGAGGTTGTACACCAATCTGATCAATGAAGCGGTTGTCAGGAGCAAGACGATTGATCTGTGAAGATGGAGGGGGAGGCGTGGTCCAGAAGAAAGGTTGAAGAAGCCGAGACGATTGATCTGTGAAGATGGAGGAACTCCGCGTCGATCTTCCGCGAAGTCGTAGACGAATGGCGTGGCGACGAGGTAGAAGCTTACGGAAGGAAGAAAAAGACTAGATGCAAGGAAGATTCTTCGAAAGGGATACACCGAACAAGCGAGCCGCTTCTCCGTTCTAGGGTTTCAATTTCATATCATCATCCCCTTCTCAATTAGGGTTTATGGAATTTATAGGGGATGAAACACAAAAGACACAAAATAGGAAGGAAAGAGAGACGCGCGGGTAGGGACAGAGAGAGAACCGCGGGAAGAAAGAGAGGGGCGGGTGTGTCCGCGGGAGAGAGAGAGAGGGCCGGCCGGTTGGGGTTTTGGCTAGGGTTTTGGGTTTTTTGATCTCCTTCGAATCTCATCCATTGAGATTTATCCTAACTTAAGATCCTACGGCTAGCAACCTAACATAGAAACGAGTCAGTTCGGCATCTGTGGCTCGAACCGGATGCGAACATGGCTCGCACCTACCCAAACCAGAAATAAAATTGCAAATAACTAAAGATCCGTCAATCGGATCGAAATAAAATAAAAACCAAAGTCTTAGATCTTCGAATGAGCTTTCCACTGGTGCAGACGGATCGACGATCGGCTTCCTGGATCTCCGTAGGGAACGAAAATACGCCATCAGCTGTAGCAAATCTGCACGTAGTAGGCTCGTCTGCATCAGAAGGCCATTGGAGTATGAAAAACTATATATACAAAATTAGAAAAACTATAGAGAATTAGAAAAAAAATAAAACATTTAGAAATTTAGAAAAAAAAAATAGAAAGAAACTACAGAAACTCCAAAACCGACCTTAGTGGTGGCTCGACCGAAACTGATAATAAAAACCTTGCTAAGTATTACAACAGTGTGTCTATGACATGCGAACTAATGTATTTATAAGTTCATAAATGAGAACATTATATAAACCACAGTGCAAAACAATTTATTTTTCTAAATAATAGTTGTGAATTCCTTTTCTTCCTCCTTGTAATGAGAAGCTATTTCCATTTATATGTATATATGTAGTAAATTTTACAAGTGATAATTGTCGGTATTGAAATTTCTTAGCCAAAGGTGGCTGAAAATTTCAAGCCCAAAAAGCCTGCAAAGTGATTTGACACGAGACCGAGACCCGACCCGGCCGTCCCTACCTATGGATAGCACCCATCGGCCCCAGTACCGAGGCGACTCGGCCCCACCAACCAGTGGGGCCCACTAGTGATTTAATTATCGTTATCGTTGTGACTTGTCGTTATCGCCAAGTATTCCGGAGGAAAAATCGGGGATTTATCGTCATTATCGCTAAAAATTGGGGAAACAAGGTAAAAATGGACAAAATATAGGTTTTTGGTGTTTTTTTTATATCCCGATAGGATGTGTACACCATTATGACCGAAAACATATAAAAAATAATCATTTATTCTAAGGGACACTCAATTGAGTCTATAGATGAGTGCGAACTGTCCGACACTTTCTGTAAATTGTCAAATACTTTCCAACACTATGAATTAAACAACCACAATAAGATAAACAATTTGAAACATGATTAACATCGTATATAATAACTTGTCTTTAATGCTAATTTTTTAAAAATTTGGATAGCATGTAGATCAAATGTCTAGTAGTGACATACTAAAATTGTATTGGGTTAAATAGATGAAAATCCATAAATTCATAAATCCCAATTAATTTCATGTTAACTACATGATAAATATGTTGAACCATGTCAAACTTGATGCATAACATGTTTATCTTCTTATTTTGTTAAGATCTTAAAAGCAAGGTTCGAAATATTCCATTTCCATCAATATTTCGACATAGTTGATATGGAAATATTTCGACAGTGTGGAAATATTGTGATTTTATAGAAATGGTGGAAATATTGATTTTTCATGGAATTTTTCAGTGAATCTCTGGATAGTCATAAACCAAGTATATATACACCATTTAGAACACTCAGATAATATTTGTACCCTATCTAATGGTGTAGAGCTTCATAAAACATGTATTTTGTATTTGAGTCTGTGGGTCTTGTGCAGTCTTGTTTGGTCCTATTTTGATCTATCCGTTTTAAATGGTTTTTAATATTTTTTGTGGATAAATATTTTCAAAATAAAGATTAGTTGATTGTTAAAATAATGCTTTAAACAATTTAGAAAACGGACTTAAAACAAGAAAGTTGGGCATGTTTGAAATCTTGCAAAAATTATGTTGAAACACGAAACACTGTTTTTTTACAAAGTCTGGAAAAAAGAGTTTTTATAAAAAAAAGTTTTTATTCATTCAAAATTTTTCTGGACCATGGTTTTCTAGATGTACTTGTAGTTTTACATCTTGTGGAATTTTTTGAGATAAAAAGGAGTTGATTTAACCATTTTTCTCAACATACAAATTTTATGAAAAACCGAAAAAACTGTTTTTCTCCTACTAAAACTGAAAGTATACTTTTTTATTCACTTGGTTTTTTATTTTTTTGATATTTTTATTGAAATCAAATGAGGGGGTATTTGCTTATTTGCATGTAATAAGAGAAATTTACTTAAATGTTATTATATGTAAATAAACTACTAAGAACCAAGCCCCCAGCCCCCTTTTATAACCAATCAGTCCTAACATTTCGGTGCCAAACTCTCGAAATTTCGCTAAATTTCCCGAAATTTCCACGGAATTTATGTGTCTCGGTCTCTTTTGGCATGATATATCGCGATATTTTGTGCCGACAAATATATCGTGTGAAATATCACGATATTCTTGTGATTCCCATTTCGTTCGATACAGCATATGAGATTTCGTGTCGAGGTTTCATAAAACCGAGATATTTCGTGATTTACTTTGAGATTTTGATCCTTAAGAGTAATAAAAAAAAAAAGGTTTACAAAAATATCTCAACTTTGAATCTTTGAAAAATCGTCAAATCGGTGAAGAAAATCCCCAAATCCACAAATAACAAGTTATGGTATTGGTGGCCTTATATTTGGTTTAGAAATCCAATCTAAAATAAAAAAGACATAAAACGGAGGAAAATCCCTCTCCGGGTGAAATTTGGCGATATCTACGAAACTGGGCAACTTTTCCCCATTTCTAGAGTTTTATATCATTATATGGGTTGTATCCCAATTTAACCAACAATGGGGATAAATTAGCGATTTCGGCGATAAATTGGGGATTTCGGCGATATGTCACTGATAAATGGGGGATAAATCCCTGATATCATGTAAAAAGGGGATTTTGGGTGGTTTTTGTATCGCCGGCGCCGCCTGGGGGATAAGAGGGAAAATCAGGGATATATTGCCATTTATCGGGGATACTTAAAACCCTGGGCCCACCGTTCCGTCTACTAGGGTTGTACGACCTCGTGCCAGGCTAGGTCGGCCTCACCCAGGGGAAAAAGAAAAAAAAGGAAAAGTAAAGAAAATTGAAAGAAAAGAAAAAAAAAGAAATGAAATGAAATGAAAAGAGGTGGTATTGCGGACGTTTACCAAATGTGGATCTGCACCGATCCTAACAATCCAACAATCAAAACACTAGACAGGGTCGTCATCGATCAAGTGCGAAAACGGTTCAAGCCATTAATGGATAAACCCAAATCAAATCAAAGACTATAACCGCCCAAGATAAATAAGGAAATAAATTTGACGGTTATGGAGAGGTAAAGGGAAAAGATATTTGGGTAACAATAAAGATCATACCATATCTCTTCCCACCTACCTCTCCCTCGCCTATAAAAAGAGGTTGACAACAAGAGAAGTAGTGGCCCTGCATGAAAGAAGGCAATGCTTCGACACTTGAAGATCGAAGGTTTCGCAAGGCTCGGGCAAGCATATCCATCAGGGGAGTTCCTACTTAGTCCTATAAAAAGCAATGTTCTAAAAAGTGGCCCAGACGGTTGCCTAGGTGCTGGAAGGCCCCCCACCACCTAGTGTAGCCCCTAGGCGGTACAGAAAAGCCGCCCAGGTAGGCTGGGCTTTCATTTTTTTGAATCTAGTCTATGTCCAATTCAATGCCAAGATCATCAATAAGAAGAAAATGGGGAAGAAGCAAGAAGTAGATGTATTACTAGCAACGAAAGCTAGTAAGACTCAAGGATAGATTATTGATGGTGGTGATGATGAAGATGTCGACGTTGGTTCGGGACTTACTTGGTGAATGGTTGGAGAGGCGGTAGGAGCGAATAGTGTTCTAGTGCCTAGGAGAAGTTCTAGAAACGTCGATGGTAGCTCTTCATCCCCGTAAAGTTAGAGAACTTCATGAAGAAGATTTTATATCAGATAAGGAGACAGACGAAGAGTGTGTTGAGGTGATGTATTTTAAGTCTGTTAGACCCAAAAAGGAAAATAGAAAACTGAGATTTGGGAGTAAAAGCTCATTTTACTCAATGGGGCAAATGCCCTATATATCACTATACAAAGGATAGGGTCACCAAAGGGTGAGCATACCCAAAAGGGACTAAAAGAGCCTATACAAGGATTAAGAATGAATCTACGCACTCTAGCACCCCCCCTCAAACTCAAGGTAGATCATACACCAAGAGTTTGCCAAGTAGATAACGAAAACGCTGAATAGTGTGTGTCTTCGTAAAGAAATCTGCAAGCTGCTCTGTAGAAGACACATGTGGAAGTTAGATAGTGCCATCCTTATAGCGATGTCGAACAGAATGACAATCCAGCTCAATGTGCTTTGTGCGCTCGTGAAATACCGGATTGCTAGCTATTTGAATAGCACTCTGGTTGTCACAGTGGAGGGAAGTCGACGAGGTCAGATGAACACCCATATCCTCGAGTAGGTGACGCAGCCAAACGACCTCACACGAAGTGCGTGCCATAGCACGATACTCGGCCTCGGTACTAGATAGCGAAACAATCTCCTGCTTTTTGCTTTTCCAGGAGATGAGCGAATCACCTAGAAAAATACAGAAGCCAGTGGTGGATCGTCGATCAGTGGGATCGCCCGCCCAGTCTGCATCGGAAAAGGCACGAAGCTCCAATAAAGAAGATGAAAACAGCAAGGAGTGAGTCACCGTGCCTCGAAGATAGCGAAGAATCCTCAGTAGTGCGGTATAGTGAGCGGAGCGAGGAGCGCTGACAAACTGACTAAGAACTCGAACGGCATGTGCAATGTCCGGGCGAGTGATAGTCATATAGACAAGAGCACCAACAAGCTGGCGGTAGCGCGTGGGATCCGAAAATAGCTCGCCATCAGTGGGACAGAGCTTCACGTTAAGCTCCATCGGTGTATCCAAGGTCCGTGAATCAGGAATCGCAGCACGTCTCAGTATATCAAAAGTAAACTTCTGCTGAGAGACTAAGTATCCCCGGGGAGATGAAGCAACCTCAAGGTCGAGGAAGTAGCGAAGCGGACCAAGGTCTTTCATCTCGAACTGCTGCTGGAGGTGCCTCTTCAAAGAATCGATAGTAGCAGTATCGTCACCGGTAATGATCATGTCATCAACATAGAGAAGCAATATCGCATGACCATGAGTAGAGGTATGAGTGAACATAGCATAGTCATTCATACTCTCTGTAAAGCCGGCTGCAAGCACTGAGGACCTGAAGTGCTCAAACCAAGCCCGAGGAGCTTGCTTAAGCCCATAAATGTCCCGACGAAGACGGCAAAAATGCTGGGGAGGAGTCAAAAGACTAGAGGACTCATGTAGACCTCTTCAGAGAGATCTCCATGAAGAAATGCGTTCTTCACATCCATCTGGAAGAGTGGCCAGCGACGAGCAGAAGCAACTGCTAACAGAGTCCGAACAGAAGTCATCTTCGCAACAGGGGCGAAGGTCTCCTCGTAGTCAATGCCATGCTCTTGAGTAAAACCACGAGCAACTAGACGGGTCTTGTATCTCTCAATTGATCCATCGGAGCGAGTCTTGATCCGATAAACCCCGCGATAACTAATTGGATCCTTCCCTAGAGGAAGAGGAACGAGCTCCCAAGTACCAGTCTGTTGAAGGGCCTGCAACTCCTCGGCCATAGCCTGCTGCCAGTGCGGAATCTGAACTGCCTCACGGTAAGTCTGTGGCTCCTGAAGAGAGTGAATAGTCGCAAGGAAGGACTGAAAATGGGGCGAGTAAGAAGCAATCTGAGAAAAACCATAACGATCAGGTGGATGCCTTTCACGCTCAAGATAGCGCGTAGAGGGAGCAGAAGACCCAACGTCACCAGCACTTGAGAGTGGCAACGAAAGTGATAAACCTGAAGTGTCTGCAGCAGAAGTGGTAGCAGGCGAAGCAGGCGGAACTGGTGAAGCTGGCAGTACAGGTGGAGCGGGCTCTGGCTGGCGACGAGCATATGTATAAATGACAGGTAGGTGAATGGGCTCAGGCACCGTAATAGGGACAGTAGGAGCGTCCGGAGTTACTGGGGTAGGGAGGAGACCCGAAGAGGAACTAGGATTCTGAAGGGAAGACAAGTCCGAAGAGGAGGATCCTGAGAAGAAAGGTGTGTCCTTGAAGAAGGTCATGTGTCGAGATAAGCGGATACGACGAACAGATGGGTCATAGCAACGCCAACCCTTGTGCTCAGAACTGTATCCTAAGAAGACACACTTGGCCGACCGAGGAGAAAGTTTTGTACGCTCCCCAGGTAGAAGCAAGACAAAGCTGGTACAACCGAAAGTTCGTAGAGCTCTATAGTTGGGAATAGTTGAATAGAGCCGCTGAAATGGGGACTGACCAGCAAGAAGGGGGGAAGGTGTCCGATTAATCAGATGAACAGAGGTAAGAATAGCTTCAGCCCAGAAGTGGCGAGGAACTGAGGCAGAGAACAAAAGAGACCGAGCAGTCTCAAGAATGTGATGATGCTCCCTCTCGGCAACCCCATTCTGTGCAAGTGTGTAAGGACACGACTGCTGGGGTAGAGTACCGTGAGAGAGGAGAATGTCACGAAACTCAGAAGAAAGATACTTTCGAGCGCCATCTGAGCGAAAAACCTTAATTCATTTTCCAAACTGAGTATGAACCATACTAGTGAAATCACGATAGACCTGACTCACATCGGACCTACGGCGCAGGAGGATCACCCAGGTGAACCGAGAATAATCGTCAATGAAAATGACGTAATAGTGAAAACCAGACATGGACGAAATATGTGATGGTCCCCAAATGTCAGAGTGAACAAGGTCGAAAGAAGAAGTAGACACAGACTCACTGGAGGAAAAAGGAAGAGCCGAGTGCTTAGAAAGCTGACAACTCTTGCAGGGAGACGGAGGAGTGAAAGAGATATTACCCAAGTGTCCAGACTGAAACATGCTTCGAAGACGCATCGCAGAGGGATGCCCAAGGCGGCGATGCCACAGGTCGGTAGTGGAAAGAGCAACAACACATGAAGCAGCGGAGGGCAAGGGAACATGAAGTTGCTCTAAACTGTACAGGCCACCATGTCTCCGTACTGTCCCAATCTGACGGCCAGTGCGAGGGTCTTCCACCACACAAGAGGACGCTGAGAAAGTAACAGTGAAACCGCGATCCCGTGAGAACAGTAGCTTTGAGCAAGTGATGTTCAAAGGAGACCCGTCGACAGTGCGAAGCTGCAACTGAGGAGCAACACCTGTACATCCCGTGAGAACAGTAGCGTCGGAGGTCAAGTGATGAGCACATCCGGGAGTGAGAGACAACCACTGGGGTCAGAAGATGTGGAGATGGAGCCAGAGCAAGTGATGTTCAAAGGAGACCCGTCGACAGTGCGAAGCTGCAACTGAGGAGCAACATCTGTACATCCCGTGAGAACAGTAGCGTCGGAGGTCAAGTGATGAGTAGCTCCTGAGTCAAAGATCCAAGAACCGCTAGAGAGACTCAGATGGCATTGACCATGAGAAGACGAATTGGCACAAGAACCACCAAAAGTCGCTTTGATCGCCATCGCACTGCACTTTACTTCACTGCACCTCACAATACTGTACTTTACTTCACTGCATCTCACATCACCTCAATGCACTGCACTTTACCTCACAACACAGCACTTTACTTCACTGCACCTCACAATACTGCACTTTACTTCACTGCATCTCACATCACCTCAATGCACTGCACTTTACCTCACAACACAGCACTTTACATCACTGCACCTCACAATACTACACTTTACTTCACTGCAACTCATAGCACATCAATGCACTGCACTTTACTTCACTAGTTTAATTCACTGGTTTACTTCACAGCACAAAAGAAGTCAAGTGGAGAATAAACTAGTAACATACAAAAGGAGTAAACTAGTGATGGGAATAAACCCATGAACTGAACGGAACTGAACCGAACCAATCTTTGATCTGAACTAGTGAGGAGAATAAACCAAATTGAACCATTCTCTGAACTGAACCAATGAGAAAAATAAACTAAACTGAATCAATTTCTGCACTGAACCAGTGAGAAGAATAGATCAAACTGCACCAAAGAGAGCCTGAACCGGACCGATGATGTGGCAAATAAACTTAAGTGAAGTGGATCTGACCGCAGGTTTGATGGACGGCTGAGATGAGAGCTGAGATCAACTTATACTTAGGGTTTCCTTCTTCTCTGAGCCGCCGGCCTCATGCATCTGAAGCATATGCAAGCCTGCAGCGATAGAAACCTGCAGATCGAGCCCCGCAGCAATTGAAATCCACAAAGCCAAAGATCTGAAGTCCGCAGAGCCCGCAAAGTCTTCTCCTGCTCCCTCTCCGTCGAGAAATCTGCAGCAAACAAGAGTAAGGCCAGAGATCTTGATCTTGAAGATCTAATACCACGAGCCTTGAGGTCTTGAAGAAACGTCGATGATTAGATCCAATGAAGGCTTGTGAATAAGACTTCGATCTCAAAGCTTGATGCAGATGAAGCTATTGATGCAGATGAAGCATCAAATGAAGCTATCGATGCAGATGAAGCTTCGTTGAAGCTTTGATGAAGGCTTTGATCTGGATTGAAGAGATCTCTACCAAAGGCCTATGGAAGCTCTGATACCATGTTAGACCCAAAGAGGAAAATAGAAAACTGAGATTTGGGAGTAAAAGCTCATTTTACTCAATGGGGCAAATGCCCTATATATCACTATACAAAGGATAGGGTCACCAAAGGGTGAGCATACCCAAAAGGGACTAAAAGAGCCTATACAAGGATTAAGAATGAATCTACACACTCTAACAAAATCTAATGAAGATAGAGTCTTAGAGGGATATGGAGAAGAAGAAGAGTACTACGAGTCTAATATTGTAGCTTATAGGATAAATGTTGGATTTTGTGACTTTTTGTTTTGGATTGTACTAGAATCTTGGATACTTTATCATAATAGCATGCTTCCTTTTGTTGATCTTGAATTTATGGTTTGAATTTTACTAAAGTCATGCATATTATCTCATAATATCATGTTTGTTTTTGTTCTTGTTAATATTGAATTTATGGTTATCTAATACTTGTTCTTTAAAATTATGGTTGGGATGATCTTGAATTTATAGTAATATTAAAACATATATGCTATATATAATATCAAAATAATAATTAAAATTATTAAAAATAGTCAAAAAGCCTAGGCGCTAGGCGGCCCCCCACCGCCCAACTAGCGCCTAGTGTTTTTTAGAACCTTTATAAAAAGTTCTCCATCAAGAAGCACACACGTGGAGATTGACAAAGCTACGCTCCGTCCACGATGAAGAATGCCCGGAGAAAGACGCTTAAAACACATCTTGGCGAAACGAACCCTTTGGCCATCGGTCATCTTGTACCAATCAAAGTATGACTCCATATCTGCTAACCAATTGGTAAAGCCCTTCGGATCCATACGCCCTTCAAAACTAGAGACATCCACTTTGCCTCTTTTCATCATGTCTACGTCATGGTATCTACGGTATCCTCGCCCACGCTCAAACAACTCATCCCCAAAATCATCATAATCATTCTCTCTTGCATCCCAGTGATGTGCACGTGATGCATGATGTGCAAAAGGTGCCTGAGCACGTGCTTGAACATGATAATGTGCTCGGGGTGGAGCAGGTGCTCTCATGTTGTGCATGTGATCCCTAGGAACCTCTGTGTGATCAGCTCTTTCATGTGGACACCTTCTGTAGGATTTTTCCCAATGTTGTTCCCAACCACGGTGTTTTCCCCTCCGAGTGGAGTAGTAACATGTGGGACACTATTAAGATTTTTATTGGGATTTGGTGCCTCTAATTGTGCAATGTGAGCATTAAAAATTTCCACTTCAGTTTCTAAGACCTGAATCCTTTGGCAGATTTTATCTAACAGATTGTCTCGCTGTATATTAGTCCTACATCCTCTATACAACTGACCCGATCAAGTTGCCATACGATAAAACTAGGCTCTGATACCAAATATGTTGCAGGACAATCAATAGAGGCCGACGGATGCTATGATATGCAAGCCAGTTATGATCAAACAACCTAAAGCCTAATACAACACAATTATTCCTAAAGCTAATGCAACTAATATGATGGTTTGGAAGATGATAGATTGCTTAAATTTAACTATAATAAATAACGCAATGAAAATTATAAAGCCTATAACCGATATTCAACACAACGTCCCGAAAATTTAATAGGAAAGTAGATCAAAATTACAGAACTTCCCTTTGAAGAACTTCAGATGGATTGATTGGTTGGATGCTCATCGCAAATGTTCACCAAGCTCCTTATCGCACGTCGTGCCGTGCCCAAGGAAGTTGTAACACGAATTCGTCGTTGAATCGCTCGTGGGTCAACTCAGAAGCCTTCTCACGCAGTGCAGATTTCAAATCACAGCAATGGTAATTTGAGGGTTTGATCTAGTTGTAGGTGTCGGAAGGCGATGAAATTTGAAGGGGTTATAGGTCTATGGGTGGATAATCTATGGTCCAAATTTTGTTAAATTCGGATAAGGGAATCTAGGTGATGTGATACAGTGTGTGCCAAACAGGGAGTCAGAATATATTGAGCACAAGCAGGGTTCACTAATTTACCACTAGCTTAAACAAGGAATCAAGTTAAACAGGTAATGTTGGCTAATGGATTTAACAACGAGTTGCAAACAACACAGGTAGCCAATCTAATCCCAATTAACCAAACAACAAGTACTCGGTTATATTAGCAGGGTTCCACCTGCGATATCAGGGTTAATAGAAAACAAGGCAAAACAAAATCACACAACTCACAGTTTTGGTGGAATCCAGATCTTACAGATAAAATGTAAGAGACTCGACTATTGGCATCACCCTTGAATATCTACCCAGAAGAGAAAACTCACCTACTAAGGATCACGTGGGACCTCAAGGATCTCTGATGGTGGCGGAGTTGGTGTGGTCGTGTGGGGGCCTCTGGCTGAGGCGGGGTCAATCCAAGGGCCTGTAGGACCACAACATTCGGGTGCACTAGTGCGCCAAGATGTCACCGTTGATGGTCTTCACTTATTCCACGCCGGGCTTTTGCGTCTTTGGCAACGAGGTATGTGATGTTCTCCACGTAGTCATTCACACTTTCGCCTGGGTCGAACTGAAAGTCGAGAAACGGAGAATGGATGTCAAGAAATCTGTCTTCGCTGTGGATCAACCCATGATCAACATCTGGGTCAGCCTTGCTATCATTTCCTGATCTTCGAGGGCTCGAGTCGTCGGAGGAAACGTCGGGCATCAATCAAGGTTGACGGGATCGGGGTGCAGGTCGGGTTGGGAGGGAAGGGGATCGGCTAGGGAGGGGAGGGGTTGGTTAGGGAGGAAAGGGGGAGCGTGTGCAGGCCGGGTAGGGAGGGGAGGGGGATCGGTGTGCAAGTCGGGACGGGAGGGGAGGGGATCGGCTAGGGAGGGGAGGAGGTTGGGTGCAGGCCGGGTAGGGAGGGGAGGGGATCAGGAGACAGGGAGAGAAAGAGATCGCGAGATAGAGGGATCGGGAGAGGAGAGGTTTGGCTAGGGTTTCACACACCTAGCCTACACCTAGGGTTTCACACACCTAGGACTTGGGGTTGGGATTTCACACGCCTCACCGTGATTTCACTCAACAATAGTAGAGGAAATAAGAAAAAAATTTATTCATTGCATAATCACAAATGACAAAGGGGCAGCCTATATGATGTAGCTACATCACGCTACATATGCTAGTTTATCTTTATTTTTATGTTTTAGTTGGTAGTAGTATGTCTTTTGGGTTCCACGCCTGTCTCCGGAGTCCGGACGAAGATTCGATGTTTGGATCGTTCTCTATTACTTTTTGGCCTATGGTGCGGGGTTTTGTCGCACCCATGTATTTTATGTTTTGGCCACTTATAATCTTAAGTGGATGAATAATAAATGTGCTATACAAGAGGATGGAAGGCGTTAGATGTCGCATCTGACGGTGAGAGGACAAGCAGGCCTAAATTAAAACCATTGGAGCTATTAACCAAGTCATTTTAGCTATTAGAAGCTATTGGGGTGCCCATAGTAATCCCTAACTAATTAAAGGGATTTAATTTTAAATTAGGGGGTGCCTTTAGCACTCAAAAGAGGGGAACTGGATTTCTCCAGTGAACAAGACCCGTGCAGGTCTTATTTCCCGCAAAACAAGCCGCACCCCCCCGCCCCCCCGAGTGGTCTTTTCGCTCTCTTCCTCTCTTGCGTCTCCTTCTCTTGTTTCCTTATGAAGCCATGGAGGGTTTATAAAAGGGGATTGAAACCCTAGATGAAAGAACAATGATGAAAAACCCTAAAGCTTGTTGCTATTGATCGAGAGATCGTGGAAGGTGCACCCTTCGTCCGCCGTCTTCTTCATGGAGTTCCTCCAGCTTCTTCTCTCGATCTTCCTCGTCACCATCTACCTCCCCACCGTTCATCTTCATCGACATAGCTATCTGCATCGAGATCTTGAATCTCATGGGTATTGTCTTTCCTCGTTATTTGATAATTATCATATCTTCATCGGTTTCATGGCCTTTTGATTGCATACCGCCATAGATCCGTAGTTCCTATCATAATCCCTAACCCAAATTTTGGCTTGGCTTGCTTGGTACTCTGTTGGATCATCATTTGAACCTTTTATTAGTCCGTTGCATGAGAACTACTTTGCTGAATTTGTTATTAGCCAAACCCTAAGAGGTCTAATTTAATCTTATTGCTTTGTTTTCTTTATTTGTCATCATTTATGCATGCTCACATGATTAGAGAGAATTTCTTTATGAAAATCTGATTGCGGATAATTAAGTGCTTGCCAGTGTTCAAAAACCCGGAACTCGGACTCGACTCGAAAGTCCACCGAGTTGAGTAAGTCGAAGACTCGACTCGAAACTCGACTCAGACGACTCGGTAATTATATATGTGTGTGTATTTTTTAAAAACTCAAAATAGTTAATAGCCCAAGTCGGATCGAGTCGAAACGAGTCGGACCGAATCACAGCTCGAGTCACTGCTAGTCCGAGTCGACTCGATTTTCGGCCGAGTCGACTCGATTTTCGGCCGAGTCGAGTCTACTCAGGCGAGTCGAGTCGAGCCGAACCAAATTTTGGTACTATGGTGCTTACTGAATTTTACTTTTAATTGTTAATTTACGTCATAATTTGTTCTAAAAATTTGCTGGCTTCAGTATATTGCAACCGGGTTTGCATCACTATATAAAGACTTGCATCAACAACCCATAGTCCCTACTAAGCGAGGTGGGACTCAACGACACATGCAAAAAATAAAAAGAAATAAAACAACAAGGTGCGAAGTCGGCTCTGAGTAGCCGATCAAAGCCATAGGCTCAAGTGGCACCTCCTGCGCTGGTACACACGCCATGGACGCGGCTTGATGTCCCCATCACTAGGGCTTCTGGCATCTTTTCCAAATCTGGAATATGTGCCCAGATGTGAAGTTTGGCTTCAATTAGGGTTCAATTTTGGCGTCGTTATTGGGGCTTTTGGTATTGCAAGATGGTGGGGAGGTAGGGGAGGCTAAGGATCGAATTTTGTGGAATTCGGAGATGGTTTGAGGGGTTTGTGATGATCTTTAGGTTTCAGCTGGAAGGATTATGGTTTTTGAGCGAAGGTTGGCGATGGTTTGCGGAAGGTTTTGGTTGTGGATGATGGATAATGGCTTGGCGAGGTTAGGGTTAATGGATTCGGAGTGGAGGAGACGAAATATTGTCGAAGATGACGATACGGAGGTCTCGCACCCCACCGGACTCGCTCCGGGTGTATGGATTCTTCACAATCTTCAAGAACGTGAAGAACAATTTCAGAAAACACTATCTTTTTTTTCAATAGCATTCAGTATCCAAACCCTAATTTATGAGATCCCATATATAGAGGAGAGGGAGAGTGGAAAGAAAGAGAAAGAGAGAAGAGGGGACGACCCAGAGAGGGAGATGGAACAATGGGCGGACGTTTCGTCTGCAAAACAATTCTGCACAACTAAGGAAGTGTGCTCTTCTTGGGTTGCCCTCAAGACTTCCCATATAAGTTGGGTTAATACAGGGGTGCCCTTATGAGTCCTATCACTTAAAAGAAAAGACAAATAAACTAAGAAGCCCAATAACTAAAGCCGAATAGCCCATTACACTTAGAGAAAACCCAAAACTAATGAAAGATCCATCAAACGGGGTCCGGATTCGGATTTGTCTGAAGCAAACTGAAGCTTTGATCATCCTCTGCGACCCCTCCACTGATAAGTCTTCATTTGATCCCCATCAAAAATTAAACAAAATTCAACACACATGCCACTTACTACGTGATCGGTTAGAGAGTAAAAAATCTCTAACACCGTGCTCTAATTCCAAACTGATGCGTGCATGTTTCTTGGGAATACCTATGCAGATTTTAATAATAAAAACAGATTTTCAGCACTATATAATTTAATTTCAGCACTAACAAAGAGGGGTTATCACATGCAATTATCCGACAATGGTTTCCAAGCTTTCAAACAATATTTCAATTACGATAAAAGTAATTTTCAGTTTATAATGAACAATCACAACAAACACAATAGATTTATATCTCAAAATAAATAGGCAAGTGTCTCAAAAAAAAAAAGATTAATAATAGAACCAACAATGATGGAAACCTATGAAGCAAGTGATGATCTACGCCCAAAAAGTAAACCAAAAGGAAGGCCGATGGTAAATGCGGGGAATGATTATGACTAAGAAACGATATTACCGTTAATCTGTTTCTTGGTCAATATTTGATGCTTTCCCGGTGTCCAATAGATGATATGGTGAAGTAGGGAGGATGGTCCGGAAGATGGAGTGACGAAGCTAGGATGAACGATCTCTGAAGACGAAGAAACCTTGCACCGATCTCTCACGAAGGCCGTAGATGAAGTCGTGGTGATAAGTAAAAGAAGCTCACAATGGAAAAAAAGACGAAGAAGCAAGATTGAAGAGTCGGAGAAGATCTCTCAAACGAGCCTACGACTTCTTGAAATTGTAGGGTTTCTTTTCATTCAAGCAAAAAGCTTCCCAAACTAGGGTTTCAAGAGCCTTTAAATAGAAGAGGAATAAAAGAAGAGAAGAGAAGAGAGAGAGAGAGAGAGAGAGAGATAGGTCACACAGTGAGGGAGAGAGGGGGCGCACGGACCAAAATCCTGCGAGGGAACGAATCATGTGTGGTCGTATGGCGAGTAGGAGAGAGAGAGAGAGAGAGAGAGGAAAAGGGTGCGAGCCGGGCTTCTCTTGGGCTTTGTTTGGGATTCCTATGGTCCTCATGCAATCTCCATCATTTATTCAATTGTTCTAAAATTAGATCTAATGGAGATTATTAAAACCGACTAGCACAACTTAAAGCATTTTAGGCTCAAGTTGGGTGCAAACATTCCTCGCACCTAGGCTTGCCTGAAATATAAAGCTTAATAACTCTTGAGTCTTGATCCATTTATTGGATTTACATTACATAAAAGGCAAAGTTGTAGATAACGGAAATGGTTTTTCAATGAAACCGACGGATAATCGATCGGCCTCCTAGACCATAGGGACACTAAAAGGCGAGTTGCTGTCATGCAGGATGTCATTAGCTCTCCCCCATATTCTTGCTTCATTACTACGTGTTTTAGTTTCTCTATCGTAAAATCCATTTCTTTATAATTCCAACTTAACTCACACCCATATTCTTTTTTCTTCCATTCTCAGGTAATATATTCTACAAAACTTACCAATATCCACAATAAACAAGAATAAAGAGGGAGGCTTTAGATCCCACTAATTTGGAAACCTTATTATTCATGCCACGATTGTCAATTTTTTCACTGCTCCCATATACATTGTGTGTTTTAAGCAATCTCAATAGACAAATCTACCATTTCCACACAGCAATGTATAGTCACATCAAGATCACATATTGGCAATGAATATGTCAAAAGGACATTACGCTAAGTGAAGTTCTTGTTTATGATTATAGGCCATTGTGGATGGCTTTAAAATTGTTATTTCATATATTGGGAACTAATTTATATATGTTATCCTTATAAACACATCAAACACTATTAATCTCTCTTTAATATGTTGTTTCTGATAAACATACATTCTAATGTGGAAGGACTACAATATAAATCTCCGGCCAATACTTAGTTAATGCATACCATTGACATACTCAGGGGTTCATATCATCCGGATGCGGTCTCACTGTAGTACAGTTGTAACTTCGATATCATAGTGGTGACCAGTGTTTTAAAAAACTCGCCCCAGGGTACGCCCGGGGCTCGCCCCGGGGCGGCTTCAGCGGGGCTTTTTTCCCATGGGGCTTACGCCCGAACCACTGGGGCGTATGCCCTGAATGCCCGGGAACGCCTTTTACGCCTCAATGGCCTGGGCTTACGCTCCATTGGAGTTTGTTTGCATAGTTGAAAAAAAATGATTTGATTCCTACCGTGTGATCTTTTATATGTGTCTTAATCTCTTGGATGACGATTATGATATTTTGGGAACTAAAGTTGTTTTAAATTGGTTCTATATCATGTATGGAATGGTAGAATCTATGGAATATAAACATTGATAGTTTGAATTTTGGTTAGAAACTTATAATTAGATCTTAAATGATATTGAAAGACAATGACAAGTTCATTTTTATTATCATTTTTTATATATTTGTGATTTATCAACCATGTTTGTAGGCTTAAATGCTTTGTTTAATAACTTTGCTCATAGTTTTTTTTTGTTTGTTTTTAATCTATTTTCACTTTTTTATATAATATTATTTATTTCTATATATATTTTAAAATTAAAAAATAAAAATTCATGGGGCTTACGCCCCACGACCTGAGGCTTATGCCCTGCCCCACAGCAGGCCAAACGCCCCGCCATACGCCCCCACCTCTAAAAACACTGGTGGTGACATAGAAAACTGGTATTATCGTGTGAAAGAGAAGATTTGTGTCAATGTGCTAAACATATATTGGGGCAAAAAGAATCTCTGCATAAATTAGATCATGTGCTCTACTATAGACTAGTATTGAGTGTGTGCAATGAATGTGCAAGATTCAGAGCTTTCTCTCGATGACAGGAGGCATTGTCACTACCGCACAAATTAGGTGAAAGACAGTAATTTCTTTGAACTTATGGAACTTAGCAAGTGACCACCTCGCAGACCACTTGAACTGCCACAGAGGTAGCTCAAAAATATTTTGCATCATACAATAGTAGATAGGTTCAACACTTTGCAATGTCTTGATGTTCTGCCTTATATACTGCGTCTTATAAGCTTTCACAAATGATACGGTGTTTTACTTTTTTGACAAATACATTTGTCCTTGGCCTCTTCTGTTCAACATTTCTCCTATATTACAATATTCAATGCTAGGCCTTGAACTTTTGTGATGTTGGAGCAGAAACAACAATTGTACTCTGTTTGTGACATGCAGGAATCTCAAGTCATGCTACTTCCAGGGATTTTATAGAGATAGCTATACTATTGTGTTTTTGTGCAGTGCAGAACCATGGATCTAAAATGCTCTTTTCATTCTCTGCTATCGTGCAACGTACTCCTTATACTCCTTTAGGGTTTAGCATCTTGAGAGCTGGTCTGAACAAATCTGTTTTGCTGTCAGTTTATGCCTCACCAATTTCTGGTGATCAGTCCCCCAAATCGTCCCATGGTATATCACCAAATCCACAATCAAATCTTGTTGACATGAGTAGATGACATCTCTCTCTCTCTCTCTCTCTCTCTCTCTCTCTCTCTCTCTCTCTCTCTCTCTCTCTCTCTCTCTCTCTCTCTCTCTCTCTCTCTCTCTCTCTCTCTCTGTGTGTGTGTGTGTGTGTGTGTGTGTGTGTGTGTGTGTGTGTCCATATATATATATATATATATATATATATATATATATATATATATATATATAGAGAGAGAGAGAGAAAGGGTTTCCTGGACCATTGGACCAGCAAATTTGTTGAAACTTGGTGGGTGTGTTGTCTAGGGTGAGGTGACCATCCTCACCAAAAATCAGCAATTTCTAAACTTCTAGGGTCATCAAATGTACAAAGCAAAATCAACGGTTACAATGGACGATCAATAAATCTTCTAGCATTTGATGACCCTAGAAGTTTTAGAATTTCCTAATTTTGTGTGAGGATGATCACCTCACCCTAGACAACACACCCACCAAGTTTCAGCAAATTCTGAAACTTGTAGGGTCATCAAATAGGCCAGTGGACCAGCAAATTTGCTGGTCCACTGGTCTAGGAAACCCTTTCTCATATATATATATATATATATATATATATATATATATATATATATATATATATATATATATATATATATATATATATATATATATATATATATATATATATATATATATATATATATATATATATATAAACACACACACGTGCGTGTTTGTGTCTGTGTGCTGTGTGGTTGTGATGACTTAACTAAAGGTGGAAGACAATGATATTTATCAGCAGGAACCTGGACATCTTATTCTTTACTTCTTTCTTCTCCAGATAAATTTATAGCAAGATATCTCAGTGAAGTTGGACAGAAATGTTTATCGACATACCGCTCGTTTGGGACATACGTGGCGTTATTGACGATTCTTCTAACTTTATACCTGGTGACTCCAAATTATATATCATTTGGCTACCTTTTTTTCCTGCTATTTTGGATTATTGGAAGGCAACTTGTGGAGAAGACAAGAAGACGACTCTGGTTTCCATTAAAAGTCTATGCTCTTCTTGTGTTCATTTTTACCTACAGCTTGAGCATTTGTTCCAGTTTCCAAATATTGGTATCCAAAGTGATTAATCTTTATCCTGACTTGGGATTCAAACCTGAAGCTTGTTTGTTGGAGAATGTTTGGGAATCCTTAGCTGTCTTAATTGTAATGCAACTTTACAGCTATGAGAGGAGACAGAGTAAGTACAGCAGGTCACTTGATATCTCCGATGCATCAGAACTTGGTTGTCTTGGGTTCATCAGAAGGTTCCTTATCTGGCATAGTGAGAAGATCTTGTCTATTTCTTTGTTCTATGCTTCGTTGTCTCCAATCAGTGCCTTTGGATTTTTTTATCTTTTGGGTCTCATCATCTGTTCTATATTTCCAAAAGCTTCTCGGATCCCTTCGAAATTGGTCTTAGTTTATACAGGACTTCTTGTGACATCTGATTATCTTTTCCAAATGTGGGGTAAACTTGCTCATATGTTTCCCGGCCAACGGCTCTATGGTTTGTCACTTTTTCTTGGTTTGGAGTATTTTGATACTGGATTTTGGGGTCTGGAATCAGGCTTGAGGGCAAAAATTTTGGTGATAGTTGCATGTACCCTTCAATACAATGTTTTTCATTGGCTAGAGAAGATGCCAAGGTCTCTAGTACATAAGGGACAATGGGAAGAGCCTTGCCAGTTGTTTGTATCAACAGAACATGCTCCAACTGGTGTTTTGGTTCGAACTGATGAAAACCTTCCATCTGTAGATTCCACTTTAGCTGTGAGACAAAGTGGTGGTACTACCAATGGAAGCCCATGCTACAGCTCTGGAGCCTTTCAATCATCGGATTCTGTTCCTAGCATAGCAAGAGTTCCAGAGTGTAGCACTAGGAATTTTCCATTTAGCCATATATGGGGAAGCTCTAAAGAGAGTCACAAGTGGAACAAGAAAAGGATCCTTTCTTTGAGAAAAGATAGGTTTCAAATGCAGAAGACTACACTAAAAGCCTATGTGAGATTTTGGGCTGAAAATCTGTTTAAACTCCGAGGTCTTGAGATTAACATGATTGCACTACTTTTGGCAAGCTTTATTGTCCTGAATGCTATCTCAATGTTTTATATCATATGCCTTGTCACATGCATTCTTCTGAAACGGGAGGTTATCCGTAAAATGTGGCCCATTTTTGTTTTCTCATTTGCTTCTATCCTCATTCTTGAGTACTTTGCCATTTGGAAAGATCTGATTCCTTGGATTCATGCTTCCAGTGAGACGAAAATACAGTGCCGTGATTGCTGGAAAAGTGCAAGTCTTTACTTCAACTATTGCACAAAATGCTGGCTTGGTACTCCTCTTTAATCAATGTTAGATTTGCAGCTGGATATTTCATTATTGTATGTAGTTTTTAGTATATTACAGTGGTTGCAGCAACCAATAGTTTTCTAACTGAAGATTTTTCTCTAATGTAGGTATAATTGTTGATGATCCCCGAAAACTTATCAGCTATTACGTGGTTTTTGTTTTTGCTTCCTTTAAACTCCGTTCCGATCGTTTACCTGGTTTTTCAGAGTCGCAAACAAGTCGCCAGATGATGTCTCAAAAGAAAAATGCGTTAGTTTGGAGCGACCTCTCATTTGAAACAAAAAACATCTGGACTTTTCTTGATTATCTGAGGCTGTACCTTTATTGTCATTTGTTAGACATCGTTCTCGCTTTAATCCTAATAACTGGAACTCTGGAGTATGATGTTTTGCACCTTGGCTACCTTGGCTTTGCTCTGATATTCTTTAGAATGAGACTTGAAATATTGAAAAAGAGGAATAAAATTTTTAAATTTTTGCGCATGTATAATTTTGGACTCATCGTCCTTTCCCTTGCCTATCAATCTCCTTATCTTGGGGTTTCCAGCTCTGGTAAATGTGAAAAGATTGACTGCATATATGAGGTTATTGGATTTTATAAATATGATTATGGGTTCCGTATTACTTCTAGGTCCGCTCTGGTTGAAATAATCATTTTTTTATTAGTATCAATGCAATCATACATCTTCTACTCCAGAGAATTTGATTATGTGGCAAGATACCTTGAGGCTGAGCAAATTGGTGCAATGGTGCGTGAGCAAGAAAAACGGGCTGCATGGAAAACAGCACAATTGCAGCATATTCGTAAATCTGAAGAGCAGAAACGTCAACGTAACTTGCAAGTGGAGAAAATGAAATCTGAGATGCTCAATTTGCAAATTCAGCTAAATAGCATGAATTCTGTAGCAAATATTGGAAATACTTCTCCACAAAGTGAAGGCCTACGGCAAAGAAGGAACTCTTCTATTAGCAAGGATAAAGTTAATAGGACACCAGATAATGAAGATGGAGTGCCCTATAAGCAGGACCAGAATGTCGGTATAGAATCATACCATTCCTTTGACTCTGTAGTGCCTGATGGATTGAAGAATGATTCATTGTTTCACGGAATATCTGACTTACCGGACTCCCCTACTAGTATAAAAAGTGAAAACTCATTAGCAATGGAATATATGAAGCCTTCCTTGGATTCTCTTTGTGAGATAACCGAACACGGAGAAAGGGATGATACCAAATATTTGACTGCAGATAAAAGTGGGAAAGAGAAGGGAAAGGGTAAGGAGAACCCACTAATCTCCGCTGTGCAACTGATAGGCGATGGTGTCTCTCAGGTCCAGTCCCTTGGAAATCAGGCAGTTACAAACATTGTGAGCTTCTTGAACATTGACCCTGAAGAGTCAGATTCAAATGGGCACTCTTCTGTGGAAGATGGAACATATGATGAAATGAAGAGTCAGAATGAGACGGTGAATGAACATCTGGATCGGACGTCTTCACTTCGTTCTGGTGCTGGGACAGCGATACCTGCAGCTCGCCTTCAAACTGGAAAGATCTTCCATTTCATTTGGTCAAAAATGAGATCTAATAATGATATTGTATGTTACTGTTGCTTCATACTTGTCTTCCTCTGGAACTTCAGTTTGCTGTCGATGGTCTACCTCGCAGCCCTTTTCTTATATGCCCTTTGTGCACATACTGGTCCAAGTTACTTATTCTGGATAATCATGCTAATCTACACGGAGGCTAATATTTTGCTTCAGTATTTGTACCAGATCATCATCCAGCACTGTGGGTTTAATATTAATTTGAATATACTGCAGAGATTAGGATTTCCTCGAAATAAAATAACGGCATCATTTGTCATTAGCACCCTTCCTCTCTTTCTGGTGTATATATCAGCCCTTCTGCAAAGTTCAATAACTGCTAAAGATGGTGAGTGGGAACCAGTAACTGAGTTTAAACTTTTAAATGGGAGAAATCAATATCAAGAAAAGCATGGTGTGAGTTATACTTGGAAGGAGAGGGTAAGGAGGACCCTCTCACCTGTCCTGAATGTCTTAAAGATAATAGTGAGAAGTTTCTCTACATACTGGAGGTCATTAACACGAGGATCAGAATCTCCTCCTTATTTTGTTCAACTGTCAATGAATGTAAATGAGTGGCCAGAGGATGGGATTCAGCCAGAGAGAATAGAATCGAAAGTAAATCAGTTGCTTGCTATAGCTCATGAAGAAAGATGTGAAGCCAAAATTCCAAGTTCATGCCATTCTGTTAGTAGAGGTCGCATTCAAAGCATTGAAAGAAGTCAAGAAAATAAAAATATAGCTCTTGTTGTCCTTGAAGTTGTTTATGCTTCTCCTCTAGTGGGGTGTCCAGCTGTAGACTGGTATACATCACTTACTCCAGCTGCAGATGTAGCAGCAGAAATTCTTAAAGCACAAAGTTCAGGAATTTTTGAAGAGATAGATTTTCCCTACCCCATAATATCTGTAATTGGAGGAGGCAAAAGAGAAGTTGACCTATACGCCTATGTATTTGGTGCAGACTTGGCAGTTTTCTTTCTGGTTGCCATTTTGTACCAATCTGTCATCAAAAACAATAGCAAATTTCTCGATGTTTATCAGCTTGAAGATCAATTTCCTAAAGAATTTGTATTTGTCTTAATGGTAAGGATTGGATACCTTGTTGCTTCTTGTATATTATTACGACAAAGATGTCATATCTAAGAAAGTAAATGTGGTACTAGTATTTAATATTCCATATCTATGTGTTGGAATTTGCTGACTCGTACATTTTAGTCAAAGATAATATTTCTTGTTTAATATGTATTAGGCCTTTCTTGATGTTGATTTCTTTTTTATCTTTACAGGTTCTGTTTTTCTTGATCGTGCTTGATCGCATTATATACCTATGTTCCTTTGCCACAGGAAAACTCATTTTATATCTGTTCAATCTTGTTCTATTTACATATTCAGTCACTGAGTATGCTTGGTACATGGAACCATCTCACAAGCATATCGGAGGACTTGCACTTCGTGCTATCTATCTCACAAAAGCAGCTTCCTTAGCACTGCAGGCATTACAAATTCGTTATGGGATTCCAAATAAAAGCACTTTGTTTCGGCAGTTTTTAACTAGTAAAATTACACAAGTTAACTATTTTGGCTTTCGACTTTATCGTGCTTTACCATTTCTCTATGAACTACGATGTGTACTTGATTGGTCATGCACATCTACGTCTCTAACAATGTACGATTGGCTGAAGGTAAGAAATTTGCACCATTCATTTTTAACTGCTTGGTTTCAGTATATTTAAACATAATAACGTAGAACTGTGGCCAAAATTTTCGTATATCTACACATTTTCTTTGTCCTTGAATTTTCATTCTTTTCTCTTTTTATTGTGCAATCATGGCGTTAATGATAAGACTAGTTTTGTTCAAGGATTAGGCACTATCTCTGGTAACTTTTGATGCATACAAAGATCTAAACATTTATATTTTGGAAATTTTAGTTTATTGTACTATATGCATGTAGAGAATTATAGAAGCCAAAGTGTTAAGGCTTTACTGTTTTAGTTAAATATTATTCCTTTTAGGAAGGAGATTAATTTTTCAGATGGTTAATGCAAGGTTTATTCAGTCAAGATAAAAATATTTTCTGTGGAAATTTATTAGTAGTGTTAAAAAGTCCTCTTAGGTTAGGTTGTGGGAGTCCTGGAGGCTTTGAGACTTCCCCTCTTCTATGCTATTTACCTTCATCTTCTTCTCTCCTTTCTCTTCTTCTGTGATCTTATTTTTCTTTCTGCCTTCAACTTTATCTTTACTCACCTAAATATGGTTTCATAAAGTATTTTTTCCTTCTTAATTTCTCTAACTAAAACTTATTTTCTTCTTACTATATCCATATCAACCAAATGGTCTAGGCGACGTATAATAGTCTCTGATGCAAAAGCATCCATTGGGTAAAGGCCCTCTTTAAGTTGTAATAGTTGTTCAGAGGTCCCTTATGAATTAAATCAAGTTTGTCAATTTTATAAGTCCTAACTGCCATTTTGTTTTTTGAAGTAAATTTATATATTTATAGGGATTTTTCTAGCACTGTGGGGCATGATGGCAATACGGATCAGATAGGAGTTCATTTGGCAAGGAATTTTTTTAAGGAAAGGAACTTTAAAATGGAAGTATAAGGATCATCCTTAAATGTTGCAATTAGTTGTTGTTACAAGTGTTTAACTAAGAAACAATAGAGGGAGACAAGCAATGGGAAAGAGTCTACACACACACACCCAACCACCCCCACGGGCCCTACTCATAGGTGAGAGGTGTTGTGCACTCCTTTCCTGTAAATAGTTGGTTTGCTCCTCTTATTCCATGTATCTATGACCCATGGGTATTTATTTACTAGTCCATAATAAAGCTCAGCTTGGTTGAGTTTTATTTAGAAACCGACTTAATCATCTTGGTTATTTTCCACGTGCTTAAGAGAGGTAAATAAGAAAAGGGGTGATTGATGTCTTGGGATACATCTCCTCTCCTGTGCATGCTTCTTAGCCTTTTATAGATTGAATTCAAGAAAAAAAATATTTAAGGGGGTTGATTGCTAGTCCATGTGAGTTCTTTACTTTTCCTTCTTTTCCTTTTAATTTTTTGAAAAAAAATACTATATGTATGCAGAAACTATTGTTAAATTGCAAAATGGTTAGAAGAGAGTGTATGACTACACCATCTCTCACTTTTATCTGGAATATCTGGAGTAAGACAGTACAGAAGAGTCTAAGATCTGGAATATCAGCGCCATCCCCATATGTTGGACATTATCAAAACAACGTAGTACCAGAGACTTCTAGCAGAAACAAAGTCCAGAATCAAAATTGATTAATCGCATTGTTAACCTTGTCAAGCTATGAGTGTTGGGTTTGTCTAGTAGATTTAAGCAGAGTTTTCGAAAGCTTGGTCTTTCCTTTATCTTCTAAGCCTTAGGCTGGCCCATTGTGCTTCTTCTATTGTTTTAAATAAACCGGTAGTTGCCCACCCTCCCCCTTCTCTTTTGTAGAATTTCTCAAAAACAAAGTATGTAACTAGTTTTCCGTTTACTTGTATGATTGTGCCTAGTTTATGGGATGAACGATTTGTATCATTGTATATATATGGATTGGAGGGATCCTCCATCCAAGTTACTCATATAAAAAATTGGTAAAGTTTAGAATTTAGCTTTATTGATATGTACCAAAAAGTGCTATGTAAAGTCTTCTCTCTCTCTCTCTCTCTCTCTCTCTCTCTCTCTCTCTATATATATATATATATATATATATATATATATATATATATATATATATATAGGGAAAGGGGATCCTACACCTGAGGTGTAGCATCGTTGCTACACCTCAGGGGTAGTTTACCACCCTAGAAGTTTTAGAATTTGGTGATTTTTGGTGGATGTGTTCTCTAGGGTAAGGTGATCATCCTCATAAAAAATCAGCAAATTCTAAAACTTCTAGGGTCATCAAATGTTCAAAGCTTTATCGATCGTCCATTGTAACCGTTAATTTTGCTTAGCACATTTGATGACCCTAGAAGTTTTAGAATTTGTTGATTTTTTGGTGAGAATTATCACCTTACCATAAATAACACATCTATCAAAAATCACCAAATTCTAACACTTCTATGGTGGTAAACAATGGAGGTGTAGCTATGAAGCTCCACCTCAGATGCAGTATATATATATATATATATATATATATATATATATATATATATATATATATATATATATATATATATATATATATATATATGGGTCGAGATCCGTGGACATATTTTTGACATATCATTTTGACATGTCATCAAGAAACCTATATAGAGGTTTCAGAATTCATTGAATTTTTGTGAGGATGTTTAACTTACCATTGATGACATATCCACAAAAAATCAACCAATTCTGAAACCTTTAGATGCATCCAATGTGTTCTTCAAATCAACGGTCAAAACAGACGGTCGATAAACCTCAGCACATTTCACACATCTATGATAAGGTAAGCATTGTCACAAAAATTCAGCCAATTCTAAAACCTCCATGTAGGTTTACTTGATGACATGTCAAAATAATATGTCAAAAATACATGTCCACGGATCCCAACCCTATATATATATATATATATATATATATATATATATATATATATATGGGCATGCTATAATGCGGCATGCGGTACGTGTGGCATCGCACCGCAGCCGTCTGATACAAGCGCTGCGTGCATACGATGCACGCAGCGGTGCATCAGACGGCTGCGGTGCAATGCCGCACTTACCGCATGCCGTATTATAGCATTTCTCTCTCTCTCTCTATCTATATATATATATATATATATATATATATATATATATATATATATATATATATATATATATATATATATATAGATATATATATATATATATATATATAGGAGGCCTCCTCGAGTGCGATCCCATTGATGCAACCCAGTTGGTGCGATTCAAGCACTATGGGCCGTCCGATTTAATTTGTATGATTGTGATGCATTGTTTGGGCAGTGCATGCATCACAGCTAACATATGTTGGCTTGTTGCTGGCCGTTGGATTTAATTTATATGGCTGTGATGCATCATTTGAGCGGTGATGCAAACGGGAATGCTCTGATAATTATCATTTGAGGGTTAGGGTTTTCTACGGTTCTATGGCGGAGTGCGATGAAAGCCAACGATACTAAAGAACATATGATAATTATCAAATATCGAGGAAAGATAATACCCGTGAGATTCAAAATCTCGATGCGGATATCTATGTCGATGAAGAGGAACGGCGGGAGGTAGAAGATGACGAGGAAGATCGAGAGAAGAAGCCGAACGAACTCCATTGAGAAGACGACGGCGAATCGAAGGGCGCACCTTCACGATCTCTCGATCAAAGCACCAAGCTTTAGGGGTTTTCCAAAACTTCCTCCATCTAGGATTTCATCTCCCTTAAATAACCCCACAAGCCTCCAAAGGAAACAAGAAGAGAGAGACACAAGGGAAAAGGGGAGGGGAACCTTGGGACCCGCGCGAAATAGGGGGCGGCCTCAGTTCGCGCGAAATAAGACCCGCGCAGGTCTTGTTCACGGGAGAAATCTCGTGGCTTCTTTTGAGGTGCTAAGGGCACCCCACAACTTAAATTAAATCCCTTTTGTTAATTAGGGATTACTATGGGCACCCCTAGATGGATTTAAATGGCTTAAAAGCTAGGCTAATGGCTCCAATGGCTTGGCTTTAGGCTTCCTTGGCTTCGCACCGTCGGATGCAACAGTCGATGCCTTTTGTCCTCCTGCATGGCACGATTATTATTCATCCACTTAAGATTATAAGTGGCCAAGACATAAAATATGTGGGTGCAACAAAACCTCGCACCACAGGCCAAAAAGTCGTAGAGAACAAACCGGACATCCGATCTTCGTCCGGAGACAGGCGATGGAACCCAAAATAAAATTTACTACCAACTAGAACATAAAATAAAGGTATGCTAGCGTATGTAGCTCGATGTAGCTACATCAGGTGGTGAACGCATCACAGCTAACATATGTCTGCTCGCTAACATTCATATGTTGCGGTGCTCCATTGCATATGTTGCGGTGCTCCATTGCATATGTTGCACTACTTCCATTGCATATGTTACACTAGGCGACTGGGTAGTGCATGCACGGAAACATCCACATGTTGCTGTGCTCCGCTACATATATTGCAGTACTCCTGATGCATATGTTACGCGTCAAGGTCGCACCAAGTGGATCGCACCAACAGGATAGCACTTGAGAGATTTAATATATATATATATATATATATATATATATATATATATAGTTTTACTTTCACTTTTTTATGCTAGGATCAGATAAGGGGGTTGCATATATCCCAATGTTTTTTTTTTTTGTTGATCAATTCCTCTCCGAGAAGGAGAGGATGGGGTTGAGCATACCCCAAGCTTTATTTAAAAATAAACGTTATACAAGCTACATAGGAAAGGGCTGATCAGCCCTGAGAGCTTAACAGAGAAACCTGTCGACCAACTGCCAACCATAGCTACAAAGTTGTTCCAGATAATCTCAATAGAGAGTTCTTTGCTTGAGAAGACTCTCGCGTTGCGTTCTTCCCATATGCTCCAGCAAAGACCGATGGTAAAAAGGTCCCAAACTAGACGAAGCTCCGTCTTAATTCTTCGAACTCTCCAAATAGTCCAAAGAGAACGCAAGGAGCCAGGGTGACCCCGGATTCCGGATCTGTGCTTCAACATGGACCAAAGATTTCTAGAGAAGGGACAGCGGAGAAACAGGTGATTGACATCTTCCCTGTGAGAATGACAGAGGAGGCAATGCAAGTCTGGCACATTGGGGTTATTCCTTCATCTCAGATTCACTCTAGTTAACAGCTTCTCCCGAATGGCTAGCCATATGAAGATCCTAGTCTTGAGAGGCGCAGGCGTCTTCCACAGGTGACTAGCTATGGGGCAAATGAGACCTCCATTATTGAAGAATCTGTAGAAGGATTTGACCGAGAAAACCTCAAAATTCTCCCACTTCCACCTAGAAGAGTCTCTGCCTTCCCCGAGGTTGAAAGCTTCTATAATCTGGTAAAGATCACTAAGTTGGCTCTGTAGGTTAATCGGGATCGTCCTCCTGAACTTAACCAACCAGATGCGACCGTCCGGTGTCTCTGTAGTCTGCGAGCGGACTGAAGCTTGGTCGTCCCAAGCCAGATTGTAAAGACCAGTGAACAGGGAAGCCAGGCTAATATCATCTACCCACTGGTCCGTCCAGAATTTAATGTGTTTGCCATCTCCTGGCACCAACCTTGTGCTGCTACGGAAAGGTGGCCCCACTTTGCATATATCCCAATGTTGGGCAATCTTTATAGTGATAAACTTGGACCAAGAGAAAATTTTATATTCCAAGTGTAATGTTGAGGTATATCTATGACAAGTAGAATATTTGCTATTCCAACTTCCAAGTGTATGTTGAGATGAGGGACATAGACGGTTTCTCTTTCATGATTAACCTAGGTTTGGTTCCTAATTGGTTCAGATGATAGAATATGAGTAATATTGTAGCGAAGAAGATTTCATGAGCTGCTTATCATAAGCATGACGCGAGGTTCCTTCTTCCACCACTCAACGCTCTATAGCTGCATAAAAAACATCAAGCTTCCTATGGCCGAGTGGATCGAAGAGGGTAAATCTATAGCCTCTTGTTTCATATCTTATTTTATCACCTTATTCCCCTCATCCAATCATTCTCCCTTCCTGGCTGGTTTATTTACCGTTACTATCCAATTATCTAATATTTCAAATGAGATGTTATGTGGCATTCCTACTTGTGTGTCCTCTTCCTAATAATTAGGACCCATGTAAGAAAATCCGCAATACATCGACTTGTAATCCCAGACATAGGTGGCGTTTTTCAAATAAAAAAAATAAAATGCCCAAATTTTCGTTCGTAAAATGCTAGTAAGAGAATTAGAGAGAAATAGAACAATTTTGTTTGCATGGAGGTTCATGTGTATTGTAGTTTTTCACCCAAAGTAATATGAATAACTGATGGGATGCGTATGCTTAAATAAATCCAAGTGCAGAATTTAAGACATAAAAATCAGATTTCAGCATGTATAAATAAATTTCAGCAAAGCCTATGATCATAGTTCATCATCCATTCATTATCCCAATCAGATTTAATTTAACGAAATAATAGAACTGACAAGATGAACATTAATTTCAGATTATAATAACTGAATTCCAGCAATGATAGCAATAACAATCTCAAAGTAATAAGCCAATGTTTCAAGAACAACCAAAGATCTACCGATAAACCCTAATGGATGAGATTCTTGGGAAAAACAAATATTAGGAACCCTAATATGAAATCAGCAATAAGGCCGGTTGCGGGAAAGAAAATATCACATGAAAAGATCAGAGGATAATACAAACCGTGCGTTGGTCAATGCCGGCAGCTGAAAGGGAACTCCATTGATGCAGATGAAAGGCGCGGAAGGGGAGGCGTGGTCCAGAAGAAGTGGTGAAAAAGCCGAGACGATGGATCTTTGGAGACGAAGAAACTCCGCGTCGATCTTCCGCGAAGCCGTAGACGAATGGTGAGGCGACGGGGTAGAAGCTCGCGGAAGGAAGAAAAGACTGGAAGCAAAGAGGAATTCTTTGGAAGGGATACACCGAACAAGCGCAACGCTTCTCCGTTCTAGGGTTTCAATTCATATTCTTCTCCCTTTTCTCAATTAGGGTTTTAGAACTTATAGGGGAAACAAACAAGGGAACAAAAAAGGAAAGAAAGAGAGAGAGAGAGGCCGGTCGGGTAGAGAGAGAAAGAGAGACGCGCGGGTGAGAGAGAGGGGATCGGGGGTGTCCGCGGGAGAGAGAGAGAGGGCCGGTCGGGTAGGGTTTAGGTTAGGGTTTTTGGGTTTTTGATTCTCCTTCGAATCTCATCCATTGAGATCTATCCTAACTTAAGATCCTACGGCTAAAAAGTAACCACAGAAACGAGTCAGTTCGGCATCTGTGGCTCGAACCGGATGCGAACATGGCTCACACCTACCCAAACCAGAAATAAAAACAGAAATAACTAAAGATCCGTGGGTCGGATCGAAATAAAATAAAAACCAAAGTTGTAGAGCTTCAATTGAGCTTTCCACTGATGCAGACGGATCGCCAATCGGCTTCCTGGATCTCCGGAGAGGATGAAAATACACGATCAGCTGTAGAAAAACTGCACGTAGTAGGCTCGTCTGCATCAAGTCCCCCGGACTCAAAAGAACTCGACTCCTGTCGAGCAAGGTCCTGGATCCGGCGGGGGCTCTCTTGGTAGCAACTACGACCGCTGAATCTGCTCTGACTGCTCTCCCGGGTCCGGTGGCCAAGTAATCCGCCTTAAGTACGCAACAACTCCATCTCGTATCCCCTGCCCCTCGACGCCAAGCGAAGACCTGAAAGTCAAAACCAACATCCTCCGCGGCACGATACGATTGTCAAAATACTCAGATAATTTCATGTGATAATAGGAGTTTGGGTTGACATGAAATTCAAATGACATGTAAAAAGAAAGACCGCGGGAGCATAATGTGCTGCGGGTCATCGGCTTGCGCGATAGGCAATGGTGTATTTGAAAGGCCCTGGGTTGCGGGTGCATTATGTGTTGCTCAAATTGGCCTGCGCACGTTGCAAAACAAGTGGATTCTAGAAGACGACGAAGATATGTGATGCAATCATTGTCGGGATGCAGTGAATAAAATAAGAAATTAAAGAACTCATCATGCCACTTGTTATGATTTCGAAAAATTAAAGATGGTGGGTCGTCTGAAATCTGAAAGCATGATTCATAAGTATTTTGCATCGAAAAGTGATCAAACATGCCAAAGTCGTCTTTAAGGTTAAACTCAACACTTGGATGATATGGATGCACATATGATTGGTCTATGATTGTAGAGATGTCAGGCAAATGATGAATGCGAGTGTCATGAATGCCTACAGACTCTAAATGCGATGTGCATGCAATGGAATGCAGAATGTGGTCTAATCCCTTCTCAATTGTTAGTGAAGCAGATGAACACCCAACTAAATTATCCGCTAATGGTGGTATGGGAAGACTCTGACTCAAAAGGGCTTGAGGTGCGTGGGATCGGTGTCTCCTAAAACATGTGGGCCATAGGGTGACATTGATGCCGTCCTTAAGAAAGGTATAGGTGTTGGCTCTTCCGTGATGTTGTACATCTCGGTCGAACTGCCATGGACGCCCTAAGATAACATCAGCAACCTCTAGAGGAAGGACATCGCACCAGATCTCATCTCTATATTGCAGCCCAATGGACAACGTTGCCAAACAACAATGAGTTACCAGCTTGCTCGTGGTGTTGTCTAGCCAGGATGTTTTGTAAGGGTGAGCCAATGGTTTAACTTTCCATTTCTTGCTCCTAACTACCCTTTCATTGATCAGATTGGTGGTGCAACCTCCATCGATCAAGACACAAAGGTCCATGCCATTAACATTGCAGACTGTTCGGAACAGCTCGAACCTCTGGTTCTTGCAGTGTGGCTTAGGGGGTCCTCCACAGAGCTCGTGGGGTAACAACGCTTTAGGTGCTTGGGGTGATGGCGACTGGTGAATAACCAACAGTGGTGCAGTCACATCATCTCCCTCCAAGACTAAGTCATTGAAGTGTTCCCCTTCAGACTCATGACTATCCTCGTCATTATCCGCAAGATTTGTCTGTGGATGGAATTGACGGTGAGGACAATCGGCTGACTTTGTGACCCGGCTGGTTGCATTTGAAACACTTAATTTGGCTCGGGTTGGGTCCTAAAACTCCTTTACCCTTCTCAGTGGGTGCAGGAACTGTGCCAGCTACGGGTGAAGGTCCAAGGAGTGGTCTACTCACAGATCCGGATGGTGCCCTAGTGTTGTCATACCGCCGGGACGCAGACCGGGAGTGGTGAGACTCGACTTTCTTAGCCCGACGGTGTGCATCACTGACCTGATACAAGTCGTGAAGGGACACCACCTCTTGGATTGAAGGCTTGAGACCATTGACATACCTAGCGACGCTCTGCTCTTCATCTTCATGCAGATCATTGCGAGCTTGGAGCTTGTAGAATTCATTGGTGTAATCATCTACAGATTTGTGCTCTTGTCGCAGGTTTTGGAATTTCTGGAACACATTCTGCTTGAAATCAGAAGGGAGGAACTTCTGTTGCATTTTTCCTCGCATATGTGTCCACGTGGAAATCTTTTCTTTTCCTTTCCTACCCCTAGTGGTCTGCAACTGTTTCCACCAAATCAGTGCATGACCTTTCAATTTAAGGCTGACAAACTTGACTTGTTTGTCGCGGGGGATTTCTTTCCACTCAAAGTACTGGTCGATTCGCTCGGCCCACTCTAGAAACTCTTCGGGATCCATCCTACCCTCGAACTCAGGAATTTCGATTTTTATGCCCTGATCCCAGCCCCAATGGGATTTCGATCTCCTATGAGTCCGTCTACTTCGCCTATCAGTCCCGTCAGAGGAACTGACGCTGTCACCTCCGGACTCTAGGTCTAACTCACTACCCTCTGGAGACGCCCTAGTCCTGTGTTCTCGATGGGGTCGAGGGGGTTTTTGGGAATCCGTAAAGGCTAATGTCAAGGTTTCTATCTGGGTCTGAAGCCTATCCATGTGCTCTTGTTGCCTCATGAAGGCATCCTGCCAAGTACGGGGTGGAGAAGATCCAGCCATTATGGATTCTCTAGAAGATGCTATCGATTCACTCAGAGAGAAAAGGAAGATCCTAAAATGTATGCGATCACGCGATGCGTGTTACTAATTAATGCAAGGCACTAACTAAAATGAAAGAAGGAAAATAAAAAAAATTCAGCAAACATGCGATGATGCGAATGATGCGAGAGGACCGGCTGTGCGTAAGGACGCGACGACAAGTGCGCTCTGATACCAACTTGATGGGATGCGTATGCTTAAATAAATCCAAGTGCAGAATTTAAGACATAAAAATCAGATTTCAGCATGTATAAATAAATTTCAGCAAAGCCTATGATCATAGTTCATCATCCATTCATTATCCCAATCAGATTTAATTTAACGAAATAATAAAACTGACAAGATGAACATTAATTTCAGATTATAATAACTGAATTCCAGCAATGATAGCAATAACAATCTCAAAGTAATAAGCCAATGTTTCAAGAACAACCAAAGATCTACCGATAAACCCTAATGGATGAGATTCTTGGGAAAAACAAATATTAGGAACCCTAATATGAAATCAGCAATAAGGCCGGTTGCGGGAAAGAAAATATCACATGAAAAGATCAGAGGATAATCCAAACCGTGCGTTAATCAATGCCGGCAGCTGAAAGGGAACTCCATTGATGCAGATGAAAGGCGCGGAAGGGGAGGCGTGGTCCAGAAGAAGTGGTAAAGAAGCCGAGACGATGGATCTTTGGAGACGAAGAAACTCCGCGTCGATCTTCCGCGAAGCCGTAGACGAATGGTGAGGCGACGAGGTAGAAGCTCGCGGAAGGAAGAAAAGACTGGAAGCAAAGAGGAATTCTTCGGAAGAGATACACCGAACAAGCGCAACGCTTCTCCGTTCTAGGGTTTCAATTCATATTCTTCTCCCTTTTCTCAATTAGGGTTTTAGAACTTATAGGGGAAACAAACAAGGGAACAAAAAAGGAAAGAAAGAGAGAGAGAGAGGCCGGTCGGGTAGAGAGAGAGAGAGACGCGCGGGTGAGAGAGAGGGGATCGGGGGTGTCCGCGGGAGAGAGAGAGAGGGCCGGTCGGGTAGGGTTTAGGTTAGGGTTTTTGGGTTTTTGATTCTCCTTCGAATCTCATCCATTGAGATCTATCCTAACTTAATATCCTACGGCTAAAAAGTAAACACAGAAACGAGTCAGTTCGGCATCTGTGGCTCGAACCGGATGCGAACATGGCTCGCACCTACCCAAACCAGAAATAAAAACAGAAATAACTAAAGATCCGTGGGTCGGATCGAAATAAAATAAAAACCAAAGTTGTAGAGCTTCAATTGAGCTTTCCACTGATGCAGACGAATCGCCGATCGGCTTTCTGGATCTCCGGAGAGGATGAAAATACACGATCAGCTGTAGAAAAACTGCACGTAGTAGGCTCGTCTGCATCAATAACTCTACTTTTTAACACTAGCATCTGTCCGTGCACATTTGCAGTTTTCACGTAAATGTACTTTCATTTGACTGTTGAGAAATACAAAAGGGCCTATTTCTCAAATGGAAAATACTATTTGTCCTGAAGTGTCTATCCCGAATGGTCAACCATAATGTCGTATCCAGTCACAATCGTCTATTGCCCCTAGCCCCGACCGGTGAATCGCACTCAAACCCAATTGGCAAGCAAAGGGACGTTATGATTGGATGCCACACCATTCAGGTTGAGCATTTGGGACAAACGCTTCTGGTTGAATAGCATTGCTCTTCTCAAAATATATATAGTCAATGGCATATTCAGACAAGTGCTACCTGGTAGGTTGGGAATGTGCCTGAAGAGAGGGGCTTGAAATGGCAAGGTGGGCGTAGTCCAGGTATCAAATAAAAATTATTTTTGCTATAAATTTTAGTATAAATTTATTCTATAGCTTTTGTATGATTCTCTTAGGTGTAAATGAATTATTTTTCCTAAATTTCTTATGAAATTTTTGGATATAAAATATATTAATGAAATTATTTATTTATAAATAAAATTTAATTAAAAGAAACATGTGGGGGGACCAACAGCCCCCCCCCCCCCCCCCCCCCCTCTGCCTGTTTTGCTCTCGCATTAGGTTGGTGGTGGAGGCAGGGAGCATTCCTCCACCACTCGCCGCTCAATCGTAACCAGGATGGGGTAGAGGTTTTGTTTAAAAGAGTTTGATAAGGAGTAAGATGGAATCAAACGATGGTCGATTCAAATGCAAAAACTGCACTTGAATGAGAGAAAGAAGAGGGAAATTGTTGTGGTGACAGAAAGTGATCAATAAAAATTCAAGGTAGAAGCTTAATGATCAATGGTGGGGGAGGTAGACAAAGAGAAGGCTCTCTTTTTAAGGTTTTCTTCTAAATCTTAACTCTCTCACTTAAGATTTTTATCCTCTTTTATAAGAATAGGGTTTCAGAAAGATGCACGAGAGCTGTCGGATACGAAGGGAAGATGGCACGAGATTGGCCCAGAAATAAAAAGGGCAAAAGTAGAAAAAGGTGAGAAAGAAAAAAGAGAACATGAGAGAGGGGGTCTGTGGCCCCTCACTCACGTAAAACAGGAGCCGCACTATTGCCTCTGTTTCCGTGCCACATGGCGCAGGCACGGGTGACGACGGCTAGGGTTTGGGAAGCCTTTTTTTGGTGCCTTTCATCTCTTTCATCGGTTTGCCTATGCAATCCTATTGCTATTAATCAAAACGATTCGTTATGACTTAATGAACTGGGCTAACCCAAATCATTACACCGGGGTGCGACATCCTCACACCTAATCTAGCACATAATATAAAGGCTAATAGCTTTATATTCAGCCGTCCGATTGACGTAAAACTGAATCCTAATGAAAGCTTAAAAAAAAGTACAATGTTTCTAACAATTAAAATTCATGATCTGCTGCCTCAATTTCCGTATAGAGAAACAAGAAGCTTTCAGCCGTCCGATTGATGTATCTGGGATCACATACCATGAAAGCTGGAGTAAGAATTCTGGAAATGCAAAGCAGCGTGATCACCATCATAATGAAAATAGCACAAATGATAGAAGAAATAACAAATGATAGTAGACTATCATTGTATCATAAAACTTCATAGGAGCAAGAAGTATGGTCTGCACCTCAATGTGCAGACTATTACTGAATCTTGTTTAATGAACTGGCTAAAGGAAATTATACTTGCTCACCATTCAATGAAAGATTTGTTCTGTTTGTATATTACTGCTTCTTGTGGCAAACTGACTATCATAATTATCATTCATCTGTAGTGATCATCTCATTTAGAAAAGATTTTTTTTGAGATTCATGATGCCAAAACAAAAGTCATGTTCACCTAAAACCAAATTCTATCATAGAACTGAATACTAATCCTATATCTAGATTTTTGACTCATTAGTAAAAGTTGTATGTGGAAGAGACGATTGGTATATCCTGAAGTCCTGCTTAAAGTTTTGTGAGATTGATTGGGTTCAAATTAGTTCAGCTAATTCAATATGATGATTAAAGTTGTATGAAATATAAGTAAGGTTATCTTGATATAATGCTTTATTTGGTTTATTTATATGAAATATTATTAATATTTTCTTGATTTTACCCGTTCTGATATGATTTTTTTGCATAGTTGGAAGACATTCATGCAAGCTTGTTTCTCGTCAAATGTGATGCTGTTCTAAATAGAGCAGCGCACCAACAAGGACAAAAGCAAAGCAAAATGACAAAATTCTGCAGTGGGATATGTTTATTCCTCATATTAATATGTGTCATCTGGGCTCCTATGTTGGTATGTGGGTACTTTATTTGTGTTGCTTCATAGTTTCTTTATGAACACTTCAAATTTCTGAAACCAATATGAGTAAATTCTTTCCACCTGACATTCCCATAATATTTGAAAATGACATGTAAATTTTTTATTTTTGTTCCAATCATGCTATGTACTCTCATTACTTTAAGCTAAATATTTCACCTATATATCTCTATTTATTTAATTCCTTTTTTATTGGACCTTTAGCTCGACTTCTAGCTTTCTTGGATCTCTGTAGGAGTAATATAACTGCATCTCCATTGTGGGTAAGATCAAGCTACATATATACCCTGAGGTGCACGCATTCACCCACCAAGGATGGTTAGGTTTCGTGCACTTCACTGTGTATACCATCTTCGTGGAATGATCTGTATAAAATCGAACAGGATTTGCTATGAGCATTTTGCTAGGTCTCTATGTAAAGAATCCATGTTGTCAAATATACCCCTACCCAACCTATCTTTCCACCTTCACCATTGCATAGCCAAGTACATCTTCCATTATGACCAAATCCTCATTCTAGTAAATGTCTAGTACCACAAACTCGCCTAGTGGCGGTACTGCTATTTGCGGCAGCTACTCCACTTGTGATTGCACCTCTTCAACAGTTCTACGTAATCTATATTTGCATGAGCATCATCATGGAATTTCGTTAAGATGTAGATTCTTGTCCTAGTGCTTTGGCATAATCATAGAAGGTTGTTTCGTAAACACTTATCCTTGGCACAAGAAGATTACTTACTATTTGTTTTATGTCAGTATTTGTGCTTTTTCTTTTCTTAACATGCTCGCACGCATGCACTACGATATATATGGATTTCACTATGATATATATTCCTATCCTAGCCTTTATCATAACAAAATGTGCATGCACATAGAATGTAGTTTAGTAAGCACTTATCCTTGACATAAGAAGATTTCTCACAATTTGTATAATGTCTGTAGGTACACTTATTCATTGCTTAACATGAGCAGATTTAATTCATGCTCATGTAAATTGCATGTCATGTTTACCATAGTTTCTTAGACAAATTGCAGATCGTTCCTTTATGTGCTTTTTACTGAATACAAGTTTTGTAATTTTAACCATATATTTTTTACTTAGTTTGTGATCTGAAATTCATCAAGGGCCTGTTTGGCTGTGCGGTATATTTTAGTTAAATTGTTTTGCTGAAAGTGCTTTTGGGAAGATCTCAGATCTGGTGCTTCAGATAGAAGTGCTCTTGGGCCTCGTAAAAGGACTTTTTTGCAGGTAACAAACACGTCTGAACGCACTTGTGCCTTCTAAAAGTGTTTTTGGGCCGCCCAACCGCACAGCCAAAAGGGCCCGAAGAATGCTGGTTTCGAGGCATTTGTCATGAAATACTATCTATCTGTGATATGTTCAGTTTCAGTTCACTTTGTTTGAACATGGATCTTGATAACATTTGACTATCAAGTTAAATCAGGATTGAAAATCTTTTTTCCTCTTCACAGATGTATAGCAGCGGCAACCCAACTAACATAGCAAATCCCATTATGGATGTGCGTATTGAGATCGACATTAAAGCATTAGGCGGAAGGTTGACCCTCTATCAAACCACACTATGCGAAAGACTTCCATGGGAAAAGTTGTTATTCGATAAAAATCTTGATCCCCAACATTATCTGGACACATACAACGTGAAGGACATCCAATTGATTTGCTGCCAAGCTGATGCAAGTACCATGTGGATGGTTCCTCCTGTGGTTCAGAATAGGTTTATCAGATCCCTTGACGATCAGATGGGGATTATTTTCACATGGTTTTTTACAAGAGAGAGGCCAAAAGGGAAGGAGACCGTCAAATATGAATTACCTGTTGAAATTGGAAATCTTACAAGTCCATCTGAAGTCAAACAAGTACTCAATGGCACTGCTGACAGTTTTAGAATATATCATGTTTATCCTAGATACTTCCGGGTCACAGGCTCCGGTGAAGTCCGGAGTCTTGAGCAAACAGTATGCAACTACATTTTATCCTAATTTTCTAAATTTTCACTATACTTCAACAGTCAACAGCTAATTCTTCATGTTACGAGCTTCATTCATTGATCGACGTCCCTTACTAGTCTTGGCTACTAAAAACTCATTATTGCATTTGCAGGTAAATTCAGTAAGTGGTGACCTTTTTCTGAATCATGGTAGTTCTCCATGGTGGTCCTTTCATGAGGCCGTCAATGCATCAGATGTGGCAGGATGCAATGGGTTGACTGGACCAACGGCTATTATTGTATCTGAGGAGACACCACGTATGTGCTATTGCTTTGTTATAAAAATAGTTTCCTGAATATATTTCTCTTATATAAACTATCATCCCAAATGCAGTCAATGCTGAAATCCATGGACTCCTGCATGCTACAGTGTAGACAACCATGTTATACCAATCAAGAATCATGCTTGATGGACTGCATTTTGAGCAGTCACATGAATAATTAATCCTAGATAATCTAATATTAGGTTTTTTTTTTTGAACAATAGAAGGGGAAGAAGCATTCTGTGAATATGATGTTGGAGAGTTTTAATATTAGACTCAAGCAATAGTCCTAAGCTGTCTAAATAAGGTTGGCTCTAATTTACAATACGAAGATTGATCACTTTAGTGCAAAAATTATGTGGCTTGTTCAATTGGCATGTAAACCATGTTCAAACTCGAGTTTGCTATTATTTCTATCATCGTTGAGAGACTTATATTGGTATCCGTAGATTAATTAGCTAAGAGAGTGGAATAAGATTTTACCTTTTTCTAACAATTTGTTCCTATCCGGGTTACTTAGGCAAATAAACTTTCACTCTTATATGCTATTGTTATAGCACAGAGGCACGCACAATCATGCACACAATTTTTTATTGGCTTTCATACAAAGAGAATTTTTAGCACACATAGGCACTACCCAAGTGTTTAGCAGAAGAAGTTTGAACGTCTTCTATTGTTGTAGCAAGAAATACTAACACCTGAAGTGAAGTGATCCTTGTCTCAGACCAAGGACCCTCCAGCATGAGAATTAGTTTGTGGATCTTGATAGTGGAAGAAAGTATGCTTAGTGTAGACCGAATAGTCTTAAGAAAATAAGTTGAAAAGTGTATTGAAGAAAGATGTGGATGGGAATTGCTTTACGAGATTCCCAAAGATGGCGTCAAAAAAAGTGTACTGAAGAAATGTAGGGGGAATTTCTTGTTCCCTCACATCTCGCAAGCCTTTAGCTCAGCAGAAGTTTGAATTTCTTCTTCCCCCCCTCCTACAACAAATTCTAAGACCTGATATGAGGTGGTCCTTGGATCATGAAAGGGCCCTCTGTCGTGAGAATTAGTACATGGACCTTAATAATTCAAGAAAATAAGCAAAGTGTAAAGAGTCCAAAGAAAATAAGTGAGTACAGTCCAAAAAGTCCAGAGAAAATAAGCCGAGAAGAAGTCCTCTTACTCAGCCCTTAGAAGTAGAGAGATCTCTATGTTGCAATGGGCATCAGTAGTCGTGCCACGAATGACTTCTCCATCATGCTTAGCCATCCGGCCCATCCCCTACATGAATCCCATGTACCCTACTTTTTTGGGAGCGTATGCAACCATTATCAGATGATGGTGGTGCCGAGTGTTGCAGTATTGTTTCTACCTTGAGCGATGATGAACATCATTTCTCCTTCTTTAGAGGTTCCTAAGCAACTGTCGCAGGTCATGCCTTGGTCTCTTCCGCAATTCATGCCTTGCCTTGCTACGTTGTGCCTCAGTCAAATGCTAGCATGGTAGGTTCAATTCTGCTATAAATGAGTTGGTACAATGGCTCGAAGTTGAGGTTCCCAACCCGGACATCCCGTGGGAGTTGGGTGCCCCTCGAGTCAATCTTCGGCTTGTGTGAAGCCGGTCTTCAACTTGATTGTGCCTAATCTATACCTCCCTCAGGAACCAGTGGCCCATCAAGCCAGTCTCCAAGTGTACTCTGTTGGTGCCACATGTTCAGATGTTTTTGGGCCATGTGTCTGATTTGAGTAGGTGCATGGTTTACCGCCCACAATAATAGCCCCCTCTTGGGTAATTGACTCTTAAAAGATTTTAGTTGCCCAAGAAGTCTATGGGTTAAGTAACACCTTTTATCGAGTCATGCACGCATCATTTGTGATCTTAGCTAGGCATGAGTTTGAATCGTTGAGTCAATTATAGGGATGGGAGGTGGTTTTTACTTGACAATGAGTTGGATGATTATGTTCGTTGAAGTCGGCTTTGATGATGGGTTATACATGGCATAAGTGGCTGGTTCTCGTATCTCGTCAATTCCAAACACGCATCTCTCCCAAGTTTTGAGATCAAAAACGACGTGTGATTGCGGGATGACATCAACGAGGCGAGGGTGATATGATGAGTATGGACATTGAGTGCATCTGTTTAAGCGACATTTGTTCCCAGAGACTCAGGATATTTATTGTGACGAGATACCGCCTCAAATCCGGGTTGCCTTTTCCTATAAGAGTATCGAGAGCCTTACTTTTTACCCTTTTACCTTTTCTTTGGCTTTTACTTTTGTTTGTGCTTTCATCTTCCCCTTCTGTCTTTATTTTGTCTTCACACGCCTTTTCTTACTCGTTTGCCACAATTTGCAACTAAAATGATGGATAACTCTGAGCGCTATGCTTATCAAAGTACTGGCCACATTTTGATCGGCTGTCTGAGGGGGGAATTCTACATCTCATCTAAAATCGAATTAGAGTATGCTATGCCTGAAACCGTCGATAAGGATGCCTTTGTCCGATCGCATCCTAGTCATGGTCGGTCAAATTGAGAGGGGGTTGTGGTTATTCCTCTCTCCTTTCATGTCAAAGCTTCTATTCGTGTAGACCATGGCAGATGATTCAATGTGTTGAGATCATAAACATGTTACATGAAGTCAGCATCAGCGTTTGGCATTCCATGCGGAAGTTTACCTTGCGCATGTCAAAGGTGAGGGGGAGCCCGGTATACTCTTTCATTACTCGTCAGAAGCACTGTTCAAATCTATTCGCCAACCTCTCCCAGTCAGACGCTAGTTGGGTGATCGATATGATCTAGGTGTCAGGCCACTGGCGAGAAGATTAGGTTTTTCTTCGATGGGTGAAGTGGATATATGTTATCTTAACATGTACAAGTACATGGGGGCGAAAGTCTACATTGCGCACAAGGAAAGATGTTTGAAATCTAAGGGTCAAGAGGTCTTGATTTGAGGTGTATGAACTAAACTAAGTCGTCCCTATTGTTGGCCTATCTTTTGGAGGACCGAGCTCGATTCTGGAGCTTTTATCAGCCAACTTTTTCCCACAACTTCTCTCCTGACTTCAAGGTGAAGCTAGAAATCACGGAGTTACTTGGAGACCGAGTTCCGATCTTCAGTAAGGTCTTGAGAGAGGGTCCCTCATCCTCTGGTGCTCTGGGAGCCACCACAGAAAAAGTAGTAACCTCCACTCTGTAATGATTGAAGCGGTTCGACTCATAGGAGCTTGACTCTAACCAAGAGGAGTCGGAGGAGTTTGAGGCAGGCGAGTTTCATCTAAATCATGAAGAGTTTGGAATGTCCTAGGAAAATGATACTAACCTGGATCGATCAAGCAGGTTGGAGATTGTTGCACCACAAGAGGCGAGAGGGCTAAAGTTGTAATAGGCCAATGAGGCAACTCAAAAGAGGTCTCACCTTACAGCTTGGAAGAGAAAGAGGTCAAAGCCGATTCTAAGAGGTCTTCATGGGATCATCCCTAAGAACCACCTTTTGTTTGGGCCCTATGGACTTAAGTTCGAGATGTGCCAACCTGAAAAGGAGGCCGCTAAGACAGAAGATGCATCAAGTTCCTTTGGATGTGCATCATTTGTTGTGCCTCAAGGATTTTTCGTCTTTGCTTCATTTGTTGGAGCCTTCCAATTTCTAGCCCTAAAGACCAAGGTAGCAGAGATCTTAGATAGGAATTGAAAAATAGACAAGTAGATGGCTCTAGATGAGGAGAAGAGAAGGGTGGAGGAGATAAGAGATGATGGAGAAGATGAGAGCTGAGATGAGAGAGAGGAAGGATCCGGTGCAACTCCCAGTCGTGCCCCTAACTCAGTTCCTTAGGTGCCCACCATCTGCCCCGAAGAACCTGTTGAGCTTGATTCTAAAGCTAAAGAAATATCTCCAGTCGAGCTCTTGTTGTTCAAATAAACTTCGAGTCAATTGTTGTTGCTGATGCGGTCGAGACCTTGAGAGCAGGTTTATCAAACCCTCCTATGACGAGTAGCGTCAAGAGCTTATAGGTTTTAACTTTCGGATTCATGTCGGGTTTCGGTCCAAGCCTAAACCAAATTCGACCGAAATTTCTAAATTTCGACCAAAATTGATTGAAATGGACCGAAATTTATATTTCCAAACTTCTAGTTCCGAAAGCCGAAACCGAAATTGATCAAAATTTTAACTGAAATTGATTGAAAAATGGCCATTCCCCCTAGTTTTGACCCACATTTAGTTTTGGTCCTAGCTGAAACCAAAATATTTTGCCAAAATTTCGGAATTACAACCGAAATTTGAAATCATGGTAAGTCTCCTCTACTCGACTTCGTTGTCTTTGTTATCTCAGTCGAAGTTTGAATATCTCCTTCCCTCGATCCGACAAAGATGAGGCGGTACTTGGTTTATTAGAATTAGATGGGGATATTGATAGTGGAAGAAAATAAGCGGAGCATAGGCCCAAAAGGCTAGACAAAAATAAGTCGAGAAGAAGTCCCTCTTCTCATAGCCCTTAGTTTGCTTTTTATGAGGAAAGAGATCTTCGTGTCTACAACGATCATCGCCAGTCATGCCATGAGCAACGTCTCTATCATGGCTAGTGATTACCCATGGATGAAGCCCTTGTGCCCCACTTCCTTGGGACCTTGTGTAACCGTTATCGGCTTAGAGTTGTGCGACCTCTAGGAGTGTCACAGTACTATTTATGCCTTAACATGTGATGAGCATGTTCTTTCCTTTTATATAGGTTGATTCCTGGGTAATCATCATGGGTCGTTTGTCGTGCCTGGTATCCTTTGTGATACGACCATTGCCCATTCGGAGAGATGTTGCGTCGCAATTGAGACATTTACAGGGTAGGTTCAACCGAGCTGTAAATAAGTAGGTTCAGTGGCACTGACTTCAGTGTGTCCTCTACCCTGACATGCCTAGGGAGTCAACTGACGCATAGTTCTCTCTAGCCTATGTGAAGTCGGTCTCTGAATTGAGGCACCCAACCCAAGCATCCCTCAAGATCTGATGGCCCCTCAAGCCAGTCTTCAGGTGTGCTTCATTAATTCCACGCGTTGGTTTGTCGTTGGGCCACGCAGTTAGGAAATTAAAAGAAAATAACAAATTAGAATATTGGAGAAAATCAAACGACGGGATAAAAACAAGAAAGGTAGACCTCATTTTATTATTGTAAATTATATTTATTTTATGGAAGGGTTCAATGATTGCATTATTTTGAATTCAGTCATAGTTCACATCACATCTAACGTTGGGGCTTCACTTCAGAACAAGGTGTTGAACAGCGGGTGACCCCATGGGTGTCTTTCGTGCCTTGTTCGGGAGAGAAGCCCCCAAAGGCTGACCCGAATTTTTTTTGAACTAGTGCGAAGTAAATTCTCATTGAAAACCAGAATATGCAAGCATTGAACCCTTGCATAAATTGAATAGATTTGACTATAATAAACATGGGGTCTACCTTTCATTATTTTGCTTCGTCGTTTGATTTTCTCCAACTTTTTGTTTCTTCTTTTCTTTAAATTTCTATACTACTTGGCCCAACTGCAGAGTACCAATGTTTTTTTTTTTTGCTTCATCGTTTAGTTTTCTTCGGGCGTACCCAATTGCCTACTTCAGTCAAAGGCTCAACGATGCCAATTTGAAGTGCACTATGTATGACAAGGAATCTACACGGTTGTTCAAGCCCTTTACTAGCTTATTTATAAGGAGTTTGTGTTCTACTCCAACCACGCCTCAAGTATATTATCTCCCAAAAGAAGCTAAACGACCGGGGCATGGCAAGTGGGTTTCTTTTCTCCAAGGATTTTCATTCGTCATCAAGAATAGAATCGGGGTTGAAAATAAGGCGGTCAATGCACTTAGCCGAGAGCCCTATGTTCTCTCTTCTATGGCCATCCAAGTTCTGTGCTTTAACTTGCTCAAAAGAGACTAACTTTCGTGAAAGGATTTTGGCACCATCCACACCAAGTTAGTGATGCGGTAACAAAGGAAAGGTGCAGAATTTTTTCTCCAAGACGGTTTCTTCAAGGGGACATGCTTTTGCTTGCCCGACACTTATCTATGCGTAGAAGTGGTATAGGAGTTGCATGCCGTGGAGTCGCGGTGCATTTTGGAGTTGCATGCGTAGAAGTGGTATCTTCATGACTATAGTTATGGTTGAAGTTCTATTAGCCAAGCTTGAAATGGGATGTTGCTAAGATGTGTCACAATGTCGAACATCTCATGTGTCAAAGGAGAGGAAGAAAAATATCTGCAGTTACTCATCGCAACCTATGCCTCATGAGCAAGACTTGAGCATGGATTTTGTCCTTAGATTGCCAAAGAGCCTATGGAGCTATGAATCTGTTTCTGTTGTAGTGGATCGATTCTGGAAGATGACTCGCTTCATTCCTTACTTAAAGATAGTCAATGGAATTCACATTGGTAGCTCTTCTTCAAATAGGTTGTCCGACTACATGGGTTGCCAAATATGATTCTCTCTGATCGCTTCGTGAAGTTTATAAGCTACTATTGCCGCACTTTATGGAAGTTGTTGGGCATGAAGTTGAAGTTTTCCTCCACTTTCCCAAACTGATAGCCAAACGAAGTTAGTAAACGAACGCTCGAGGGATCAATTTTGATTATTCGAGGACATGCATCTAGTTGAGATCAAGTTCTCCACATTGCGGAGTTTGTTTACAATAACTCCGTAAATAGGATTATCGGTTATACTCTGTTTGAAATTGTGGCTAGCGTCCTTCTAGGAGGCGAATTGACTTGGTTTCTTTGCCTCCCAAAATGTACCCTAGTGGCTAAGCGGAGGCCTTCTGCAAACACATCTGAGATAGTCATGACAATGTTCAACTGAAGATCACTTTGACTAAGCTCTGTTACAAACCACGTTTGGACTTGAAGATAATATTTGAAGAATTTGAAGGAGACATGGTGATGACACAATAAGACCAAAGTGATATCCCAAAGGTGCCTAGAGGAAGCTACATGCATGGATGCGGGCTTACGTACTTGATCTTCCTGAATACATGGGTATTAGCAAAATCTTTAAAAACTACCTAGGTCATATTGATCTGACACCCTATGTGAACCTTTTTGCTCGCCTCCCACATGCTCCACACTTGAAGGAGATTGAAGAAGTCACGGATCAACAAATCATCTCGATCGGGGGTGCGTACCAAAACTACCTCATAAAGTGGAAAGGAGATCCTCTTTAGATTGCATGTGGTTCAACATCAAAGAATTCTAACTCTTGGGTTGCGACTTTTATCAGTGGTTTCCTATGTTTAACTCACCAAGGTTGAGTTTTCCCAAAACGGTGAGAGTTGGTGGACACCAATGACAAGACCCCTCAAAGCGTGATAAGTGAAACAAGACTCCAAGGCCAAAGGTTTGGTTCGCCACGTTGGAGATGAAGGACTCACATGGGATCTTGCCTAAGTGCTTACCATATCGGGTTGTGTTGAGTCATGTATTTGGGTGTGTTACAATCTAAGAAGCACTGACACTGGTACGGGAACACAGGTACGACACGACACGGGTTCGCCAACACGGCAAATCCTAAAAAAGGAGGACACGGGTACGGCAGGGACACGGAAAAATAAATTTATATTTTATATATGTTTGCAATCCATATATATTTCGATAACCGAAAAAATCTCATAGAAAACAACTAAAATAAAATTTTAGGCTGCGATTCAGTTTTGGCTTCAACCTATCTGATTCTCTGAGGTTATAATCTTAGAGGATCAGATAGGTTGAAACCAAAACTGAATCACCACAGCTTGTAACCCGATCCTATATCAAACAGTCCGTCAACCCGCAGTGTCCCGAGTGTCCAAGGAGTGTCTGACAGTATCCGGCTCCCGGAAGCACGTAGGACACGGCACATGCATGTCCGGTGCGTGTCCGGCGAGTGTCCAACGAGTGTCGGTGTCCGACACGGGTATGGGAGGCCTGGGGAAGTGTCCATGCTTCCTAGGTTGCAATCCATCTATGTTTAAGTACTATTGTTGGGCCATGTTAGGTCGGAGTTGTGAAGCCTTTAGGTCTTCAATTTGATTTTGCGCTCCATGTTGGGGATATTATATAAGCCATGAAGTAATTCCATGTAGGGCAATAAATTTTTTTTTTTTTGAGTGGAATTCCTCTCCAAGATGGAGATGATGGGGTTAAGCCATACCCCAAGTTATTATTAAAATAAGAATAGAAAGGGAGTTAGAGAAGCAAAATAAAGGGATAAATTGAAGACAAAGAATGAGAAGAGAATCCCAAGCTCCAATTCTTCGCCAACCAAGCGATGAATGACCAAGTCTCATCGATCGGAGCCCGCTTATTCCGAAATATTCTAGAGTTCCGTTCTAACCAGATAGCCCAGCAAGTGCAGATAGATAGAAAATCCCAAGCCACATGAAGTTCCTCCTTGATTCTCTCGAGAGTATTCTTGAGACGTCTCCAGAGGGATTTAGCAAAGGGGCAATGCAACAAAAGGTGATTGATGTTCTCTCTGTACAAACCACAGAAAACGCAGTTGACTTCAGAGATCCCCGGGTGGTGTCGATGTAGGAGTTGGACCTTCATCAGTAGCCTATTTTTGATAAAAAGCCACATGAAGATGCGACATTTGAGGGTAGTCGGAGATTTCCAAGAATGAGAGGCCACTAGGCAAATCAGGCCACCCCTATTAATAAATCTGTAGAAGGAGTTAACCATGAACGCGCCAGAGGGGGAGAGTTTCCAAGCGGAAGAGTCAGCTGTCTAAGAGAGGGAGAATCGATCAAGGAGTTGGTGTAGTTCCTGCAGTTGAACCTGAAGGTCGCCCGAAATCGTGCGATGGAATTTGACAAACCAGGTGGTGAAACCAGAGGAGGTCTAGGTCTGAGACCTAACAGTTGCCTTCTGGTCTCACACAATGAGGAAGAGATCATAGAAAAGAGTAGCCAGAGATATATCACCCACCCACTGGTCCGTCCAGAACTTGATACCGTGACCATCCCCCAGGATTAACTTGGTGCCACTTTTGTAAGTAGAAGCTACCCATTGGATACCTTTCCAAAATGGTAAAATCTTACCTGATCTCCGACTTCGGGCTTGAATGGGGTAGAATCGCTTGAAGTACCTCTCCTTGATAACCCGAGAGTAGATATCATCTTGGCTGTGCTGCAGACACCACCATCATTTACATAGCAAGGCTTTATTGAAGTCACGCAGACTGAGAACACCGAAACCACCTTGATCCCTGGATTTGCAAACTACCCCCCAGTTGACCAAATGGTAAGAGCCTGATTTCCCGTCCTGCCCACTCCATAGAACGAACTACGAATGGAGTCAATGCGCTTGATGACCCACGTCGAGAAGAACTAGAAAGCAAGGTAGTATGAGGGAATGGCCGAAAGGACCGAATTGACAAGGATCAGCCGTCCCCAGAGGGAAAGGTGACGGCTTTGCCACGCAGCCAATCACATTTCTACTTTCTCTATCACTTTGTGCCAATCCTGCCTTTTAAGCCTGGTGTTGCTGAGGGGAAGGCCTAGGTATATGAAAAGGAGGTTGTCCAGCCGACAATTGAGCATAGACGCTAGCAGTTCCCCTGTGTTCGCGTTCGGACCCTCATAGAGGGATGATTTTGTGAAATCGATACGGAGACCGGAACAAAATTCGAGGCCATAAAGGATGATCTTGAGAACCAGAACCTGCTCTATTGTGGCTTGACAAAAGAGAATGGTGTCGTCAGCGAAATGGAGGTTGGTAATAGACCAAAAGTTACCTCGTGCCTCTGAAATGAGGTTAGGTTCAGAAGCTCGTCACAGGATGGCATCAAAGGTGTCTACGACGAGAATGAATAGGAAAGGAGAGAGAGAGCAGCCTTGCTTCAATCCCTTCCTCATCTAAAATTGACCTCCCGAAACGCCAGTAATGAAGCAAGAAATCTTCGAGGATAAGCAAGAGAGAATCCAAGATAGCCATATAGGAGGAAACCCTTTGGCTTTTAAGGTGTCGATGATGAAAGACCAGTGTAGCCTGTCAAAAGCTTTCTCGAAGTCGAGTTTCAGTACGATCCCTTCTTCTTTCTGCTCCTTCATGTGGTATAGAATCTCTTATACTACTGCAACACTATCCAGGATAGTCCTCTCTTTAATAAAAGCTGATTGAGTAGGGCTAATAATATCATTCATGATAGGAGTAAGACGGTTAGCCAACACCTTCGTGACTATCTTGTAAATGTAGTTCGAAAGGCTGATGGGTCTGAACTGGGCAATATTAGCAGTATCTTGGAATTGCGGGATCAGCACCAAAAGAGAGTAATTAAGATTCGTGATAGAGATGGTACCCGCAAAGGACCGAACTAGGTTACACACCTCCTGGGAAACAAGGTCCCAGAAGCGTTGGAAGAAGAACATAGAAAAGTCATCTGGCCCTGGAGAACCATCCCCGTACATACCAAAAACTGCTATGCGGATTTCATCTTCAGTGAATGGATCAGCAAGTTTGTTGTCTTCTGGAATTCTCAAAAGACGAAGGTTTTCCCAATCTAGAAGAGAGGAAAATGGAAGGTTCTGAAAATAATTCCTGAAGTGAGCAGTAGCACCTTCAAGAATTGCAGGCCCACCATGCAAGGTAGAACCTCCGATTTGAAACGAATCCATCGTGTTAATTCTCCGTCGCCCTTTGGCTAGCATGTGAAAATAAGAAGAATTAGAATCACCAAGCTTAACCCACTTCTCCCGAGACCGCTGTTTCCACATGATCTCTTCTTTACGAAGAATACTTGTCAACTCTTCCACATGTAGGGCAATAATGATGACTGCAAAAACTGAGTTTTCCTCAAACCCTAAAGATGTGAGGTCTTCGTGCTTGGAGTGAGTCTTTGCACACCGCTAATGGGAGACCAATGTTCGTCACTCCTTCATCTTCCCCGTCTCCGTGCTTACTATACAGTATACACTTGTCTAGCATCACTATTTTTCCAGCATTAGAAGCCCCCTTGGACATGACTCATTGACTTTCAGCGATATGGGAGTGCTTAGGTCTGAACTCTGAACCTTTATGAGGATGAAAGAACTTGAAGGACTCCAGTTGGTCATGACCAACGTTGTAGGAAACAAATACAATTAATCTACACGTGCAATTTATTGGGAAAGGAGAAACCCTCTTTGGACCTTTGTCTTACATTTCCAATCTGCACTTTATCTTTGTTGAAACATAAATTGCATGTGGACACACTAATGTTGGCTTTGCCTTTTGATTGTCAAATCTTTTTGGGTAATATGAAAACAGCTAGATTCATCTACCTTATAGGGGCACATGATCTAATTCAGACTCTCCATGGTCCTTTGAATTCTAATCTATCTAGACATCAGGACTTGGGTTATGATTAGTAAAGTCGGTTCAAAGAATAAACATATTTATCCTCAATAATTTTTTCTGCACTGACAATACCGTGACCCAATATTACCCTAGTGATTCCCCATAATCTTGGTCATTCTTATGGCTTTACCATGCACACCCATCAATTAATTCTAAACTGCTACAAATTTATTCATTAAAGAAAGGTAACTTCCTAGTGACCACCAAGGCCAAATCAAGGAACAAAAAAGACATAAAAATGACTTTTTCTTTTTTTTGAGAAATCCCTCTCAGTGAATGAGGGGGGGTTCGGCCTAGACCCCTACCAGTGCATTAAATATATACAATTCCTTGATCCTTAATCTACTCTAGATGCATATAAGAAGCAATTCCCGCATATTGGACTTTATGGCTTTGAACAAACAAATAAATAATTGTGTTTCCAAAAGTGAACCTAATCAAAACCCTAAAAACTCTCAGAAAATGCAGAATACACCAATACCCATGTTTTTCCTACCTTAGAATTGTATTACATATGAACCACCGTGTGTAATATTACAGCCGAATGAATCATTAATTTGTCCAGTATTTATTGTTCAGTATATCCTCATGCATTGAAAGTATGATGGCATCCTTCCCAGTATCGGAGGGCTTATTTCAAATATACAAGTCAGCGACTAGTCAAGACAAGTCGACCAAACCTTATTCTAAGCCCCCCTCCCCCTCCTCCCCCTTCCCTAAACATATATGATATATGAACTAGCATTAATGTCAACAACTATATGATATTAGTTGGTCAATAACAATACATGCCTTCACACTTCACAGCATGGATATAAATACATAATTAATAGAACACAGTTGTATTGGCTTCATGCCCATGTCAGAAGACTTGGACCTAAAAATTCATCACAATATTTGTTTGCTGATGTTTAATCTGGGAACAACCCCAATTTTGATTATAGGGTTATATGGATATCAACAAATAAACAATAATTATTTGTCTATGTTTTTATCTCAGATTCTCTCAGGTCCTCAATTGATGATTATAGGGAAGAGCCATAGTTGCGACTCAAGACTTCGAGGCAATGCAAAAAAAATCAAACAAAATTGCTTGCAGACTTCTTGCAAAAAAAAAAATTGCTTGCAAAATACCGCTTGGGGACTAGTCCCAGTCATTAGTCAGAAACTAGTCGCGATTCCGCCCAGCTATAAAATAATCTGAATTAGTCGGTAGGCAAAATTCCACCTGGGGACTAGTCGCCGACTAGTCCCGATTTTGATATCATAGCCGTCAAATAAAAGAGCATCATAAGCAATGAAAAGCTGTTTGAAACTAGTTTGGACAATCTTGACCATACTTTAGCAGCTTTGACTTGCTTTTTTTTACCGTCTCAATCTTAAACGAACTTATTGACTAATTCAATATTCATGATATTTCTATATAGCATTGTTTGTTTGAACAATCTTGACATTGTTCTAGGCTTATATGTAGATGGTTGCAGTAGTTGAATAAGTTGTCCTAGGTAGTGGGGCCAATAAAATGTTATTATTTCTTTTGGTCGAATAACAATGACATCGTTGATGCTTTACAGAGGGTATTCTTGGTGAAACTCTTAGCAAATTCAGCATTTGGAGTCTTTACATTACTTTTGTGCTAGCAGTTGGCCGATTTATCAGGCTTCAATGTTCTGATCTACGAATGAGAATTCCTTATGAGAATCTTCCTTCTTGCGACAGGTATGGCATCTTTCCTTCTTTTTTGAGTTCCCTATAGTTTGCTAGCTAAGTTAAATATACTATAGATACAATTGTTGGATTCCAAAAAAAAAAAATTGGTATTAGAGACTATTACTTTCTATCTTTTTTTTTTTTTAGAGAATCCCTCTAGGAGATGAGGGGGGGTTCGGCCTAGACCCCTACCGGTACTATTACTTTCTATCATGGTACTGTTTTTAAATATTGGTCTTTTCTATTTATATAAAACACATTATACCCTGAGTCAAAGTTCTTATGGAACACTTCACTTCATTCATTCCTTCAATATGTTGAAACACACAGATGAAGATAGCTTGACAATGCGCACTACTGGTTACTTAAAGTATTGGTGATAGGCATCTAAAATTTGATAGGTGTAAAGTGTAAACTTTATGTATGCCCCCATAAAACTCCAACACCAGTATACTTGGGAAAGTAGAGCAACAATAGAGGTTGGTTAGGTGATTTGGGAGTGTTCACACAGGCTACACAGCTTAACACTAGTCCTCATCACTCATCAGAGTGTCAATTTACCTTGCAGCTTGGATTGTTAAGCCATAATAAACGTGGGATTCTGTGTTATAAGAGAACCTCTAATTGGGAAATTGTAAAGTCTTCTAAGCACATGTGATCTCCTAATAAATGTCATCATCTGATCCATAAACATCAGAAATCGTCATCATGGAGTTTTTCAATTGAACCAAACATTGTAGAACCATTTCATGAGAAGAAATGGTGTAATAAACATAGTTATTAAACTTTATAGTATTTTGAACTACATATAGGTACAACACGTCAATAAAGCATTGATGAATGAAGGCTACTAGATATGTTTGTGAAAGAAGAGAGCGGATCTGAAGAGAGAAAACAGAGGAGGGAGAAAGAAAGGGAGAGAGAAAAGGGAAGGAATCATACCTTGGCGGATCCGAATCGGAGCTTGTAGGAGTCGGCCAAACCCTCGCAGCCGTACATGCATAGGACAAGAAAGAGAGGAGAGAACGGCTTGGGTTTTGGTGGAGTAGGAGATCCGGTTTGTGGATTTATACTAGAGTGGGAGATATAGATGTTAAGAGCCCTATATGGAGTTGGGTTACTTCCTGCCCATCCGATTCTCATCGTGTGATAGACAATGAACCCAATCCTTCACTCAAAATAAAAATCCCAGGTAGTCCGATGAAGTTAGACTTAATTTTGGGTCGGGTTTCGGGTTCGGATCCAAAAAGCCCATCAACAACCCTAGTCTTAAAACATTCATAACTTATTCATCTTAACTCCAAATATTCAACAAAAATACTCGTTGGAAAGCTTACGACGAGACCCACGTAATGACAGTAATTTTGACAGAAAACGATTAAAACAGCATTTCACAGAAGAACAAAAAAAGATCAAAACGCCCTTAAATGGAAAGTGCAATTACTAACAAACGAAAGCTCGCTACAGCGCGTGCGAATTGTCCATTTGTAGATATCAGAAAAACTCGAAAAACTATAACATACGATGACGATGCTTATTGATTAGATTTTTCCAAACTCAAAGTTTTCGATAAAATCCGATGAAAACAAGTATATTGTTAAAAGGTTAATTTACTAATTATTAATTATTAAGTAAAATCCTAATGATTTTGGGGGGTTACATTGTCAATAACCAGTTTTTCACGAGAGAACGAAGCATATCGAGATTGACTGCTAATTCACTCAGCAACACTATAAGCAGAAGACTTTCGCTTCCTTATATCTCCTCCGCAAAGTAGATTGCGGACTTCTTCACGAAGTTGCACCCATCTTTACGTTTTCGGTTTCTTATTAGCTTGATCCACCGTGAGTTTTAGGAGGGGTGTTAGTCTATGTATATAATTATATATACATAGGATATACATATCTTACATTTGTATGGGACTTAATCCTACACATACACATTGTTTATTTATATGTTAGCTTATGCCTTAATGAGAATCAAGGTTCATTCTCCCAAAACCTTGGTCGTCTCTTTCATTGTCCATTAGGAAACAGTTAAAAGGCTTGTGTTGAAAGAGGACATAGCCCCTTGTAGGAATAATTTTACAAAGATTTCACGATGTTGACCAAATAAGTTAGGACAAAAGGTAGTAATCATGTTTATAAATTATCTTATAGTTGTTATGTTTGTAATTGTGGTTATCTTAAATGTTTAGGTTCTGCAATATTTTTTTTCTACAAACATGACCAACATTGTTAGAGATGAAATTAGTACGGAAAAAGCGGAGTCCAAATTAAAAAATAAATAAATAAAATTGTTCTCACATCATGGTGCCTATTAAAAAGTTCTTGTTCTTCTGACAAAAAAGTTCGCAAATGTGGAGTGTACATATTAATTTTTTCCTATTTTTTTTCAAATATAATGAGTTGCTAGTAATGTAACTAGATGCATTTTACTTATAACAAAGGCGAGCTTAATCATCCTCACCGACAAACCCATTTTAGTAATACGAAATCAACCTCTTTTTCTCATGATTTCTTGCACCAATTTTGCCTATGGATTCCGAATCATATCAGTCGGAGAAATAAATACTGTAACTTTACAGAAGGCAGTTACTTTAAATAAGTATTTGAATATTTGTACATATTTTGTTGTTTCCTCGGTCTAACCACCAAAACAATTAGCCTCGACTTCGGTTTAACCAAAAACCCTAGACACAGTGGAGTGTAGGCCTATGCTTCCCATCATGATGCTGCTGCCTCTACTTCTCATACAAAGATTATTAAAACTCGTTTCTTTGTTGGATGTAGGCTCATAGCAATTTGTGAAGACATTTATGCCGCAAGGGCGGAGGGTGAGTTGGAAGTCGAAGAAGTTCTTTATTGGACGCTCGTAAAGATTTACCGGTCACCACACATGCTTCTGGAGTACACCAAGCCCGACTAAACAAAAGATGAACGAAGGCGCCCATTGAGGGATCGCCAATACCAATTGACCGTTAGCAGATAAAACTAACAAGATGGATCACCATGCGAGGAAAGCTTCTTTACATGACAAGCCAAGATGGATACTGATGTTCTTGTAAATCTGGAAATGTACATGGAAAACCAAGCTTCATTTTTTTTAGTTGAAGCTATATTTTGTGTTCAGATGTCTGTGAGATAGTATCAACATTATTAGACTCTCTGATTATTCGTGTAAATTTTCATTGGTGGTTCTATAAATTATTGTGGAACACTAAAACTTAAAGCCTAAAACCAGTCATTTATTAATGCCATGAATCATTCATGAACTTAGTGAAGTTCTCGCAGTTCAAATGCTCAGTGTTGGCTTGAATGCTGTTCATACATGTTCTCAAGGTTCTCGAATCTATGTGGACTCTCGTTTGCACTTATTGATGTAGCAGCTTAACAAAAAAGAAATGCTTGATGTGTTCCCGAAGCCTCCCAAGCATATTCATATGGGCACCACCGGCTTCACTGCAGAAGCCATTGGTCCCGTGCATCTCACTGTCGCCTCCGTTTTTGTCGGTCATGTGCCACCGACCACCACCTCTGTTGCCATAGGTCCTTTTTCCCTTCTTCCTCCTCCTCCTCCCCTCTTCTTCTGCTTCCTCCTCCCCCTGCTTTTTCCCTCGGGGGCGACTGACATGTCTCCAGAAATGAGAAAAGGGAGAAATCAGGGGGAGGAGGAAGAAGAAAAGGAGAAGGAAGAGGAAGAAGGAAGCGAGGATGGTGGACGCAGCGGCGACGGTGGTCAGAGCGAGGAAGAGAGGGGGTGCCCTAAAAAATTGGGAGTGCGCAAAAAAAAAAAAAAAAGAATCAGATTGGGGTGTGTCAATGTTTTTAAAATCGGATCGAAAGGCTAACCGAAAAGGCATTCGATTCAGTTCAAACCGTTGGTTCAACTGTTTGAACCACTTTAGAAATAGATATATTATGATAGATACTTAGTAAATATTTCAAAGAAAATTATGATTTCTTGGTTAAAAAAACCACTACTACCAGAGCCTATCAGCACGCTCTGAGTGCTGGGGGCCACTACCCCCATGTGCTGGGGTCCGCAACCCCATGTCTCTTGAATGTTCTATATGAGGTAAGATGATTATCCTCATAAAAAAAATTAGCACATTGTAAACTCCTAGTAACATATTCGAATTCACTATATGTGATAGGTAGTCCCTATGACACTATCATCGGACCCGGTCCTAAACATTGATGCTTTGAGTATCCACTAGTGCATACTTTGGTCAATATATCTTCGATCAAGTGATTGGACGAATACAATCTTGACTTGTAATATCTCTAAGATTGTTTAATGCATATATTTTCGATCTCTATTACAAATGATACATCTTTTATTGTGGACTTGATAATTGGTGGGTGAGACTGGATTAAAATCTTAAATTGGTCATGATTGCTTCATAGACATATCCATCCCCCCCTAGGTCTTACTGCTAGGATTTATTGTGAATGAGAAATGCTATTCATCCTGAAAGTTTTCCCGATTCAGCTCAGTACGATTGACATGGCATCATACAACTGGTGGTTGTAAAGATTGAAATGTCACCAGTGAAATTTAACCGTCAGTTGTACGCTGCCATGTCAATCATACCAAGCAGAATCGAAAAATACCTTTGGGCTGAATAGTATTTCTCATTGTGAATTAGACTTTGTGTACCTTGTCTTGAGAAACTGTTCTCCAACACATTTTTGACATCCACAAAAGGTTTTGAGGATTGTGATGGAAAGCACTTTATTACATTTATTGATGACTTTCTCCAAAAGCTTATACAACCTAAAATGGAGAATCAAAATGGCAAAAAGATTAGGGAGGTTGAGATTGGAAAGAGTTGGTAAATTTTATATTTTGTAAATTTTTCAGATTATACATGAATTCTCTAAAAGAAGTTCAAATTAGGAGTTGAATGATTGAATCCGGGTGCAAATTTTCATGTGGCCAATAATATATAAGTGCATATATACTCATAAATGCATGCATCCAAATACACTGCAGGTATCTGAAGATGGATATACTTTCTTCTTCTTTTTTGGACCAGAACAAATTCATTGCAAGGGAGGTCACAATTGGACCTCCAGGAGTGCCACAAGTCGACGCAAACCGAGAACCGCCACACCAGTGGGGAGAACAAAGAGGAACAAAGCCTCACCACCACAAAGCCACAACAGGTTGAGACGCCACACCAGTGAACTTATGCCACACTGGCGAACTTACAACAAGAAGCACCATGAAATACCACTCAAAAAAAAAATCACCCCGAAACAACAAAAGAGTTAAAAAAATAAACCTACAACGAGGAGAACCAAGCTCGACGTCGGGAAGGAGTCATCGTCGCCCACCCGAAGCCACCACCACCGAGCCAAGCAAGAGCCACCTTACCTAGCCTCCGAGGCCGAGAGCCACCGAAGACTAGCACAGGCGAGGTTCGATGGACTTATACAAAGGCTACTACCAGGGGCGGCCGCGGACCTACATTGGGCCTAGGGGGGGCTCAAGCCCCCCCTCAATTTGGGAAAAAAAAAGATAAGTTACACTTACCCCCTTGAATTTTAGGTCAAAAACACTTAACCCCCCAATAGTTTATTTTGTTCCAAATTTCTCCCTAAAGTTTGAAATGTTCGCACAATACCCCTTTTGTCAACTACTTGATTTCCTCATTTGGTAATTAATTATCTGATCGATCGAAACTGAATTGAAGGGGGGCAAAATGTTATTTTTTAACTATAGGGGGTTAAATGTTTTTGAGCTAAACTTCAGGGGGGAGCAAAGTGTAATTTATCAAAAAATAAATTTTAGCAAACTTTTGGTTGCCAACTTCACATGGAGGTGGCCACCACCGTCCCACCGGCCACCATCCCCAGCCAGTCAATATCCATTGTCATGCCACCGACCCCCACCCCCACCGCGACATGGGCCACCCCGTCGCCGCCGGCCACCACCCGCCATTGCCGCCTGTATTGGTGACCCATGGCCGGCTCGCCGTTTACCGGCCACTGACGCGCACCACTGTCCAGCCAACACCCACCGCCTTCTGCCACCTCCCGCGCACGTGGCATCTTCGTAGAGTTCATCCCATGGCACTTAGTGAATACGAATCGAGTGGGCATCAGGACTTATTTATAGGTTTTTGGGAGTATGTATGAAATCCCCCTGGCAAAAAAAAGAAAAAAGAATCTGGTCTATTATTTACAACCCGTGCACCCCGATCGAGTCCACCAATTATAGTTCCAAATTTTTGAAGGACTCTTGAGGATCGAAATTCTCCTCCACTAGAGGCAAAATCATAATAGGCCTTTTGTTGCGCTATCGAATGAAGAGTAGAGACGTTGTCACGCCGCCTGCCGATGCCTTCGACTGTGAGGCAGCGACTGTAGTTACTATTTAATAATTATGCCCCTCCTGAAGAAAAATCATGGGTCCGCCACTGGCTACTACATCGATTGGATCGAACCGCCGCACCACATAGGAGAAGGATCCACTTGACCCGAGAGGAGCCGGAGCCGGAGCCGAAGCCAAAAAGGGCGACTCCAAAACCCCAAAACAACAAAAAAGGGAGGAGGAGGAGAATCTACACACCAATGGAAGCCCCTATCTACATGGGGAAGAAATGGGGTGGCAGATCTGACCCCGAGCGCCGCTTCTCACCGAAGCCCCGGCCTCCCCAATGCTGCCATCTGCGGCCAAGGAGGCCAGGGGTAGGAGATCGTCGAAAGCCTAACCCTAGGGGAAGAGGGGAAAAGGGGCTTTCGGAAAGAGATAGAAACTGATCAAGGATACACGCATCCATTCTTGTGGCTGAATTTGACTAAGAGATTCTACAAAGCAGAGGATCCCCAAAGGGTATAAGAGTATCCCTTTTTCTTGATAAAAGTGATCTAGGGAATATTAGAAGCAAATTTCTATAATTGTATTTTTTTTTATTTTGATTTTTGTCTTTTAAGGCATTTATTTGGTATTTAGGGTAGGGTCCTCAATAAAAATCTCCAGTTTTGTACTTGCATATGTCACATGCATATTACATGCTAGTTTTTTTATTTTAGTTTTTTTTATATATTGATAATACTAAGTCAAGAGAAAATATAATTTTAAGTTTAATAATTCTTAAATTTAAGAAATTATCAATAAGCATTGAGAGGATCTATACTTTTTTTTTTTTTTGAAAGATTACAACAATCAAGTCCTACACAACGTCTAACAAGGATGGTGAAATAGATTACAATCTTATAGTGTTATCGGAAGTAGATAAAGATTGGCCTCAACAAAAGGATCAGCAATATTTTCCTACAGAAACTGAGAGAGAAGAGCACCTCCAAGGGACTCCTAGAGCCGCTCCCTATTATAGGGAGCCATATTGGCTTTTTAACAAAATAGAGTCACTTTTTGGAACCAATTCCAAGGAACTCCTCAAGTCACTCCCTATTCTGTTTTTTTTTTTTTACAACTTTCAGATAGTCATTGTTGTACCCTTTTCGAAATGACTCTTGTACCATTTTCGAAATAGTCATTGGTCCAAAAGAATTTGAAAATTGATGATGCAAGTGTGATACAGCATGAGGCGACCAAAGGATAGGAGGGGATGCTGCTCACCACACTTGGCGAGCGGACTGGAGAAGACTTAGAATAGTGAGTACCTCGAGAAGCCGGTTGGAGGGGGGTTTCGGATCCTTTGCTAGCTATTTTAGCGAAGGAGGGGGAGATAGATCAAGTCCTTTGGAGATGCTCTAACAATCCCCAGCCGAAGTTTATCAAATTGACATTTCTTGCCGTCATCAGAACCCGAACGCTATTTTACACGAATTTTTTTTTGAAATAACTCCAGACCATTGATTTAAAATTACAAACAATCTGAATTTTTTTCTATATATTTATATCAAAGAAAAATTTTGTCAACTAAACAAACAGTTACTCTTTATGTGTGAGATAGAATCAGGTTGGTTTTGCATAGTTGCATTTTTCTCGCAAAAACAATCATATTGGAATCAGATGTGCAATAATACTATTTAACAAATAGTTAATTTTTTTAAGCTGAATTGTTACTCTTCTATGTGAAAGATTAAATCGACTTTGTTTGACACATTTAAATATTTTTTTATCATCAAAAACAATATTGTGAGCATATGTATATAAATATTATTTATAATAAGCTACAATCAATCTACAATTAATGCATGTTACCACATCAAATAGTTACCCTTTGCTATTAGATTTTTGCAATTTACCAATTGTTACTATTTGCTACCAGATTGTTACTCTTATATGTAGGGATAAAATTATCATTTAAAAAAAATTATTATCACTTGCATGCTGTTGAAGGATCATGTGCTTACCAAAGTCCAATCGCGGGAACTTAAGAGGGTGTTTGGTATCATTTCGGAACCATTGTTTCTATTCCCAGCTCCTCTTAACGATTACTTTCGTTCTGTTAGAATAAAGGAGTTGAGAACGTTATTTTATCGTTCTCAGCATTTCTATGCCAACCAGATTGTTGATCTCTTGATTTACACTAAAAATATTTATTGACGAAAATGCCCTCTTTTGGATGAGGTTTAAGTAGAGCAGATGTTTCACATGCCAAACACCCCCTAACATTAACCACAAACTCTACGATCCTCAACATTAATAAATCGGAAACTTTTTATGGACCTAACACCAATTTCTTATTTTTATAAAACTCTCTAATTATATCATGATTAGTATATATCAGATAATACGATAATTGTCCATGCCTTTTATCTTCACCGTTCATTGAGGTTGATTGACACGTGCTGCGTATTTGTGACCTACAACACCCGTCGCACGCACAAAGCCAATTTGAGGCGCACGGACAGAGAGAGAAAGAGAGAGAGAGAGAGAGAGAGAGAGAGAGACTTCTTCCGGCGATCGAGCCGAAGCATCGCCGGCCTCCATCACTTCGTTGGACGATCTCCGACCGGCCCTTCGATCCATCGGCCGGACCATAGCTCCAATCGGGTGCGTGCCGATCCATCTCGTCGATTCCCATGCAGACGAATCCGTGTCTCTCCCTCCCATCCTTTCTCCTCTCCCTCCGGATGATTCCCTCTTTCTATACTGATCTATAATCATGCATTTGTGATTCATCGTATTTTGCTGAAATATTTTGTCTATTATTTCTTGTTTGGATATCGGGGACATTATTCTGGAGGCGCCTGTTTATTTAGTTTCAACGAATTAATCCTTTTTTTCCCTTTTTTTTAATTCTTGATGGATAGATCAATGGTTTTCCTGATCTGGGTTTTGTTATTTTGAGGAAATCTACTGTTCTGATGCAGGTAACCTGCCTTTGTTTGCCTTGATTTCTACAAAGACAAGGTTTGCACCTCTTCTCCCTCTGGTTCTGAATAGCTAATAGCATCAATTTCCCTCATTAGCTCTCCAATTATTGATATGTTGAACCTCTTTTGGATCATAGTTTTTTTTTTATTTTTGGGTTCTTTTTTATTGACCTTGAATCGGGATTTCGGAAACATTCATGTTTGATAGAGAATTGTTGAAGAATTTGCGGTTGGCATGGCGACGATGGTTGCTCGGGGCAGTAGCCCTCTAGCCTCTTCTGTGTCTGTTCAAGAAAAGGGAAGTAGGAACAAGAGGAAGTTTCGAGCTGATCCGCCTCCAATTGAACTGAACACACTTGCTCCTCCGATGCAAACCGAATGCTCCGGTTACGAATTATTCCCCACCGAGAAATCCCCTGACCTCGAATGCCATGCGGGCGTCTGCGATTTGTGCAGAATTCCTGCATATGGCCCTAGAGAGGAGGAACTGGAATTGGAGGAATTCCAAGATGCGGATTGGGGTGACCTCACGGAGGCCCAGCTCGAGGATACGGTGTTAAGTAACTTGGATGCAATCTTCAAGAGCGCGATCAAGATGGTCACTTCTTATGGGTATACCGAGGAGGTCGCCATGAATTCTGTATTGAGATCCGGTATTTGTTATGGATGCAAAGACACTGTTTCAAACATTGTCGAGAATACATTGGCGTTTTTGAGGAGCGGGCAAGAGGTTGATTCTTCTTTGAGGGATAATTTTTCTGAGGATCTGCAGAAGTTGGAGAAGAGTGTGTTGGCGGATATGGTCAGCGTTCTTAGGGAGGTCCGGCCATTCTTCAGTACGGGAGACGCAATGTGGTGCTTGCTAATCTGTGACATGAATGTTACCCATGCTTGCGCAATGGATAGTGATCCTTTGAGTGTTGTTGGAGATGATGGTTCCTCAAGTACTTGTACCGTCCCCACATTGGAATCACAGGCTAACTCTAATGTTTCTACTTCTCCGACCGTTCCCGAAGCTAATGCTTCAGGGCTTAATAAGATGAATGCTACTACTGCTTCTCCTCAGGGCACTCTGCAGCCTGGAATAGTACCCACGGTGCTGGGAATCCCAAACTTGCCTCGTGGGAGGTTTTGTGCCTCAAACAACAGGCACGACACGATTTCAAGTCTTAATCTAGGGGCAGAATATCCCAGTGCATCATCTGATCATGTGGTGGAGATGTCTTGTTCAAGTATATCCCAACCATCTCTGCCAGACGAAAAGCGGGCTGGTGGTAGGAAAGGTCACATAGGTATTTCTAAGAGGGAATCTATTCTCCGACAAAAATCAATCCACTTTGAGAAGAGTTACCGAGCATTCGGATCTAAAACAGCATCGAGAGCAGGTAAATATAGCAGTTTGGGTGGCCTGATATTGGATAAGAAATGCAAGTCTATCTCTAATTCCACAGTCATAAGTATGAAGAGTGCCTCATTAAAGATAAGCAAAGCTATCGGAACGAATACTTCCACCCTCAATCTTTCGTTTAGTGATGAACCAAATTCTAGCTCCTTGTGCAGAATGGAAACAGCTAGCAATCCATGTCCATTGCCCATTGCAAACACCGATCTATCTTTATCTCTGCCATCCTCAAGCAGCGGTGGCGTTAGTACCAAAGCTAACTGTAGTACCGGTGGCACTGCAATTTGCAGCAACTATCCCGGCACCCCGTTCGATAAGATGTGCGGGCATTGGGTCCCACAGGACAAGAAGGATGAGATGGTGCTGAAGTTAGTCCCTCGTGTGCGGGAACTGCAGGTCCAGCTACAGGAGTGGACGGAGTGGGCCCAGCAGAAGGTGATGCAGGCGGCTCGTAGGTTGAGCAAAGACAAGGTAGAGCTCCAAACCCTTAGGCAAGAAAAGGAGGAAGTGGGCCGTCTCAAGAAAGAGAAGCGGACTTTGGAAGAGAACACCAGGAAGAAGCTCGCAGAGATGGAGATTGCACTGTCTAAGGCCAGTAGCCAGGTAGAAAGGGCTAATGCTGCTGCGCTCAGGCTTGAAGTTGAGAATGCTAAATTGAGGCTAGAGATGGAAGCTGCAAAGTTACAGGCCGCTCAATCAGCGACCAGTTGTCAAGAAGTTTCGAGGAGGGAGATGAAGACTCTTAAGAAGTTCCAGTCATGGGATAAAGAAAAGGCATTGTTTCAAGAGGAGCTTGCGACTGAGAAGCGTAAGCTGTTGCAGCTTCAGCAGCAATTCGAACAGGCAAAGGAGTTTCAAGATCAACTTCAGGTAATTGCTTTCAGCTATATCCGCTCCCCTATTGATCCAGTAATAGGATAACTTGCCCATGTATATGTCTGCACACTTCTTGTAATTGTTCTCAAATAATGGGATTATTTGTTTTTATTTTCTTTCATCAAAATTCCTCTCTCGGAATCACTAACTTGACCAGGAAACTGATAACTATGAATCAAGTACTAAGGGAGGCCAATTCAATACAAAAAGAGTCTATACAAAGCCACACAAGGACTTCATTCTTCACCTTCTCTTTCTGTATTTAAGTAGCTTATCTCGCTTATTCCTTTATCTGTAAATATGTGCCTTATCCATTTTCCTGATACCAAATAGATCTTACTAGTTTTGCAATGTGGAGAAATCTCATGCAATGAAGCAATTGTAGAAGCCATCAAAGAAAGAGAGAATCCATGGAACCAAAAGATAATATGTTTTGTTTAAAGCGTGACAAAGTAAATATTCGTAGATGACATTTCCTTTTTAGTGTTGCTTGGTTGCTCTAATACTCTTCTAAGACCTATTTTACTTTCTGGTGAGGACACATTGCTAGATATGCGAGTTTACACCATAGACACAGGAGGACAACCCACTCAGTTTCATTATGGCTTGCAGATGCTACATGACAAGTTGACCCCATCCATTTGGGGGCCCATTGGACTTGTATATTTTGTTTTTGGACTATTTTTGTGCTATTTTCGTAACAATTAGTAGTTCTATTTTTTGCTTTTGGTATAAACCTCATTAGAAGAGGTTTTTTAGTCTTTCTTATGTTATTAGGTCATATTGTAACTCTAATGCCATTTATAAAGCCTTAAAAGCACCTGCCTTGAGTATTGATGTTTGATGAATACGACTCCGTGTTTACAAAATTTTTCCTGACAAAGGAGAGTGACGAGCAATAGACTCAAATCGAGAGGCCCAACCCTAGTGAGATATCGGAGGACTAAGGCGAGAGGCCAAGATCACCTACCCATGCCATCTTCTTCCCTCGCTCCCTTTGCACCAATATGCCGATCGCAGCTCTTTTGTGCTGATATGCAAATCTTGACCCTCTTGGCCCCCACATGCCGACCTGTTGTCCAGGACTCCCTCGACCCGTCGACCAGGGCCCTTCGCGACTGCCCTCCGTTTGCAACCCCCTCCCCCGTGCCCCGCCACCAACCATCTGCAGCCCCTTCTTACGGTGGTCCCGTTCCACGGTTCCCATAAGCACTCGTTTGTGCTTAAGTTTGGTCCCTTATTCATTCTCCTAATTTCCCCAACCCACATCTCCTCGGGTTGCTTACACTTTTCCGATTATCCTTAAATTGGGTTGTTTTTTTCATTCAAATATATTGTTAGTTTGCTTAGGATCCTTAAAATTACATGATCCTGTCTTCTTTTTTTTTTTTTCTGGACCGGATAGGCAGTCAGAGACAGGGCGTTAGATCAAGGGTTCAAAGTGGTCCGGAGATCGAAAAGGAGAGGCAGTAGCAGCTATTATTAATTCCATAATCCTGTGAAGATGACATCAACGGGGATTCTTTCGCTCAAACAAGGCACAATGGCCTTGAGGGAAAGTTCTCTCCACAATGTCCATATCGAGAG